>VXBN01006998.1:214392-292668 GCA_013397395.1 Sinosuthora webbiana
AAAAAAAAAAAAAAAAGTCCAACAAATCCAAATTATTCTGTTTCAAGGAACTAGAAGTATGAAAGGGAACTAGGAAATTCTGCTCTGATTATCCTTTATTGCCTTACAGTGTACTCACAAAAGGGACTTGATTTAGTGTCTGATACTTATTCTTCAGGCATGTAATGGAACTCTCATCAAGGCTAGGGTGATATCACCAGGCTGACCAGAGACATGATGAAATTCCTATTTACAAAAAAAAATGGTTTTCCCTTGTCTACTGAGAAAAAAATTGCCTTGACTGATACATCACTGTCAACATTTTCTGTCATTATTTATTCCTTTCTGTTTTCTGTGGAAGCCCTTCAGACTCTGTCAGTCCATAAATCATTGGTTATTCTACTGCTTGAAGATACTGGGGCAGCATAACACCTGCAAAGTTATTTTTATGGAAGGTCTGTAGCATATTTGCTAAGAAACCAGGTATGTCCACATTAGTGAATATCTGTGTTACAGGAAAGATGTGCGGAAAATGCATTAGGTACATTGATACCTATTTCAGAGAATTTGTTTTGTTTTGTTTTGTTTTGATTGGTTTGATAAAATACAAGCCATGTGAATCTTTGGATGATGAATTTTTGATAACCTAATTTTTAGTGGTTTTTTTTTTTTTTTTGTAATATGCAGACAAATGGTTGAAAAGTTTATTATGTTTTGGAAAGCTGTAAAATTTCCCAGGCCATCTAGAGGAGGAGTTTGCAGTTTGCAAAAGAAGCAGTTAAAGGAAGGAAATGTGGCCCACAGGACTGGCTCATTGATGTTGCCCCAACAGGGTGGATTATGTGACATGTTTAAATACATCCTTTACACCCATTTGAACTGATGAAAAAAAAAAAAAGACGCTTGTGTGGTAAATAAAACTCATGGAAAAGGGAAAGTTGATAGAGAGGCCACAATATTTAAGTGAATGATTGATTCTACAAGTCAAAGAGTAGCGATATTTTGTTTTCAGATTGTTTAAGTCTCAGTCCTTTATAAGCAGCCTTTTTGAAGAGGGCTTTGTAGGCAGCTGGCAAGGCCCAGAAGGCCTCTGTGTCAAGAGTATAAAGGTTTCCATTATCTTAGAGCAATTTGTTACTCTGAGATGAAAAAACCTTTTTTTTTTTTTTTTTTTTTGTGTGTGTGTGTGTTGCAACTATGAAATTCATGAAGGTTATCTGGTTTTGGGTTTTGTCTCAAAACATGTTGTAAACAGAATAGATTGAATATATATTCACAAGTTGAATAGATGCCTATTAGGTTATTAAGAAAAGATCTTCCTACCTCACTTCAAAATCACGTGCAGTCTTGTTCTCAGAGCCTTGAACTGTGATCTGCTCCTGCACGCTTTGACAGTGCCACTGGAGATCACTCTCCTTGCCCTTTTATGAGGGTACTCTAGTAAAGCAGAACAGGACTCCTGACCCTTAAGACAGTGTTCCAATACTTCTGAAATATGTAGTGTAGTGTGGCAGAAAAAGTGCTTAAAAGAATCTCATTTGCGGTTTGGTTTGTATTTTTTTGTTTGGTGTTTTTTTTTTGTTTTGTTTTTTTTTTTTTTTTTTTTTTTTTTTTTTTTTTTTTTTTTGACCTCCCTTTTTTTTTTGGGTTTTTTTTTTTTTTTTTTTTTTTTTTTTTTTTTTTTTTTTTTTTTTTTTTTTAATGAGCACTCCCTATATATCAGGGTGTCCTGCATTTCTCAAATGGTTTGAGGTTCAAATATTTTAGAAAAGAAGTGCAACTTTCTTCAGAACCCTGTACAGTACTCTCTGTTCAAGCTTCTGTGTTGCAGAGTCAGCAGCATACCATGCACATGGGTTTGCCTCTTCTGCAGCATTAAAACCCTTCTGTAGCACTTGTAGCACTTACAGACCAAGATCCTCTAAAAGTGCTGGATCTGTTTATTCCTCTTCTCTGCAGTTTGTCTGTTGCTTAAATCACAAAAACATTAGAGATCTGCCTTATGTTTCCTTGTCTTCCCCTTTTGTTACCCCAAACATCTCCCCGTTTTCTATATCCACAATAACTTTAGTAACATTGAAAGATTTTTTTTTTAAATTTTATTGAAAAACTGTTTGTTTGTTTGTTTGTTTGAAAACTCGTTAAACAAGGAGAGTCATTCAGAAGTGCTAGGCATTGAAAGGAGGTGCTTGGGCGTCATGGCCATATCAAGCCTGTGCAATGTTTACTATGTTACTATGGGGAAATTGTTTATATATGCATAAAGCAGAGCACACCATACTTTCACATATGCTAAAAGCCAAACTCCCACTGCAAGGTTCATAATAGCAATCAAGCTGTTCAAAAAAAGTTTCTTTGACAAGGCCCAGACATCATTTGCCTGGTGTGGATTGGCTTAGAGAGAGCATGGGTTACTAGTGCTTTTTGCAGTGAAACCCTCTTTTGTGAGAATTTTTCACCTCATTTTTTATTTCTGAATTAGACAAATCTGTTACTTTCTTTGAAGTGAAATGCTAATGTCACTTTCTGGAAGTCCACAGGTTGTTGGGATGCCAGACTGTTTCAGGATGGATCTGGTCAGGGTCATGCAGGTCTCTGCTTGCCTTGTGGAGCCACTGGGAGTTACTGCTTTTGGAAGAATAGAACATCACCCTGAGCTGCTCAGGGTGCACAAGGAGAATCATTTATCTTATAGTATGGTGCAGTGTGCCCTGACAGAATGTCTGGCACCTCTGCTAGCCCAGAGAGAGAGGGGACAGCAGAGAAATATGCTGACTCCTACTCCACCCTTCACATTCATTGCTTGAAAAGAAAACAGGGAGCAGTGCAGAAACTTTGGGATGAGGAAACATAATTGCCTCCATGCACAGTGCCTCTCTGCTGACACCTGTGTTACCTGTTCCTGAGTTTGCCTCTCTTTGCCTGGAGAATGTCATGTCCCATGGCTGCAGGGCACTCTATCCCAGGGGAATTTAATTTTAAAATCCCATAGTTGACAGATAGGCACTGATGCAGTGTCATTGCATGGTTCTTGAAAAGGCAAAGGCTCAAGTTTTCTTGCCCCTTTTTGTGGTTTCAGAACTTCATTAATATAATAGAGGCTTATCTTTATTGCTACAGGATTGCATTTTTGTACTGAAACACAGGTGTGCTCTGGGGTTTCTTTGCTTTCTGACAGATGACTCGAGTTGTTCACACTAATGGTTAGCTACTGGCCATGTAACACCCTGAATAGATTTCCTTACAGTAATTATAATGCTCAAACAAAACCCCAGACTTTTAAATTACTGAACTGACTTGTTGAAATGCTGAAGGTAAGATACTGTAGCTATCTGAGAAAACTTTAAGTAGGTGCTTGCATTTCTATTTGTAGACAGTTATATTTTTAATGATATATTTATGGTTTGAAGTGAGTAATGTTTTATATACAGGACAAATAGTTAATTTGCTTAGATGACTCATACATTAAACCTAATGTCATTGAATTTTACTCTTGCCTCCATTTCCTGGGAAATGAAACTCTCCTGTTTAAAAAAAAAAAAAATATATATATATATATACACTGAAATAACATTTTACTGAAGTCTGCAACACAGCTGACACTTTTTTACTTCCTTCATCCTGTTAGGAGAAGCACATGGGAAATATTAAGATACAGCAATGTAAACGCTTTACATTGACCTCTTTAAAGGAACAAAATCAGTTTACTGCAGGAAAAAACAGCACACAAAAATGTATTTCTATTGAGTCATTTATGAGTCCCCTGCAAGTGTTAGACCAGATTGCAGTTCCATTTGCACAGCTATATAGAGAAAATACGGCGCACAGTTTTTTCAGGTAAAGAAGGCCAAATTTGTGGATCCTACTTTATCATATCTTTGGATTTCTGATTGATTTTCCCACAGAACAACTTTACGTGAGAAACTAAGGAAACTGAAATGGATAAAGCCAGGGGCTAGACTGAGAATAATTGTGTAGGAACCCTTTTTTCTTCTAAGACCTCCTGAGAGCCACAGTCACTGGCAGTGTGGCTGTGTGGGAGTCATGATACACAATAGGCTTTGCTAAGGCATTACCAGAGATACATCCCATCAAAACAGTTTTTCTGGGCATTATCTCAGTGATCTGGTTTTCATGACGTATTATATAAATGTTCTGTCAGATTCTGGGGCATTTTGTGGGAGACCATGGCATTTTGGAATGTCTGCTAATATTATACAGGAATTTATCATCTATAAGGATTATTCAGATAACAGGTGCTTTGTCAAAGTATTAACAGGACACAAAGCTTTGACCTACTAAAACTTAAGACTCTTGGATTCTCTAGTTCAGGCACATATTGCAAGAGTTCAAAAGTGATGTCTGAGTCCTATATTGTTGTCACTTATTATGCTCAATACAAATTAGGTGAACAGTTTATAATGTATTAAATATGTTGATATTGGCAATAAAATCTTTGCCATTTTTTTCTGTTACATGATATTTGCCCCCATTCTTTTCTCAATTATTTGATACATTCCATAATATTAAGTGTAAATGTAAAAATCTCTGTTTTCTAGTCTTAAATTTATACCCTTGTATACATAGTTTTTGGAGACACTGTCCAGAAGCATTACACAAAGGATGCATTATTTAATAGACCAAAGGTCAAAATGTTCATGATTCAATATGCCATAGGTCACTACATTTCGAAATGACTGCATATTTCCTAAATGATGCCTAGTTCTAAAATATATTTAAGGAACTGACAACACATCCTCTTGTTTGGAAAAACACAAAGACTTCAGAAATTCTTTGAATGATGAGTTATGGGGTTTAGGGAGTATATATTTCTTTTGTCATATCCTTGGTAGGAAAGCAGATTTTCAGATTCTCTATCACTGTTTAGCGTTATTTTTGCATTTAATATGGTCCATGAGGAATTCTTCTACACCACTTTTAGGCCATATTTTTTATTTGTATTGCAACTCTTAATGACATTTTGATAGGTCCATAATGAGTCAGACTTTTTTGTTATGTATGTTATGTATTTTCTTCTTTCAAAGGTATAAATGGAGTTGGCTGGTTGCTTTGACATGATATATTTTAGAAATAAACAGTCCCAATATCCTGGTGAGTTACAGTCCCTTCTCTTCCTTCCCTTTGCCAATACAGTGTCTCATGCTTTTGTTGTTGTGTCTGGCTGGTCACTTGCTTGCTTTCATTATGGGCTACTTGTCATATTAATTTGAGGTTTCTGGACCTGAGAGTAGAAGATATTTAGGTTAGTTTTGGACTGGTGTTTACAAAAAGATTATGACTTGTGTTATCATTAAATGACTGATAACTAGAGCTCTTTTTTTCTGCCTTTATTTTTTCCTAAATACAGTACTTTTTGAATCTCTTCATGGACTATGCCAGGGTCCAAAAGGAAACTGAAAGGAAAAGTTTAATGTAAGATTTTTTTTTTTTTTTTTTTTTTTTTTTTTTTGTATGCAAAAGAAAATTATGCCTTTTTCAAGATGCATCAAAAATGTATTCAATCTTTCAGTCACTGTAACTGCTGCCACATATAGCCATTTGTTATTAATTTTCAACTGCCTCATGTATCCTGAAGGATCAATATGAGTTACGTTTAAAAAATATTACTGAGTTATTAATCTAAAGATACTTCAGGGAATCGATACTTATGGAAAAAAGACCTCTAAATTTGCTGGTTTATATTTTTAAGAATATTGTTAATACAGTCCTATTACACTGAGGTGTGTACAAAACTGCTTTGTTTTCAGCACATCATAATTGAAAGTTGGATGCAACAATTGGTATTTTTCATTAGAAATTATTTGCACAAATATGAAAATTACTAGTTTTCATAGTGTCCAGGAGATGCATTGATTCAAGATTATCAAAGCCAGGTGATCCTTAAACTTCCTCTGCCTCTTGGGTCTAACAGTGAATTTGCAGTTTTCCACATGACATGAAAAATCACAATGCTGTATTGTGATGGTTTCAGGTTGAAACCGGGCAGAAACACCAATTCGTGTAGTGGTTTCAGGTTCACTGATTTCTGTTTCCTGGCCAATGCACCAATTAGTGCAGTGGTTTGAGTGCCCACTAGAATTATTTACTCTTTCTGCTGCGAGATGGGATGAGGAGAAAAAGCAAAGAAGGCTCTAACTTTAAAGGGTATAAAGAAAGGTTTATTAACAAGGAGGGAGGAAACTACATGGGAGGAAAAAAATAATGGGAAAAAACCTTAAAGAATAAAACCTTAAAGATATTTCCCCTCCCCCACAACTTCTTTTCTCTTCTCACAGACAATGTATAGAGACGAAACTTGGAACCCTAGGTCAGTTTATCACTTATAAAATAGCCTTTCATCAGTTCATTTAGAGAGGGATGTCTCTTTCAGTCTGCCATGGAAACTTCCCACAAGACAGACAGTTCTCTTGTGGCTTTTAATTCTCTCAAAAGCAGCTGCCTGGGAATCTGCATTTGTGACGTCCCTCCTATATGATGCAACCTTCCCACCGCTGAATAATGGGCCACGTAAACTCATGGGGTACGATTTTAAAGATGAACGGTTCAAAACCAAAGATTTTCTTCATCTCTCTCTGAGATAATTCTATCTCTAGGAACAGAGATCTTTGTCTTCCTGGGGACAGATTTTCATCTTCAGTCTTACCTCTCTCTCTCTCTTTAAGCTTCTCATAAGATCACGGCTACTTCAGTATTTGCTTAGTCCACCACAAATACCTTTGCTCAGATATACAATTTGAATGCTCTCATGTCCCCATCCATACCTTCCAAAACTTAGAGGCATATTCTAGTACAGACCATTAACATGGCTTACAAAAAAATTTCAGCCTAAAACCATGGCATCTTCTCACTCTCTTTCCATCTAAGACTCCTCCTTCCCTGACTTTGATAGCTTCATATTGTCTCTCTACGTGTCTTAACTCTGTCCTTCTCTCTCACTCAGAGAAGATTAGTGCTTTGCAAGTTTCATCTGTCAAGGAAAGAACTAATATCTCTCACAGGTCTCCAGAGGGTCATGATGACCTTTCATGGGCAGTGGCCAAAGGTGGTAAATTCAGGCCACACCGGGGATGTGCCAGGATCCCAGTGGCTCCAGCTGCACCCAGCTCCAGGTGCAGGGCCACTCTGCATGGCAGGGCCCCCCTCCTCAGCTGAATGACTTGGTAGCAGTGGCCAGAGCTGTTTATGGTGAAGAATTCTTCAGAAAACCTGGGCTACAGCAGCAGCAGGGCCCAGCCAGGCCGTGCCAGGCCCGGGGCCCACACAGCAGGGCAGGGCCAGGCCCGCCTGCCCCTGTTGCCTCTTCCCAGGCTGGAAGAAAAGAGAACTTTTCCCAGGATTCCCCTGATTTTTCACCTGTGTTTTCACAGAGGCGTATCCCCGTATTTAATTGGTTTAATCAGGTTGTCAATATTTAAAGCTAGTCACTGGTTAGTTTTGCCACAGCTTTTCTTAGAAAAATCACTTCCGTGCAAAACCAGCGCGTGTATCTAAAAGTTATTTCCGTTGTAGTTCCGTTCCTGCCAGTCCCACCAGGAAGTTTGATTAGTGGACTGGGAAAGCACTGCTGGTTTTCTCCAGTGCCTGTGCAAGAGATTGGTTCAGTTTCTGATCTTTAGCTATGAGCAACCTGAGCTGCTAAATCCATCCAGGACAGAATTCTTATTGCATTTTATTTACCTAGTTGTAAGATGAAAAAATATGCAACTGCACAAAAAGGTGCAGCACGTATTGTCTTTAAATTACTTTGACGAAGCTTGATAATTTTCATTATAGCCGTTTTATCAGTCAGTGTCATCACGCGAGAGCATGAAAGTTCCTGTCCGTCATACTCAAGGTTGATGTTCTTTCATCTTGTCACACTTAAGTAATGTAGGTTGACAAGCCCCTGCATGATGAAGAATCCGCATGACAAACACTGGAAAGGCTGAATAGTGTGCCGAGGCTGTGCCTGTAGATCACAGTGTCAAAGGCCCAGTCCTCTTCTATGGTGGAGTGAATGCAGCTTGTAGCATGCTACAGAAAGATTGCTGTGGATAAGGCTTCTAGCTGAGTGTCAGAGATGATTAATGAGACAGATAAGAGAACATCCGCCTTTTGACACCAAGGGGCAGATAGAAGAGAATGAAAGAGTGAAGGAAAGCAAAACATATCTGAAAAATAACGAGGGTCAGCAAAGCTCTGGTCTCAAATTAGAGTTGTGTGTTGGTCCATTTGTCGTTGTAACTTGACCCCTTCTCTCTGATAAAGGACTTTTAAGGGGAGATGGTAACAAAATATCCCCTATAGAGAAACAAAAAGGATGAATTGCTTTAATGGAAAGAAACACAGCAAGAGGAAAGCAGAATACAAGCAAAAACCCAGAACTAGGTGTTTCTCAGAATGAGCTATTTTTTCTTTCGGCTCTGAGATGGCTTTGTGGAGATGGGAAAAGATTAAGGAAAGTATCTTCAGCAAGGCTTTATTAAGAAAAAAAAACCCCAAAACCACATAGAAGACTAATAACAGAAACAAGTATTGCTGAAAATAGTTTATAAAATATATAGCGAGTTCTGACAGTACAGGGGAGTTCATGACCCACTCCCTCAGCTTCTTGGAGGGGGTGGATCAAAAGAATGCAGTCAATATGAATGTCAAAAGTCATGAAGGAGCTTCCCATTAATGCAGATATACCGTTCATGCTGCAAAAGAAAAAGATCATTCCTCATTCACTGAACTTATTCAAATGAATACTTTTGTTATTAGCAGACAATTTGTAGGCAGAAGATTACTTTTTTTAGATGCAAGAGTTTGTCCTAATCAGAAGCTTTGAGTAATTTGCCATCTGTGTAAAATGTATCAAACCTCATGAGAAACTTGAATGGCAGAGTAAATTAGATTAATTCTCTTAATTTGGGAGTGTGTGGCAATACATTTATTAAACAGCAAAATTAGTCCTCGAGATGCTGGAATATTTGTACTACAATGAAGAAGGCAGTCATATTTTTTAAAAAAATAAAATTTTAGGACTTATGCCTCTAAAATATTATCATTTTTATTTATGAAAAAGAGCAAGAAATTAATAGAGTAAAAAAATTATTTGAAAGCATCTAAATTAAAACCTTACTGTTGGTAACTAAGAAGTTGGTTGAAACTTGCATTTCTCTGTGGTATAGTTCATTTGAGACTTTCATTGGAGAATGTGCTGTACTGTCAAAACAACTTAAAATGAAGATTCTTCCAGAACAGTTTCTTTTTCGCAAATATCTGCTGATCACAAATAGTTACTGATACTGTAATTGAATCACATTTGTTTAGCAAGCTGGTTTTCTGAGTGTTTTTTGAGCATGAGTTCTTTCTGTTCAGTAAGCAGCAATGTTATATAAGGTTAGTGCAGCCGATAAGTAACTCATATGAAATAAAAGCAAAAGCTTAGTACATTTTAAAATAACGTGGTGAACTTCAAACCTGAGATGTCATTTGCAAGACAGGAAATGTGATTGTACTGTTTTTACAGCTATAATCATACAGCCTCTGAGTGCAAATTGGTTTATATAAAGATAGTTGTTAAATAGCTTTCATTTTGGTTTGGTTTATCAAATGGATCAGTATGAAAGTACTTTTTGTTATAGGCACAGATAACAGAAAACCCATCCCAGGAAAAAAATAAATTAAACATTGCTGTTCTTACTTCCATCTAGTTGTTCCAATTAATCTCAAGAAAAGGGTAGTTAAAGATTTCTTCAGACTGGCCTCATCTCAGGTGTTTGAGTTTTTTCCCACCAAACTCTACCTGTGAGGGGAAAAAAAATCATGGTAGAAATAGATACTTTACCTGAAACATAAAAGGCATAAAAATAGACATGCTTTCTCTTAACCATGTTTGGAAAAGGGACGTATGTTGGAGTTCAAATAGATCTATACTTAAACAGAAAGATTTAGTGGATAAAAAGCAAAAGACATTTACATGTTTTATCTTACACAAGAAACTGTAATAATCTAGTCAGGTTGCATAAGACAGCCCAAAGGTCTTCATTTGGCACTATATAGAATTGTTTCAATGCAAAGAAAGAGAACATAATACAGAATGAATACTCATTCTGCAGTGCTCATTACATTAATTCAGAATTTTGTTTAAGAAATTGCCTCATTAATACCTAAATAACAAAATTAATATCACAAGTTCTTCCATGTGTCAGAGACAGAAGCCTCACCTCTTTTTAATGATGTTTTTCTGAGAGATTGCTTTAGTCTTTTTGTCTTTATTATAGAATCATTTCCAAACTTTACAGCAATGGAATTATCCTCAGTTTTGCCTTTTCTTTTTAGAAACTTCCAATTTTCTTAATCTTCCCATATATCTTGGTTTAGGAAAGACAATTTCTTGAAACTTTTATTTAAAATTCCAATTTAATGAAATGCAAGTTCTCTAGACCTAAAAGGTAATTTTCAATAAAATAAAGTAGCAAATGAACTTTTTTTTTACAATTGTGAATGTAAAGCAAGTTAAATATTTTTGAAACCTGGATCAGAGAAGGCCTCTGAGGGGTCAGTACAAGAGTCCATATCTGTCAGTTTTGTTATAGCTTGGTATCATATTTTAGTTTCAGAGAGACTTATCAATTGAGAAAACATGAGATAGAAGGGCAATATGCAGATGGGAATATTCAGATTATGCATATTAGGATCTTTCTTTTCATAGTGAAGTCAAGGTGCATCATCCTTATTTCCACAAGTGTGAAGGAAATCTAAAGAGGACTCATTGTTAAGAGCTTCTGATGGGGAGAGGCGAGGGCTAGAAGCATCTGGTGGCAGTTCATGCAAGACTGGAGTGACACACGTGAAATGCAAGTCTTTTGACCACTGGAACTGGGTGTGAAATTGTTCTGGCATATTGACACCTTTACAGTGAAGCAGAAGAATCAGTAAATACACAACTAGGAGAGTGAATATACCTATGTTAATGTGGATCATTTTGTGGACCATTGAAAATTACTTTTTCACTTCCTATTTTCCACAGCACATTTTTATTTTATTGAAAGATAAAAGGGACACAATATTTAATTAACTAAAATTTATAGAAAATCTCAAGTAGAAACAAACCCACCAAAGGTTAACAAACCTGGTGAAAATGCCATTAAGAAAGAGCACTACTCATCCAGCTTTTTCTTTTTGTTTTTAAAGAAATAAGTGAAGACCTTATTTCACCAATAGTCTGTTATGGAGAAAAGTAATATAGAAAAAATATAAAGGAGAAAGCTACAGAAAGAATCAACCCTTACAAGCTGGTGCCAAAATCAAACAGTAAATAAGGCCTATATTTTTTAATAATGAGTTCATTTATCTACTCAAGAAACTTCCTATGAGTTATTAAGTGTAGGAGATTAATAAATTATTGAAGTGAGATTTGACCAGATATGCAAAGTTCTTTCTTCACTTAATTTCTGTTAATGTGTGATGTTGCTTTATAGGGGGGAAAAAGACCAGCACACTTTATAATCTCAACTGGATTATAAACTGGCTGGATTCAAAATGAAAGCTATAGTTACAGTTTTTATTTTGGCAAATAACTACAGAGAACAAGAAAGACTAATTGTACTCTCACACATTTTTAATTCTGGAGAAATTCCACTTACTTGCTTCAAGTTGCTCTTCATCCATACCAAAGAATATACTTTGAACTTGGTTTACATGATACCAGTATTTCCAGATGATTTTGAATTTTTTTTATTTAATGTCTTTAACTGGATCTGCATGCTGAGATTTCTATCCAAGGCACACATTTGCATTTCCTTTCCATCAAAACCACAGTTCAGCTGAGAAGTTAATGAACTTGTGCACATGTGGGCATAGTTGGAAATGGTAACAGAATATGGCTGCAAACTTCCAAATCCTGTAGCTCAGATGCTACCTCTATAACCTCTTATAGTCTTTGTAAAATAGAAAAATATTATTGTGCTTTCATTGCATGAATAATAGATCAAAGGCTTGGGACACAAACACATCACAAAAATATTGTCATTATCATTATCAGTATTTATGGGTACATTAAAATTCAAAAATTTGCCTTATTCTACTAGAATAACTCATCCTGAGTATGAAGATACCATAGAATAAGACTACCTACCAAGACTATCTAACCTCTGTTTTGGTTCATGTTAATGATTTGTTACTGGAGTGATGTGTTTCACAAGAGAAGGAGAAAAAGGATGTGATCTGATTGTGCTCATTCCTCCTTGTTGTATTAATTCCTTAGAGGAGAGACCTTGAAGTGATTTGACCATTTATGGCCTCAAGTAATATGTGTGCATCTTATATTATACTGGTTATTGCTTATGTTATAGTGACTGTTGCTTATTTTATACTGACTCAGCTCTCTGGATCTTCTCAGGCATTCTGAAGAGATTCAAATTAGACACACACAGCTTCATTTAAATCTGTAGGTTTCAAGTTGAGAACTGAAATCTTGGTTAGGATAATTGTGATGGGAAGATGGGAAGCTATGCATTCAAATATAGTCAAGGTCATTTAAAAAAAATGTATGAAAAGAAATTGCAGCAGCAGAGCATGAAAAGATTAAAAAACTTTAAAATTTAACTGAGTGCCTTCTTTCTGACGTTTCAGAAAACATGCCCATTCCCTTCCTTACATTGTCTTTCCCTACTGATTTGTTTAGTAAAAGCATTTTAAAGCTTTGAAATAAAGACATGGTCTACTGAATTCTGTGATGCTGTGAGGTACTCAGTTTTTCACTTAAATAAAACCTCGTATATTCTCAGGCTTCTGGATGCATATAATTGAATCAATGCTTAAAAGCCAAAAGGTTCTTGAATGCTTTCAATTAAATTTAGTGCATGAAAATAGCTTTTTTCTGGCCAATACTCACATATGCTCTTAACGCAGCATCAGTAATCTTCTTATATGTGTACTTATAAATCAGGAGTGACTCTAAAAGTCTTGAGGGCCATGTATTGGAGAAACACCAGAATGAGATTAGAATCAGGATTCAAAATTCTTTTATGACTGTGACATAATCAATAATGAATTTGCATGAGTTTCGGAAGTTAAAGTCAGGAAACAGTATCAGACTTTAATTTATTTTAGCAGATGCACGTGAGTTAGTCACAGGGTCCAGAAATCAAAGTAATGTACACCTGGGAGCTCTGCTACCAAATGAGCTCATCTAAATGTGAGATGCAAATAGAGCAAACCTGGTGAACAACCTGTCAGCGTGCAGGCTGCAGCCCTGGAGCCTGTTCTTCACATGGGCCCAAATTTCTTCAACCTGGAGCTTTATGAAAGCATATTCTGTATGCAATAAGCAGAGTTAGCCTTGGTATTGATTCAAAACTAGTTTATGAAAGCCAGGAGTCATTCCATTTTAGCCTCTTGAAAATGACTGAAGATTTTGTCCACAGGAATTGGATTTAATGATCTTTATAGCTACTGACACATCAGTCTTTTCAGAATCCTTTCTGCCTGTATAATTAAATTGAAAGTTGGCACCAGGGAATCTCTGGCTCTGTCAGGTAGTATATGTTTTTCCTGGCCTAGAATGGAAAGACTGTACAGGCAATGAGGTATTATTCTGCTTCAGTGGATTGGAGGAAAAGAAAGAGAGATGGGTAGGAAGCTTTTTGTCCATGAGTTGATTCAGTGTCCCATTCACTAGGCTATTGTTATTGAGGGCTCCTGTCTGAGGACAGTTTTCTCTGACATACTGTATTTGAATGTTTTAAACAATATTCAGTGTTTCTATGTAAATTGAGATCAAAGAAGAAAGTCTGCCTTTTTGTTCTACAGTGAAATTCCCTCCATTTTCCTCTCTTTGTAGCTGTTGGCAGGTCTAATTTGTCAACTGTGTGACCATACACCATTTACAGTCCAGCTGCCATGTAGATTTATAACAAGGTTGGCACATTAGAAGACACACAGACTTTTGCTCCTAGAATACTATTTGTCCATCTTAATTTGTCTGTTTTCTTTAATAATTTTTTCTCCATTACATGCATACAAATATATAGGTATATGATCAAGAAATTATTGTTTAGAAATGTGATAACTGCACGGATATATGTTAAAAAAAAAATGCTTGCTTCCAAATATCTTCAAAATAGAGACAAAGAAAACTGAGTGATGGAAATGCAGTTGCTTTTAAAATAATTCTAATGCAAATTTTCGCTGAAGGGGAAGAATGTTTTTTACTGTAATAGAAGAGAATATTTTTTTTTCTGATTTATATAAAATCTCAGTGAAAGTACTTTCCAAAGAGATAGACTAATAGAGCTGGTGGATAATAATAGAAATACATTTTTAAGCATTCTTTGCTGTCAAAGTTGAAAAGATTGAAGAGCAGAAAACTCATCCATATTTTGGGAAAACAAACTTCATAACTTCCCTTCAGATTTACAGTCAGGTCATTTAAGGATGGCTACGGAAGCATGGAAATCAAGTCTCTAAATATTTATAAGATGTTAACAAGCAATAATTGCAAATAAACATCACGTAGATATTTGTGATGACAAATCTTACATCCCTAGAATTTGATTTATAAGCTGTTTTTTGAGAATTTACCATGCAATAATTTTCTCTTTAGTACATAAAAAATGTATACAGGAAATTCTAAGTCATCTGGGAAATCAGTAAAACCTGTCTGTTCTCTTTTGAACAGAACACTATTTCTAAAATTATGTATATTATGATGCACATCTATGCCATCTACAGTGGCTCTTCACGTATTAACAACTTCTTTTTAATCCTACAGTGTATTTTTATGTATTTTGACAGTATTAAGGATTTTGACCATTGACAACGAAGTGGGGCCTGTAATGGAAAAGCATTCATACTATTCCCTCACAGAGGAGTTAGTGTGACGTGATAAAAAAGGCTGTGAATAGCAACAGAAGTTCTAACTCCTCTTGGGAAAATTGCTCCCTCTCCTCATGCATTTGAGAGTTTTTAGCCACCTGAAGACTGACTGGAATTTACTGCCTTTCTCTGCCATACCTGTACTTAATCTTCAACTGGAAGGGTCTGGTGGGATATCCCAAACCATGGTAGATCTTGAAGGTGACACCACACAGAGTGGTGTTATAGAAATTTGCATCCTCTTGAGCATTTCTGAGTTAGTATTGCTTGAGGAAAATGCTAGAAATAAAGTATCTAGTATTTTATGGGTAGGCGAGGAAAGGTAAAAATTTTTCTCTATTAGAATGACTAAAGTGAGATGTGTTGGAAATTGTGCCTCATAAAACTGGTAAAACATTGTGATTGTTTTTACTGTTATTTCTTTTATATTTTATTTCTAGATTTAAACAGTAATTCAGATAAAAACTCTTATGTCAGACAAGTAATTGTTTCTGCTTCCCTGGAGTTGGTCTGAACTACTGCATCTAGTCAGTTGTTCAACAACCACTGCTGTTTCAGGCTTCACACTGAGAATTGGCACTGGTGTGATAAAGCAAAAAACCCACACATTCTCTTTTCAATGCTCTCCTAATTTTTCCCTTTAGAGCAGTCTGAATCTCTTCTCGGCTTTCATTAAGCAGGTCCTTCTTAAACTAAATAAATAACAATATTTCTTGCTTTGTGGTTACTAGATCGTCCCTTTGTGACCATCAAGGACTTACATGTATAGAAAGGCCTGCTAAAATGCTCAAATTTTATAGAAGGAAGATTATTTAATCTTTTATAAGGATAGAATTTTATTGATCTTAAATACAAGCTGAAGACTGTTGTATAGTAAAAAAGATTACTAGAGTAGCCTTGTATTAGCATGACATACTGAAAAAAAGTTCAAGAGAAGTGGTTCACAGCATCTGCTCAAGACAAACACAGTAAAAATATTAAAGATCTCAAGAGATATGCCAAACAACTCTCTGCTTTAAATTTCTGTGGTACATGTAATTTTGTTTAAAAAGGGTTTGTGATTTGAGATTTGAGTTTGTGATTTACATTATAACATATGTAATTGTTTTAATTATGGAAGTCCAAAATGTGCTGGATATTAGCCAAGTTTCATTATTTCCTTTGCCCTTTTGAAGGAATTTCAGTAAAATGAGCTTCACTTTTAAATGCATTTTGTTATAGAGACAGGCATTTGTCTTACATTTACACTTACATTTCATGAGACAGAAGTTCTGTTTATCATCTAAGAATATTTAGATGTTCCATTGTCAGATTATTCCAGTATGAATATCTTCAATTCCACTATTCTTCCCATTACAAAGGGAAGAATAAATACTGGAAAACATCTAATTCACATGTAAAAAAGAAGGGTGAGTAAGGAGGAAAATTAGTTTGTGCGGATACAAATAATTAAGAAGAGAGCAGTCCAGAAGAGGAGGAGACTCGGGCTCCTGTCAGTTTTAGTCTAAACAGACCTTTGGAGGCCTGGGGATACTGGACAAAAAGAAAAGCCTTTTTTCAAAGTACAGTGGATGTTTTTTTATTTGTCAACAGTGGAGCAATGTGTTAAAGAGAGTGCTGACTTGTTATTTGAAATCTTTGTTCATGTCCCTTGGAGGTTCTCACTCTCGTCAGATCATTGCCCTCCTCCCCAGCACAAAAACTCGTAATAGGGGACTGACTGACCATCTGTAAAGCAGTTCAAATGTTTTATTCCAGCTGGGAGGGATTTCATATTGTTGTGGTTTTGTGATCTGAGATTCAGTGCCGTGACATTTTGTAGATGGATCTAACAAATTGATGTGAACAAACAGAAGGTAAAAAGGCAAAACCAGGTAATTAATTAAATAGAATATATGCTACCTTGTTGCTAACCAGAGGTAGAAATGCAAACACTGATGTTATAGATCTAAAGATATATAGTTACCCTTTACTAGACTTATTAGTCTTTTTTCCCCATATTTTGCCTAAAATCTTACTCTGTGTGTATGTGTGTGTGTGTATATGTATACATTTGTATGCATGTATATGTGTGCATAAATTAAATTTTATCAATCTATATTAGCCTTTTACAACTATTTGAAGCAGTCAAATGATCCCAGTGTTCTTCAAAGACGCTGTTGCTAAGGGGTGCAAAAACCTTAAAAATCTCAATTACTTCATCCATATCACAGCTAAAGTGAAGGCTTTATTGTGTCTTGGTTCTTATCTGTAATAAGACTCTTAAACCCCCTTTTAACCTCCCTGAAGATGTTTTAACCATCCCAGAATATGGGATAAGACTTCAAAATGAGACTGTTTTCAGAGCTTTACTTGGAGCTATTAAAAATAAAATCTAAAGCTCAGGAGAGGAAACATGTTATGATAAAAGAACAGAGGGATGACATTTAGTGTGATTTTAGGTCTTTCTCCTCAGAAGGTTAGTCATTTACTATTAGGCTCAGTGCACTCACACAGGTTACATACTGAGTCCAACTGTATGAAACACAAACATCATCTTGTTTGACACTTGTCATGTAAAGTTGGTAGTTAAAATGCCAGGTAAAAGTCACAATTTTGTACAATCGATAAGAGTTCCACTATTTTCTTACAGATTTTACAATTAGCGTTATACTCATTCCCCACTCTCATTTTTCAAGGAACACTATGTTAGTATGATAAAGGTGCATCTCTGTCTGGAATTTCTTATTGCATTAAGAAGACATGGGAATTTTATGTATAAGGAGTTGATCAACATTGTGACATTGTGATGTTACTAATTACTAAAACAAACTAATGAAGCATTCTGGATGCTGGTAATGTCCTGAGGATATTTTTTTTTTCTCTTCCATGATCATCCTACAAAATAAAGACATTCTAAAAAAAAAATAAATAAATAAAATAAAATAAAATAATAATAAAAAAAAATAGTGGACTCTTTCATTTTCTTTCTATTTCTGCTTCTGGAAAAATATCCTTCTAAAATCATTAATTTCCCTCAGAGCACAGGGTATGCAGCTATACAGCATATTCAGTAAGAATTTTTTCACAATTGGAGAAGTCTTATAAATTTGGAACTTGCTGTAGGTGGGTAGATTTTTTAAGACATTAGGTACACTCAGTGTCGTGTTCTAACTCAAAATGACATGAAAAATGTATTTAAAGCTCAGGAACCTGTCTAAGTTCTGTGACTTAAACCTGTCACCACCGTAAGTCTTAATTAAAACATGCTGATACTTTAGTCGTTCATACTGCAAACCCTCAGCCCATAGAATCATAGAACATCCTGGGTTGAAAGGGACCCTTAAGGATCACTGAATCCACTTCCTGGCCCTGCACAGGACAGCCCCAAAAATAACACCATGTGCTGAAAGTATTTTCCAAGAATATCTTGCAGTCTGTCAAGCTTGGTCATCATGATCACTTCCCTGGGGAGCCTGTTCCAGTGCCCAGCCACCCTCTGTTTGATTTTTTTAGACTTAGCTAAGAAAATTAGTAAAAATTTCTAGTTTAAACATAAATTGTGACAACGAATTAAGGAACCATGCTATCGTTTCCTACAGAGTTCTGCTGAGTGTGATGTTTGCAGGAATGCCTTGTAGCTTCATGAGCCTGATAAACGTGGCAGGTCGGATGTGACTGGCCCTTAGTGCTACAGTTCCAGAGAAACAGTCTTGTTAGAGACTTGACTGCTGTATTTCTTCAGCTGTGAATGGAGTTGATGCAAGCTGTGGTAGTCACAGAAATTTCTTTATGGGACTAGAAGAATTGTGTACGTCCCTTCACTTCGCTTCCCGGTCCTCTCTCTCCACAGTTGGGTCGGAGGTTCTCAGTAGGCTAAGAAGATAGCAGGAGAGGAAGACAGAGAGAGACAGCAGAAATTATTATTTAATGAGTGTAAGCTTCATAGTCTTCTCCAGGTATTAACAGGTGAGTAACACACAAGGTACACCTGAGGTTTATAAGTGATAAAATTTGAAAGATAAACATAAACCAGAAAAATCTGAGTTATCAAAGGAAAAAAAAAAAAAGAAGACTGAAGAAATTATTTTCAATCATTTTGTGCATAGGTATTTTGAATTATATCTTTCAGTCCTGTGTTCTCAAATTTTATTAGGCCCTCAGAAGAAGCTAATAATTTTCAATATAGGCTGTGCTATTTTTTAGCTCCTAAGACAGCATTTCCTGTTCAAAAGTGACTCTCATCCAAAAGTGTTTCCTAATTCAGTATTTTTGGGTTTGCATATTTGCTGCATATCATTGACTTTCAGCTCAAAGCTGCTTGAATTAACACTTGATATTATGAAGTTTTTAAACTGTTCTCTCTGCAGGGAAACCAAGACAAAGTCCTGCTGTGTTCTGACTTGTTTTGCAATGCAGTTCATTGTACTAATCTAAAATGACTGGTATCATGTTTAATGACTAGCTATAGATGCAGGCATACATGTTTTGTTCAAAGTAGCTTGTGTTCCCCTCCAAGAGTTAAACTTTTCTTCTGGGTTTTCTCTTGGGAAATGGAAGCATGATTCCAAATAAATTGTAGGATTCCTCCTTTTGCATGGAAAACTGCAAAACCTTGTGACAGAAATAGATAAAAAGCCAAATTACCATTCTGTTTCAAATTCAGAACATTTTTCTTTAAATTATGTTCCCACTTTTCTTGTTGCTGTCAGTAATCCTGCACAGTTTAAACTGAGGTCAGAGTTTTGCTTTACCATTCATAAAACATGAGAGGTTCCAGCTGTCTTTCACATCAGCAAATTTGCTATGCAGGGCCATTAGAAATCAACAGGAAAAAAAAAAAAGTAAAACTAGCTTAGTCATTAAACTGAGTGGATAAATGAAGACTCTATATTTGTCACATTCAGAGGAACAATGTCAAATGTCAATAGACATTTTAGAAGCTGAATCACTACTTTACAACTGGTTTGACTTTTAAAGCAAATTGTGTACTGTTTTAAGGACTTCAACTGGTTCAAGGGCTTGTCTGAGTTAAAGCAGCTTAATTGAGTTTCACCATGTTAAACTAAGCTGATACACAGTGCAGGACCTAATTAAGAATGTTCTACATAAGCAGTATCAGATCTTCTCCTTGTACAGTGTCTATCGCATCTTGTTTCTTTGGGAAAGAAATGAAATATTATTAGTTGTCACTTAGTCAACTCCATAGATCTAGCTCAGCTCAGAGATGCTGAGAAGAATTTTCTTTTAGCTTATGGATCTCCCAGTTCCTTTTAGCATTATTTGCATGTTGTTCCCACATAGTTCTGCTGAAATGTTTTTCTAAGCTTCCACAGGTGTGGAGGGCACTGTGCAACATCAGCAGGCTACGTCTTTGTGGGTGAAGATCAGGTTAATAGTAGGAAGAGGCAGGGTAAATCTATTTTCCTTCTATTTGATACTGATAGAACTTGAGATGTAAATAACTAGACCTATATATCAAATCTTTTCTGTTATTTATAGTAACTGTTATTTAAAGAGACTCAAGTTTGAAATTCCCAGAAGCTGAAAAATAACAGATAAACTACTTTAAATACTCAGGAACTCATTTAATTTAGATCAAAACAGATTCCATAAAACCCTAAATTGAAACAATGTTAGCTAAAGGGCTTTCATAAAAGGATCAATTCTGTGAGAATTAACTAGCTTGAGCCTAGGTGTTAAGCTCCTAAAACTTCCTGAATGGTTAGGGTGGGCTTAAATACCTAAATTCATCAGTAATACCTTAGTTAAATACCAGCTCCATGATGAAGTGCCTTAAAGACACTTCAAAAAGGGAAGTATTTTCTCTTTAGTTTTTGTCATAATTAGGTCAGCTTAATTAGAAGAACATTAAATTCTCTGAGAAATTAGAAATTTGTGTGATTTTCATAGGCTGTCAAATTAAAAGCTGTATCTTTTGAAATTTTGGCTTAAAAGATTTGAAAGCATAAAATGCAGAAATGTGGTAAGAACATGAAAAAAGAGACTGCTAGATAAGGCTAAGACATGTAAGATGAGAAAAGTCAGATACTCAAGGCTATATTTGTAAGATACCTTTCTGTGGGTTTCTAGGGTTATGGAAAGAGGAAGATCTTTTAAGCAAAAGTTTGGTACTGCAAGCATCTAATAAGAAGATGAGTAGTCCTGCAAAGTTATTATAGATAAGGAAAACAGAAAAAGAAACAGTGTGTAAGAAATAGGACAAGTATTTCAAATTAAAAAAAAAAAAATATATAAAACTTGTAAAACTGTACTTTAATAAATTGTACAGAAAATGATCAGTCTAAACAAACAAACAAACAAACAAACAAACCTAATATTTGTCTGAAACTGAATAGAATGAAGTTTTTCTTTCTATTAGGAAAAGGGTTTTCACACAGGGGTGGCTGGGCACTGAAATGGGCTCCCCAGGGATATGGTGATAGCACCAAGTCTGGCAGAGCCCAAGAAGCATTTGGATGCTCCCAGGCACATGGGGTGACTGGGGCTGTCTTGAGCAAAATCAGAAGTTGCAGTTGATGATTCTTGTGGGTCCCTTCCAGCTCAGGACATTCTATGATGCTGTGCCACGCAGCGACTTTAGGGGTTGCCATTATATTAGCTGCAATGCCAAGAGCTGTGAATTCCAAATATCTAGTATGAATTCTGATGCATTTATGAAAAGTAAATCTTCATCAGTCTGGGATTATTAATTGAATTTAATGAGATCTTGTTGTAAATTCTTACATAAACCGTTACATAAATTCACCAAAATACTCAAACCAGAGAGTTCAGTACTGTCAATCCATTTCTTTCAAAGCTTTGTGTTCACTAAGATCTTCAACAAATTATTATCAAGCTTATTTATTCCATCAAGCCTGAAGAAGAAAGGCACCATAAGTCCTCAGTGGAAGGGTGAAACTTATTTGTATACATATGCAGCATTCTTTTTGCATTTTCTTGCATTCTCTTCTGAAGCTGTGTGTTTTGTTGGCTTGAATGTGTGTTTGTGTATATATTTATCGAAGGTGTTACATGTTTGGTGGTGGAATTATGAAGCACTGCCTCTCTGTTGCACAATATAAGCTGTGATCTTACAAACTGGAGTAAAATCGATGGGCCAATGGGAGATCATTTTGGGAAGAGAAGGGAGGACAGCGTGCAGGGATTTTCTTGTTCTCTGTGTCAATAATTACTGCAAGAAAAGAGATCAATTTACCAACTCCCAGTCATGATTATCAGACTTGGCTGCACCTTCAGTTATGCAAACAAGTGAGATCATAGGATCATAATTTATTTTTGACTCTCACAAAAGAACTGAAATAGGGGAAACTTGTCAAAATCAATACATAGAGGCAAGGTAGCTTATTTATATCAAGTCACTCTACTATACCATCTGTGTTTTGTCACACTTATGAAAACTATTGCTGTAGTCAAGCTTGGTAACAAAAAGTACTTTTCATGAAAAATTACTGTAAAGCTATTATCTCTGACTTCATTGAAATAATTCCATAAGAACTCTGGCTTTACCCAAGCCCACCTTCTCCTGTTTAATATGAACTCCATTTTTATAAGTATGGAATGATCTGAGGTGGAAGAATTTTGGGGAAACTAAGATCTTAAGTATAAGTAGCTTTCAAGAACCGTAGTTAAACCCTGAAAAGAAAAACAATAAAAAGGTATTGTAACTTATGTGCAGATGAAAATTAGTCAGTTTAAGCTTATTGAAAAGTTTGTCTTAAGGTTCCTATAACTACCATTTAAATCAGATATCACTTAAAAATATGACTAGAGAAAAAATATTTTTATGACTAGTCATATAAATATGATTAGAGAAATATTTTGTGTTACTCTCAAGCTGTAAGACAAAATATTTCAGTGTTATTGTTTGACAACTTAACCACATTTGATTTATAAAAACAAACTTAAGTTGATTAGAATTTTACCATTCATGATTACCATCATAATTTGATGTGAAATTATTACATGTATGAAAATTAAATTGGATTTTGTATATTTATCCCATTACTGTCAATTTATGCTGCAGACACGAATCACTGGAAGCAGTAATAGCAAATAAAAGGTTTAAGTTTAGGGACTCTAATCTGGTACAATACATTTTTTCTGTCACTGTTTGGAATTCCAAAGCAATTCAAGTTCCTTTATTTGTATTTGTTAGCAAATGAAAGCTTAGCTTTGAAAAATCCAGATAAATTATATTGTATCTTGTATGGCAAATACATTCCAATGTCTTTTGGTGTATTCTTGGTTATTACAATTTGATAGTAAACTAATATTTTTAGCATTGTTCCTTAAATCTGATATCTAAGTTGAATATTGCCCAATTAAAAAATATTCTTGTTCGTTATAATAAAGTGTTCCTTGATTACTTTGACAGGCAAATAAGATCTGGGTAACTTCAGGCTGGATCTTATCATTAAAATATTTTCAGCAATATAGTATCTATTAAAGGGTCAGATTAAATCCAGAGGATCCGTTTATATGCAGAAAACTTCTCATTCCCAGTTTCATGCTGGGAGAAATAATATAATCTTACACAATTACAAATATGTACTTGATTTTGCAAATAGTCATTTAGAGATAGATTTATCAAATCAATCAGCAGCTAAATGCTTCTATTTTGTCATATAAATTAGCAGTCTCATTTTCTGGAATGCTGGCAGCTGCCAATTTTCAATAGAAATCATTGCATAATTTAAAATAAAATTGAATATTTCCTTTATTGTTTATATCCCCAAACTGAAAGCATGACCAGTCATTAAATACCTCATTCTAAACCCCACTCAAACTGAAATCAATTAGGAAACTTACAATGAAATCAGTTGGATTGGAACCTGTTTTTAACAATTTCTGATTACTTTGTACAGGATTTGCAGTCATCTTTCATTTACATCTCTGCTTTACAGCTTTAGTATGATTTTTGGATCTGGCTTTCACTGTCTAATTGGTCTGAGTAGTTAAAATGTGTGATACGTCCTACTCCTGTATTAATGAGGGGATAAACAACACCCCATTGAGATCTTAGAACATCAATAAGAGTGTAGTTAGTAAGTTTTTGTATGTCATCAAACTGGTTTTTATCCATACCAATGAATTGACATAGGAGTAAATTAACAAACATGAACAGAATTCTGTTCACCTCTTTATAAATAAGACTTTATCATGTAAAAAAAGCTGATCTGCTATCTGCATCTGCAGAAATTTCCCATGACCATCTCCTTTCGTAACACTTCGTTATGACTGGCACCTCCCTGAGCTCACTTTTACTCTATGTGGGTCAGTCCAGTCAGGCAGTTAAAGGTGAAGGTGCCAGGAATCCTGCCATCTGGGTTAATATATTTAAGTTAGGTAATAAAAGCCACAGGGAAAGAAAAAAAAAGAAATAGTGCTTTGGCTGATACCCTGAGCAATGGATCTCTGTCAGAAAGGTTCAGGGGATATTTGAACAGCCAGAATTCAAATTCAGACTGCAAAACCTTTTTTTTTTTTTTTTTTTTTTTTTAAATGTGTATGTGCAGTAATCACATGTGTGTGAAGATGTACATTAGGAAGCTCCTTTTTTTTGCTCTTGTCAAAAATACCAGTAGGCCTCCCTCTGCATGTAAGAGTAAATATTACATTTCATCCCATATTCTATTTCTTTTGCTCATTCTGAAGAGAACTGTGTTATGACAAAGGTTTATTTTTCATGTTTTTTTTTACAAGGATATAATTGAATAATCTCTGAGAGCAGTGTTGATCTTGGGTTCTGTGTACCTGGCTAGAGCTAACAAGATAAGGATTTTCTCACAGACAACTGAAGGGATAAAGGACAGCTTTATTCCTGAAATTGTGTAAAGAGAATCTCTCAGATCTTTAAACTGAATTCTGTGGGAGGTACACCAGTTTTGACACAATACCTAATAATGGATATTTGTCACTTAATGGCTCATTTATATAAGTTCTGTTCATGTTTGTCCTGAAAACCCTGCTTCTCACAAAAATGAGACTCTGAAATTTGCATTTCCAAGCTAGTTATAATTAAAGAAATGGTTCTTGTTTCACATTTAAAGTTATGAAATAATGGTCCATGCACTGTCTATGACACTTAAAAAATGATTCTGTATTTTTTTAGTATCTGAAATTATTAAAGACTATGAAAATAGGTGAAACAGTGAGTTATATTAAGCTTCATGACAAGCCTCCTGCCAGGACACAGCTTTACTCCAGAGTTTTCAGCAGAACGGGCACAAAGACAAAGATTTATTCAGCTATTTGTTTGTGTGGATCATTTGTGTTAGTATAGCTTTTATAATAAAGGTCCTGAGTGTGCAGCACCATTGAAGTGCCCCGAGGTGCTAAGAAGACACAGTCCTTTCATTCTACATGTGAAGAGTGTTTTCTTTGATAAAGCTTTAATTAAGAAAGAAAAGGAAAAAAAAGAAAGACAGCAACCAAACAAATAAAAATATTAAAACCAAAAAACCCCTTAATGAAAGAAGGTTTTAAATTTCAGTAATAATTGCCTATTGTTTCAACTGGTGGAGGATACTTTTTTAAATTTTTCAATACAGTTCATTGACATCTACATAATAAATAATATGGTAATACTTTATGATGATGGTAAATCAGCCAATTCCAAATAAAACAGAAAATTTCATTTCTTTTCATGTGCAACACCTAAAAAAAGGTGCTTACTCTTGTTTTACTCAATTAGAAAATATGAGGCTCTATGGAAAACTACAGACAGTGCATGATCATTATTTGTAACATCTAAACATTGCTCAACTTTGTCTAAGGGTTTGATTATAACTTCACTAAAATATTTTTAATTAAGTGAACAGTAGCAATTTAAGTCATTATATTTTAACACTTGTGGCACAGAATGTGTGACCTGTATCTGCATTTGGGTTTCAGAACTTGACAGAAGCTGAAGTAAATACAGTGGTCTCAGCATGATTTGTCTTGGTGTATTTATTCTCATTAGATATTTATCACAAACCTCAGGTATCCATAGAGCAATCTGTGTTGAGGATGTAATTATAAACAATTAGTTTTAAGCTAGAAAGTATCAACCAAAATATTTTAATTCACAGAGCCTAATATTACATTACAGGCTTGGGGTTTCATTATTTTTTTTAATTGATTTTTTCCTTATATTTATTATTAACTACTTATTCTCACAAAGGAAGGAAAAGCTCTACTTATTTACAATATGTCCTGGCTATTGTTAGGGAAATTAAAATGTTTCCCTGAATGTTTTAAGAACCTTGACCCTAGACATCACAAATCCTGCAAAGCAGAAATCCATTAAGTGATAAGGGACATGGTAACCTGCTCGAGATTCCGATGCAAAGTAAATGTTTGGAGAGAGGGTGTTTAATAATAATAATAATAACGACAATGCATATTTTTAAATTAGCAACCTAAGAATTGTAATAGTGATTCTAATAGTGATTGACTACTCCTTTACATCAGAAGTTTGTTCACAGCTGTCAGAAAGGCAGAGTTTTCTAACTGATGTTTGTCAGTAGTTACTCAATGAGCCCCAGCTTTAACAGAACTCCTTGGTGGAACACATTAAGTGAAGCATTATTAATTATATGGGTTTCTTGAACATCTTGTTGCAATATTTGAATGACATACTGAAGAAAGTGTCTGTATTGGATTAATGAGGCACCTGTGATAGGGAAAATTTAACCTAGCAAATTTTAATTGTTCTGTTTAGTTTTAACCTAACTCCAAGAAAGGAGTCTAAAGAACTTATGAATAAAATAAAAAATATTGTATGGTGGATGATAAATTCAGTTTTTTGAAATGTTGTTTTTACCCTCTACTAGAGCTGTGTTTAGGAGCAAGTTTCTGAATACCGGCTTTTGGATAAATAAGAATATAGATGTAAGAATATAATTTCTGTTCTTTTCTAGTCTTTATAGACTTAGATGCTATTTTGTTGTAAAGTCTTCTTCTGGAAAACTGGTAATATCTGTGACATACTAGGGAATTAGTGCCAGCTACAGCTTCATACCTAGAGATGGTTATATAATAAAAAAAAAGAAAAAGCCTCTTAAGATGGTAAAATTTTGGTGAACTTAGGCCTAATTTTATGATCAACCGACTCATTAGCAATAATGCATATTTCAAGATAAACAGACCTAATTGAAAAGATTGTTTAGAAGAACACTTAAAATTTAAGTTGTGTTTGTACTTAAAGATTATATGAATCTTTAATTGTTTTGTCAGTTTGTGTTGGGATTTTTAAATATATATTTTTAATGTAATATTTTATAATGAACTTCAGGTTTACTTCTGAAACACATTGTGCTAAACCTACATTTATACCTGCTTTCTACATAAATGTCATCTCAGTATATTTTGGCAGTGACAAAGAGCAAATGGAAAGGATTTAGAATTTAACATTAAATTTATATTCCTAGGTCTTAGCATTTCCTCAGTTATGATGGCAGGGAGGGGAAGAAAGTTTTGTTCTCTGTTTTGGAAGAATGTATTACTGGAGATTCCCTTACATGATATTGAATTAAGCAAGCAAAGCCAAAGGATCATAATGAACACAGAATATTGTGAATCAGAATGGACCCATCAGGGTCATCAAGTCCAACTCCTGGCCCTGTGCAGGACACCCAAGAGTCCCCACCATGGCCCTGACCACATTTCTTGAGCTCTGTCAGGCTGGTGCTGTGACCACTTCCCTGGGGAGCCTGTTCCAGCGCCCAACCACCCTCGGGTTGAAAAGTCTATTCAAAGACAGCAGGTAGAACTAGAATGGTGAAGTTATTGGATATTCAATATTAGAAAACTGATTGAGAATTCAGTAGGATTAAACTTCCATCAGCGTCTTCAACCTATTCAAAAGCAGCAAGATACAGAGTGTCTATCCAAATGTTAGGAGTACATTAGTGACTGGTTTCATGACCCCTGCAAGCTTTTGCTTGAGTTATCTCTATATTGATTAATATATCAATCACTGATTAGGTCAATATCTAAATAATTGATATTTGGCTTACATAGGCTTCATTTTGGAGAATAATTAATGGTGAGAGTTCTCTTATCTGTGTTTGGTATATAAAATATTGCCTTATGTAAACAACTCACCAACAAGCACCCAGTACTATTAAGCAGAACTGAGCTTAAAGAGCAATTCTTGCAAAAATACCATTTTGATTCTGGATTTGGGGTTTTGGTGAGATTTTTTTTCTGGTTTTGTTTTGTTGTTTCTGAGTGGTCTTGTTTTAGCAATAAAGATATGGTAGAGAAGAAAATATAAATGGGGAAAAAAAGGAAAAGTGAGAAATATGAAAATTTGAGAAAATTGTGAAAGACATTGCTTGGATAGTCAAGCTGTTATAAAATATTCATAAAAGAGGAACTTGTCTGTTTCATTTGCCATGCCTTATGTTTCATAGTGATTTCCATTCCTGTGTGATCGAATTGTTTTCTTTAGATGACACAGAGCATCTGATTGAAGAAAAGAAAAGGAAAAAAAAAAAAGTAGATTTTAGGCTGTAATAGAAGAGAACCAGGATTATCCTCTTCACTCAGATAAATGCCAGCTGACACTGCTTGTAATTGCATTGAGGTCTGAATCTTGGAGCATTGGCTGGAATATTACAAGTAGCAAGATCAGGTGTAGGAATGGGAAGAATGTAACATAGACAATTTAATAACTTTGATGTGTTTCTGTCCTAAAGAGCTATATGTACTTATATGGATATGTATAACTATATGTATTTGTAACTTTTTTTCTTCCCTATAAGAATAATTAAAAATTTATATTGTAACCTTGCACTATAGCTAATTTTCTCCTTTAGGTAGTTAGTGGTTCTTGTTTAATGATAATATTACTTTAATAAAATAATATATAACGTTACTTCTAAGGATGCATTTCATAATTAAATTTCTAATATTAGACTGGTTTAATTACCAGTTTTCATATACTCTTTACTAGCATGTTTCAATTAAGGGAATTTTATGTGTCCACAAACAAAAACATATAAATATATACATGCATTTAATTTAAGAAGCCTCTACTTTTAGTCAATGAAGTGTGCTTGGGAAGTGACTAATGCATACAAAGATTATTTGCAACTATTGCTAAGGTTGTAGTTTTAATTGTAATTCTTTATCGGACAGATTTATTTTAAGTTCAATTTGCATTTAAAATATTTTAATCTGCTGACGTGGACTCTAGTTAGATCCTATTATAGATTATATTTCCATAATGTTTCTCTATTAAACATAATAGTTTAGGGTTTGGATTATGTTTTTTTCCTTGGCTTTGGAACACTTAACTCCTGCTGTATTTTTATGTTTTACATGTCTAAAACCTGGATTGAGTCCCCATGTTTCAGACATTATTTGTAAACATTTCTGTCAGTTTCCAAATATTTATTAGCATGTAAAAATGTTTGCTAAAATATATATGTGCCAAAAATAGTACTTTTTATATTATAAACATACTACTTTCAGTAGGTAAGAGGATTGATTAGCAAACTGAAGACTTGGCCATCAGTAACTAAGATATGGGATGAACCTGCATGTGTGTGCAGGTAGGAGTTATGCCTGTAGGGTTCTTCTGTTCAGTTTTCTTAAACAATCACTGAAGCAATAAAGTTCTCCAGTCCTCTTTACATTCTTCCTCTTTCTTTTTTTCTTCTGTTAATCAATGCCTGTGCCTTTTAAATAAAAGTTGCAAGAAAATTGAAAATCAAGGCAGTTTAATTTTCTGTTACACTGGTAACGATAAAATGAACAACTTGTCTAAATCTTCTGTTTCTCAGTCAAGGTTTTTTTGTTTTTGTTTTTTTTTTGGGACATGTCAGTAGCATGGTCTGCATATCATCTTCATGGTATCCTGTGGAGAAAGGTTCTGAACCCTTGAAAAGTAATAAAGTTGTGACTATTGGATGGCTGGTAAGCAGACATATTTCATGTAGGCAGCAATGCCTAGGAATGAAAAATTATGCTGTAGTTTTCTGAATTTTTTTTTCATAAAAAAATAGACTTCTAATACTATTTTGGAAGTTATGATGATAGGAAATCTCTAGTTTTAGTAATAAAGTAACTTAGTAACTTTAATTTAGTAACTTTATTACTAAAGCAAGAATTTTATTTTTTATTGTCAGTGGTACTAGTAGTACATTTGAGAAGAAGGCTCAGAAATTAGAGAGCTGAAAAAACAAACATAATTTATTACCTTATTACTCAAATTTTATTAAAAAATAAGAGAGAGGATACAATTTTTTATACACTGATGATAACCTTCAAAGGTAGTTTTTGTCTCTTTTAAAAGTTAATAGTGTTCCTAATTTAACACATTTGTTACTCTTCTTTCCTTAGCATATATTATAAGGTTGAACTTTGTAATTTCTGTGACTTCAGTGGTATTAAATGTGTAGTTCTAGCTTTAAAATTAGATAGAGCAATGTAGTCTTGTACTTTCATTTGTTTGAAACTGCTCTTGGAGAAAAGATACAATATGGGCTTTCATTTTGCATTTAGTCTTTTCTTTGCCACAGAATTTGTAGAAGTATGTAAGGAAAGCTTACATACTTCTCACTGCAAACAAATGCATTTATTAGGAAAAATGATGAATCTCATCTACTTCATATAATAGTATTGCAAATCTTGAAAATTTCCGTTAAAAGAATCCATGAAAACAAAGACTTTTTTTTTAGGGATGGAGACACCTTTTTCCCACATTTAACACGACTGCCATTATTTTCTGAATTTAATACTGGGCCACTTGCTCATACTAAAAACATAGTAGGATAGTGTCGTATCAAAGCACCAGTCTTAGTAATTCCATTTTTTTCAAATTTTTTTTTCAGTAAACTGGACGTTCCCTGTTTTCAGTTGGGCAAAGTCTACTGTATCCTTTAACCTGCAGGTTTTATTCCTTTTCCTAGCTCAAAGAATCTCATTCAAGGTATCCTTCTGATAATTCAGAACATAAGATTTGCCCAGCTGCCCATTGAAAATGTTACCTTCTCTGATTTGATAAGCAGAGGTATACATCTATCAGAGCCTACAACATCTATCAGAGCCTACAGCCCTCAATCTGCCTCTTTGTACAGGTCTGGAAATTCATATTTACAGCTTGGATTTTCTTTCAAGTTCCATAGTATGTTGTCACATTTGCACAACGTGGCAGGGAAAGAAATTAATACAGAAACTAAGCACATGTCATGAGGTACCTCGTGTTATTTAAGAGGGGCTAGGCAGTCATACCTGGAGAAGATCTTGGGCTGTTATGGGTAGTACCAACCCAGTAGTGACAGTGTCAATTGCTGGAGTTAAAGCAGAAGGCATGATCACACTTGAAATGTTGAGTATCTGGATTTACTCAACAAAGAAGTAATCAGATAACAAGGAGAAAGAAAAGATCACCACCACAGAAAAGTCACTAACATCACCAAGTCTTCTGGCACAAGCCTCCATCCAGGTTTGTGCAGCATTCACAAGTCTGATTCCAGCCTAATCCACTTGATCTTGGGCAGGGAAACGCACAGCCCAAACCTGACACGTCCCCACAAGGCGTTTCCATGTGAAATACCGAGCTCAGCTCAGGAAGCAAATCTCTTGCCTGTCTCTGCTCCCAGCATTGCAGAGGCTGAGGGTCCCCAGGCACACACAGCTGCAGTCCAGCCTCAAAGCAACTCAGGTTGTTGAGCAGAAGCTCCCTGAAGGACTCTGAGACTCCAGAGCTGGCTGTCTCCATCAGGCTGCACCTTTGTAGCACTCACCAAGTTCTCTGGACTACTTATTTCAGGAATAAGCAGTGAAATATCTGTTTTGGTGGGGCGTTGGCATGAAAAGAAAATGTAACATAATGTTTACATTTTGAACACACATTTTTCCAGTAAAACCTGCAGAAAGCTGCTAACAAAAACCAGTTCAATGAGGCTTTCACTGAAAAACTTTATTTGTGGCTGCAAAGATTCACTCATATTTATTAACCCCTTTTTTATGAAACTCTATTTAGGACTTCTATGATGAATTCATTATGATTTGAGAAAAATGGAACTGTCTTTCTTTAATATGGTAGTTTATTGCCACTATCATTTCCTTAGAATTTAATTTTGAGTGTGTGATCAATCTATACTCATGCCATAGAAAATGTAGAAAGTAATTCAATGGATAATGCAGAAGAAAATTGTTTCTTGGTGTTTACTAAAATTTAGTAAGAATTTTTTAAAAAGCACTCTTCTGCAAATTCTTAAACATAAAACTAGTCAATGTGAAGTTTTTGGGGCAGCGATGCTCTGGGTGTGTTTTCCTGTGGTGATATTTTGATCCATTATATTTTTTGGCTATAAAATGTGGATAACCTATCTGTCACATCCTCAGAAATAATAAGCTGTTTTTTTGAAGAGAAGTTTGTGCTTTCCTCAAAATAGTAACTATCACTGTACTGAATTCAGATGTTCTGCTCTGTAAGGCAAAATCCTGTATATCATCATGCACATACATCAAGTGTATTTTAAAGCTTGTACGTCTTTGGCCGTAAATTTTGCTACAGTGCTCAAGTTCCTCATTTATTCTACAGTTAAAATACAAGTCAGACACAGATATATTAAATATCCATCTGAATATCTCTGAAGTTTTGTACTCATCTCCTCAGCTTCCTTTGAAGTATTATCCTGAAAGGAACTTTCTGAGAAGTTATTCACACTCACTTGTGGTGTGTAACTAATTTTCTTATTTGCCTGTACCTTTAAGTGAAACAATTAAAGCAGAAAGAAGTTTGCTGCCACTTGCATTGTTGTTAATAACAGGGGGTTAGAGATTGGATATTTTGCTTTATGGAAGTGTTTAATGATCCTTTTAAAAATATGTGACTATGTACAATCCTGCAAGTGTCCTGGGCATCATGGCATTATGTAGGATGGAGGTTTACTCTCTTTATTTTTAGCTCTAAATTAGCATTTATTATTCTTTAATGCCTTGAAAAAAAACCCAAAGAAATTTGGACTCAAGTAAGTTATAACTAGGAAAAGATTTTCACAATAAGAAAACATGGTGGAGGAAATCACTTTGTCTGCAGCAGCTTAGAGTGGAATAAATGATAAAAGAATAGAGTGATGTAACAGTAAAAAATAAATTAGAGGTAAAAGAAGGAGATTTTTTCTGCCATTGAAGTTTTCATAAAAATAAATGTATGGTGGAGAAAAAAACATATAAACAAGTAAACTCCATGTTTGTCACATTGTAGTGGAAGATGAGATAGAGACTGGAAAGTGATGTCTTTCTTTGCTGAGGAAAATGAGTACTTCTGATGTGCATCCTGAAGTCAGAGAATTTTTTTCTGCTGAGTTAGAACAGAAAACCACATGACTCTCCATTAGGTAGTTTCTGGCTGTCTTCATCAGTAGAAAGTTGCTATTCATATCTCTTGCCCATTTTCAAAATTCCCCTAAAAGCCATGTACCAATTTTGTGTCCTCCAAAAAATATGTTCTGTTCAGTGCAGTCCTGCATAACTGCTCTGCAAATCTCTAATGCCATAGCACGCACATCCAGACATCTTTCCCTGACTTTAACATAGAGTTTCAGTTTCTAAAATACAGGGTATTTACTCATGGCTCTATATACCTGCTCTCTTGAAGTCTCCCCAGTAGGGATATTTTTGTAGAATATGTTAGAAACAAAGTAAGGCTTTGCACAGGTTCAGGTAGATGACACCAGTTGGTGTCTCCCATCCACCAATACTGTAAGGCCACCATAGAAATCCATCAAATTTGACAGGCACAGTTTGCCCTCAGAGGGCCCACTAAAGCCATGTGGGCTGTCACAGATTCCCTCTCCGTTTTCCATGTGTTTTAGCATCGTTTCCAGGAGGATCTTTTGCAAGGCTCCAAGGTGAGACAGACTGGTCTGTAGTTCTCTCTTTTGTCTTTTTCATTTTTATAATACTATAGCAAGTCTCACCAAGGCAGCCTGTGAGGGTAAAAATCTTTTGCACTTTGGATATAATTCTTCATTTCAGAGGAAGAAAAGCAAAACAAAGAAAGCTTTAGTTAAATTTGTCATTGTGAAATTACATCCTAACAGAAATTTCAAATCTGAATTAAAAAATCAAAGCAATGCAAGAAGTAAATATTTGTCTGAAGTACCTTAAGATGTGTGATAATAACATAGAATCATGGAATTGTTAAGGTGAAAAAAGATCATTGAGTCAACCATTAACATAACACTTCCAAGTTCACCACTAAACCATGTCCTTAAGTGCCACATCTACACACCTTTCAGACACCGCCAGGGGTGGTGACTCTACCACTTCCCAAGGCATCATGTTGAAATGCTCAATCACCCTTTCAAAGAAAAATTTAACTAATAATTAACTTTAACCTCCCCTGGTGCAACTTGAGGCCATTCCCTCTCATCCTGTCACTTGTTAACTGGGAGAAGAGAACCAGTGCCTTCCTTGCTACCACCTCCTTTCTGGCACTTGTAGAGTGATAAGGTCTCCCTTGAGCTTACTTTTCTCCAGAGTAAACAACTCTAATTCCCTCAGCTGCACCTCCTAAGACTTGTGCTCCAGAACTTTCACCTGAATGTAACAGAAAAACAGGAGCAGATAAGCTGGTAAATGATGCAGAGTAATACTATTTAAAACTAAGCCCCTGTGACCACAGCAATTTAAAAATTGGGAAACTATTATGGGTAGTCGAGGAATATAAAAAAAAAAAAGTGATCAGAAATAATGAAATAAAGATTAAAAGCAGTGTAGGAAACCACATTGGCTTTGGCAGGCTAACTGCAGTGTAGAGTTGTCACTTAATATCTAATCCAATAAAACTGATGCCATTGGGAGTTTGCTGTGAAGTTCAATGAATATAAAATAAAGTTCTAACTAAATCAGTATAAAATTATAACCTCATTTTCTCTTTCCTTTCTTTAATGTTCTTTAAATATTTTGTGTTTTGAAAGCTGAACTGTGACTCCTTAGCAGAAGCACCATATTCTGGTATTTCAAGAGGTCACCTTTGCAATTCATTAGTATTCAAAAAAAGTTGTGTGAAACATTGTACTTAATTTATATGGATGGATGCCCAGTATATTCTAAAAACAAAAGGCTTTCTAAAAAGAACCATGCATTCAGCAGGTTTTCATAGTTTAAGAAAACCCGTTCAAATGAGACAAAAGATACAAATCAAATGCTGCATAAGCTAGCTTTAAAATACACATCAAGTTAGACACAAGAACTTTCATTATTTAATAATATTAAAATTTACTAGAATATACTCCACTCTAATATATGTGATTAACTGACAGCTTATTCCCATCTCATATTAGCAAAACACAGGGCAGTTAAGATTTAAGTGTTTATTGATGCTCTATGGTTGCAGCTGTAGCATGCAGTAAAAATTATAAATGACACTCTCTTTTAAAACATTCTGTCTTGGCAAAAAGTGGCGATCCCCTCCATATTTATATTTTATCCATGATACAAAGACAGTAATCCTTTCTGGGCATGAGAAAGCATATAATTGAACATGCTTAGGAATCCAAACTAGTAATGTTTAGGAATTAGTTCTTAAGGTTCAGTTCATTATGAAGCCATAAAGAGCAAAGACCAACTGTTACTCCAAATATGTGGTAATACAAAACAGATGTTATAGTACCAGGGAGGACTGTACTTCAAATTTGTTTTAATTACTCTTGAGTGCACCTTCTAATGACAAATCTTGTTTTCTGTTCCTCATTCTGAGTAGAAGCCATACTACCTAGCCATTTTTAAATGCATCATTAGGCTGAAATCTTGCTGGATCTAAAATCTGTTAGCCTGAGGCCAAATCAAAGGCCCATGAGCCTTCAAAAAACAAATGTGTGATGAAACAGGTTTTTCATCGGAGAACCAACCATAAGATTTTCCCGCATAAAGTATGGTTTATTCCTCCATCCCAAGTTATATAACCTAGAGAAGAAAGAGATTAAAGAAGCAAAAAATACAGAATACTTGCATGTTGTTCCTAAACTGAGATACTTCTGTATGTGCTTCTGATAATTCCTTTTAAACCAATTAATCCTATCTTCCTTAATTAGAGTGACTTTGCTTTTCAATCAACTGCTTGCAACTCAGCCTTGAGCAGGTGTCAGGCTGAGGTTTATTTCCTGCCCCTCCTGAAACTGCGCAGCAATGTCATCCTTGACTTCTTTTTTTTTTTTAAGGGATAGGCTTTGTCTATTTCCTACCTTCCTCATTTGATTCAGTTTTTTACATTGAACCAGGGTGGTACCATATAAGTAAATACATGTATGCAGCATTCATCTCATCATGTGCTCAAAGCTGTCAATCTCTACAGAAATATTTTAGTCTATTCCTAGATATTTGAGCTATTTAAATTAAAAATAAAAGGAAACTAGGTCAAGAACATCTAAATTTAAATAACTGAAATTACATATGCAGTTAATAATGAAAAATGACTGTTGACATGAGTGGAACTGCTATTGGTAGGGATATTTCTTCCCCTGTCATGATTTAGATTACTGTTTCATGGGAGAAAAATTTTAAAATAGTAAATTTTCCTAAAAGCTGTAAATACATTGATTGGAGCTAAATGAATTTAAACTCCATGTCAAATGGAGTTCATTTTTTCAAACCAGAAATTATTTGATGTGATATGCTGATTTTTTCCACACTTGAATCACTGACATCTCATAAGCATCATAATTAAATCATCAAATTTTTATGACCCCCCCCAGCATCAGTATTGGGATCAATAGTGTTTGGTATCTTCAGCCCTGATATAGACAGAGAGATCAAGTGCACCCTCAGCCAATCTACAGCTGACACTGAGCTGAGTGGTGTGGATGACATGTCTGAGGGACACGATGCCACCCAGAGGTGTCCTTGTAGAGACAGACATGACAGTCAGGGTGCTTCAGTAAAACTTCAGAAGGCTTCAAGCATCAGCACCTTGTTATCTAGAAGTCTGTCATACCTTTTCTATGTATCCTCACAAGGGCAGCTCCACACAGCTCTAGCTCTGCCTCTCTCCTCCTTCTGCAGTTCCAGCTCACATCTTCCTGTCCCTAGCACAGACATCTAGTCCTGTCTGTCCTACACACAGCATCTCACCCTTTCCGTCCCTTGCATAACCTCCTGTCCCCTCCTCCCCACAGCACAACCAACAGACTCCCACTGACTCCCTCCCAGCTCACTCACTCTTTTATCACACCCATGGCTGTTCCCACTCTTTGGTAATTAACACAGCTGCAATATATCAGAGGTAAAATTGCCTTTAGGAATATCTCTGTCTTCCCACACAGAGGGACCTAGACAAGCTTGAGAAGTGGCCCATGGGAACTTCAAGAGGTTCAACAAGACCTGAACCTGGGTCTGGGCAACCTCTGGTATCTGACCAGGCTGGGGATGAACAGGGTGAGGTCAGAAGGATTGACCTCACCTGAGAAGGATTTGGAGGTGTTGGTAGATGAGAGGCTGGGCATGAGCCAGAAATGTCCCCTTGCAGCCCAGAGCCAAATGTGTCCTGGGCTGTATCCAAAGCAGTCTGGGCAGCAGGGCAAGGAGGGGATTCTGCCCCTCTGCTCTGGTGAGACCCCACCTGCAGAGCTGCATCCAGCTCTGGGGTCCCAGCACAGGAAGGACATGGAGCTGCTGGAGTGAATCCAGAGAAAGACACAAAGATGATCAGAGGGCTGGAACATCTCTGCTGTGGAGACAGCCTGATACAGCTGGGATTGTGCAGCCTGGAGAAGGCTGCAGAGAAACCACATTGCAGCTTTTGGTATTTCAAGTAGGCTTGAAGAGGGAGCAACTTTTTAGTAGTTTAGGGGTAGTGCTAAAGGAGAAAGGATAACAGTTTTAAACCAAAAGAGGTTAGATTTAAACTAGATATAAGGAAGAAGGGGATTTTTTGCTAGGAGGCTCCTAAAACTCTGGAACAAGTTGTCCAAAAAAGTAGTAAATGCTCCAAGGTCAGGTTGGACTGGGCCCTGAGCAACCTGATCTCTTTAGGGATGTCCCTGCTCATTGCATAGGAATTGGACTAGAGATGACCTACAAAGTTCCCTTCCAACACCAAGTATTATAAGTTTCTATGATTCTGTGATATTTAGAAATGCATGTATGAATAAAAAGTCTTAACAAATAATGAAATTATTCCAAAGTATTCTAAAGTAGACCTGATACTTTGTTTTATCTATTTACAGTGATATTTGACAAAGTAGATTCAGAGCTAAACTTTTTTTTAAGGGAAAACATGAGCATGAAAAGAAATCCAAATCATCAATACAAATCCTCAGAGTTTCACAATATCAAATGCAAATTTTGCTGATTGTGGAAAAATAATGTTTATATATACATAAGCAAATATAATGTATATATTTATGTTAATCTTCACGTTGTCTCATACAACTCTTTCAGTTTTATTCTGAGAGTAGAATCCAGTGTATCCCCCATAGCTCATTGTAAATCAAGAGACGTTTGTTCATCTGGGAGACAGCTGTTCACAGCTCTGTGGCTGTTTTCTGAACTGCAGCTCCCATGAACCATAGCAGTAACATCACACACCCAGTGCTTCTGGTTTTCCCTTCTTTCACAGAAAAGAAAACATTTTCTTTGGAGCAGATAAAAAAAGAAGTGGAATTATCTTTTGACAAGCACTAATATAATTTATTTCATCATATTGTAAAGAAAGGAGATGGAGATTCCAGTCATGAAGGTTGCATTGTGTTTAGTTCCTCTGGCTTTCTCAGGTATGGATTGATTTCTAGAGGTGCTGAATGCATTTGTAGCAGAGGACTGAAACGTGAGAGAGCAGATATTACTTCAAGGAATACACTTTTGAAACATATGTTCTAACAGCTAATATATCAATCGTATATGGCAAGATCACAGTTGTCTTGGGTGTGAGGACAGCAGTCAGTTTTCCTATTTCTAGGTCACAATTGTTTCTATATATATGGGTTTAAAACAGCATCCTAGGAGACACCTTGACAGACTGACTTGACAAACTGCTCCATGGCATGGTCTGTCAAAATCAGCACAGACCCCGTGGGGCATGAGGAGACAAAGCTGAGGATTTCCACTCAGCTGCTTCATGTCCTGTGTTAGAATTAAGTTCCCTTGTGTAACCCCAGCATCTGCAAAGTAAAGCACTTGATTCCCACTACCTCTTACCAGCATTTCTACGTTCCTACACTTGGGAACTTTTCTAAGGATGAGTTAAGAAAGTGTTTTGTCCCTGCAGGGGTACCAGGGGACCCAAAATGTAAGAGGAAAAATGTGGAATGCGAAGACACCCTTGATGTCCCTCTCTCCTTCAAATTTTTAAAAGGGAGGTCAGAAATGTGTGGAAATTAGGCTTTTTTCAACTTAAATATGCCATTTGGCACTTAGCAAGGGAAGTATTTCAGTGATAATTGATATTAACTGAGGAAGTCTATGCATAAATCATACACGTTCAAGCATACGAATAAAAATTGTTTGGAAATGTGCTAATTCACTTAAATACCAAATCAGGGAAGTTCTGTCACTAAACATAAAATTAGATGCTTTCGTTGTACATAAAAGTAACACTGCTTTAATCCTTTCTATTTTTAATGTGTGACAATTTTATATGTACCCTCCAGCAAGGAGGACTGTATGAGGTCTCAGCCTAAGGGAGTACATTAGTTCCTAGTTTCAGGTCCAATAAAGTGGAGAAAGAGGAAAAGGAGGAGGAAGAGGAGGAGGAGGACGATGATGTCCCTAGAGAAAGACAAGCATGACTGGAACAAAGCTGTATTTTCAGGAGGGAGCCACACTCTCCAATCCCTGTGGCAGCAGCCTTCCCATGCCCAGGCACAGGCAGTGACTGTGCAGCTGATGAATACCAGGAGATGGAGGCTGCTTTCACCAGTCGTGCCAGAGCCTATGTCAGTGAAGAGAAATTATACTAGAACGAAGGCTTAAAATGAAAGGAGATACATAATTAAAAAGTTGAGACTCCTTATCATCATGTCATTTTAACCTTGTTCCATTAGCAAAAATAAAATAAGACACTCAAGACCGACTGTATTCGAAAGCATCTATTTTAAACTTGTTCCAAATTGCCTCTGAGCTTATAATAAGCTGTACTGGTTTTTACTGACAGTAATTTCCTTTTACTGTGCTTTCTGTGCTGACATATTATGATAATCCCTTGTATATTGAGGTAGAGGACTACACTTAGAATGTGTTCCAATTGATGATAATGAAAATATATTAAACAAGTTAATAAATATCCTATTTCCTCATTTTGGCTGTTACTCTTATATTCCAAGTCATCACCGGCATTTAAAGAGATTGCTGCCCTGCAGACACACCAGAGGCAACTAAAAGAATTTAATAGTTTCTGGAGCAGTATGAATGTTTTTGCTGCTTTCACACATGGCTCTTGGTAGGAAAAAGACATACAGCTTATTAGCAAAGAGACAGAGTTACTGCTCTTTGTGGTTGGGACCTGGGAGCTCATTGCAGTTCTGTGAAACAGTTAAGTGTCAGGTCTTAGTTTAGTTGTGGCTGTTAGAAATCTTTATAAATACTTTCAGGGTGGAAAAACCTAGTGGATCTTGTTTGTATCTATGTTTAAAGGCCTTCAAAATTATGCCATAACTGAGAGGTAAAATGGTGCTTTATATAATGACCTGAGCATTCTCCAACAGTTCCTCTGATGAAAATAATTGTGTGTAACTTTTCAGAAACAAGCTGAATACACAGAACTTCCCTCTTTATTTTGACATGGTCCTCAGTGCAGAAAAAATATTATAATGTAGTTTGTTCTGTAAGGTGCTCGTACGGTACCTGTGTAATTCAGCAAATAAAAGAATTTTAAGAATTGAGATTTAAAGTCAACAGGAGAGCTGTGCCTCAGCCTTGGGAGAGGGGGCAGGGTATTTTGATGTTGGAGTTCACACAAGTAGGTAATCTTGAAGGACTGTATGACAAGCATTTTATTCAACTTCTTATTTGAAACACCTGCTGTTGCTCATCTTTATGGGTTTTACCCACACTCCTGAGGGTCCAGCCTGCCAGAACCTGGCTATAATAATGAGCGAGACGGCTGATCGCGAGTGCCTTGAAAAATCAAAAAGGGTTTTAAAAAAGATGGAAAATAATACAAAATGCAAAATAACAAAGTCGAGCACAGCAAAGAGGCAAACTCCTTGCTTGCTACAGCACCTCAAAAAGCAAAAGGCGAAAAGCATGGAGTTCCTTTGTTCTCTCTCTTTTGTACATAATAGCTGAGGTGGGCTTTTTGGCCCTTGGCCCAATGAGCGTACCAAGAGTCTTTGAGTAACATTTCCAGGGTCCAATCTACAATTCTGGGCTGGCTCTGAGCCAATAACAAAGAGAAATTTACAGAACTTTCCAGCTAAGTTCTTAACATGTCAAAAGGTAAAGTGAAACTCTTTCCCTATTTGGAAGCACCTGCCAGAGGTGTAGGGGTTGCATTACCACACATCTTCCCAGCAGGGAATTTCACACAGCCCAATGAAAATACCACAAAAAACCCTCCAAAAAACAAAAAGTCACATAAAACCAGAAGGAAAAGAGTAGATCAACTGTTTATTCTATATCCAAAGATGACAGAGCATCAGAAGATCCATTGCTCTGTCACTGGATTAAAACAAACTGTTCTGTTTCTTTCAATCCACTTTCTAATTTCATTAAAGCAAGTTGTATGCTTTATATTGCTGATGCAGTCAGCATTGTTAGAGTAGTATAATAAAAATTCTCCAAGCCATTGATGGCATTTTTCTGGTTCCATTTTTAAATTGGTTTACTTAATCACCTTTTACTTCTTAAAGATAAGTGTGGAAGGTGGGCTGTATTTGTGAAAATGAAGGAAGTGAAAGTGACTGAGAAAATTCAGTGAAAGTTATCTTCTTCCATAATTTTCATGAAAGTTCCCTTAAGTTTTCTTGAGCCTGCTATAAATACTTGAATCTTCCATGGTTTATTTTTAAAATCTTTCCTCTAGTTTTTCCAAAATTTAAATTCTCAGACTTTGCATGATTTTTTTTTTAATAAGGTCTGATTCATGGGACTTCTAAAAATAGTTTCAGTAAAGCAAAATTTGCTATCAGAAGCAACTTAACAAGCAAACAAACTCGAGTTTTCCTAACTGTCAGATAGAAGGATAAGTAGCTCTTCCTTATTGCTTATAAAAGGTACAAAGTTATTAGTCATCCTACAGCTGGCTTCAGTGATTTGGATGAAAATGAATTTTCAACAACTTTTCTTTCTTGAAAAAGATAAAACTGTGTTCTCACATAATTCAAATCATGTGTAAGCTATTCATCCTGGTACATTTGATCAAAAAACTTGGGTCTAATAAAAGCTATAGAAAAAAAATCTTCATATTGACTACAGAATTATTTGTCTTTGAAGAGGAAATATTTTTACTTGTCAAATATTTTGCTCAAAAAACGAAAAACTTTGAACGAGATCATATTCAGCTTCTTGACTAGAGAGAAATATCCAAAATTATTTAATATTATTATTAATAGGAGCTAACCATTAGCTGATAAACTGTTGTGGAGTACAGGTGTAGTGTAGCAATGATGTCAACATCTCACTGGCACAGGTCTTCCACCTTGTTTCAGAGTAAAGAAAAACAGTTTCAGGTATTTGTGGTGCCATCATGTGGAGACTTCTGAGCATTGAAGAGCTTGAATTAGAAGGGCTCTGTTAAAAGAAAGGGAAAGATGGACCCCAAATTAGTGCTGGTGAGCTTGAGCTATAAACAGGTGCTTGAAATTAAGAAATGCTAGCTCATTTCTGAGTCAAATTTCTGATCTGCTTGCCCTCCTTAGGTATCTTCTTGTGACAGTCACACAGTCTACCAGAACTTATGGATTTTACTTTAAAGAAAAAATGCCTGTGAATTTTTTTCCCCAGCAGGAAAGAATATATTTTTGTCTCAGACTAATGTAGATGAAGAAAAGCAATGACATAGTTAAATAAACATAAATATAAATTACCTTTTTTCTTCATAGCAGTCGTGCTTTTTCCTGGCAGGACAGGGTAAAAGGTTAAAGTTATGAAGAAAAATGCATGCTGAAAGGTTTTCTGTGAGTATATTAAAAAGACTAGATAAAAGTTGCAAGTGTCCAGGGTTACATAAATGAAGGGAAACAAGTTTGCTTCTTTGCACATATTCTTAAAAAATCTGAAAAATATTTACCTAGCAGTAATTTCAATGTCTTGATTTTTTTCCATTTTTTCAAGGACAAAACTATTTAATGCACCTGGGAAGAGACTGACCTAGGTCACTTCCTTTTTTTCCCCCCTAGATTCAAGATGGAATATTATAATAGCTCCTTTTAATTCTATATAGCTTGGCCTGCACAGATGCTGTGATTCATCGTGTGAGCCTATTTATGCTCTTTTATTTTGCTGCGTAGGACAAGTTGTTCTTTATCAGTTCTTTTATGACCATCCCATTGAATACCTCTATGCATGCAGAATGGTACATTGTTTCCTAGACCTTTTTTTTTTTTTTTCCCTCCCTCAAGAGAAAAGGAAAACAAATGAGCCCCCTAAACCTGAAATAGATATTTTTCCCACTTTTCTGCTCAAAGCATTTCATTTTTTTAGTTTTTTCTCAGAGAACATAACACTCAGTCCTCTGCTGTTTCCAATGAAGAAACCTCTTGGTTGCTACAAATGATGTCGCAACTGCTGGTTGTCAGCTTTTTAGAACTCTGTATGATTTTTTTTTTAAGATAAAAAGTTGTCCTCCCATTTGCAGTCTAGGTTTGAGAATAAAGACTTTTTTTTTTTTTTTGAGTGTGCCTGCAAGAAATTTATTCAAGGAATCTAAATGTGGTGGAGGTGCTTTCCTGTAGCACACTTACACTAATGTTAAGAAGTAACCACTTACACAGACTAATCTGCCTAAGAGGTTAATCTGGATAATTTCTAGGCATGTATCTCATGATTTCACACGATTGTGGAAAAGAAAGCCCTAGTTTTATTATCAGATACTTAATTTAACCATTTTTATTTTTAAAGAGTGATCAGGTATTTAGTTTATGGATATTGTTTGAAGAGTTCAATTATTGAGATTTAGACCATGTGAAAAAATTTAGTAACTAAAATACATTATCAGGAGATGAAGATTTATGTAAGAGGATGACAGGCAATAATTTTATCTTTCTGAATTTTTTATAAAATTTTGATACAGTGATAGATGGGCCTTAAGTGGACTCTACAGGTATTTCTGTATGTCCTACTGCACATATACTTTGCATCAATCTCCAGTCTCTTTTTCTTCAGGGTGTTAATTTTGAAACTTGTAGCCAAAATGCTGAGATAAAAGATAGTATAGTATGTGACATTAGAAAATTATTGTTGCCTTGTGAAGGCAGCTTAGGGAAGGGAAGAATTGTATTCAGGCAAAAATAAGTGCAGTAGATAATTGTGAAGTAAACTGGATAAGGACTTACAGGTCAGGAAGAAAAAGGAAAATATGTGAAATGAGTAAACCCAACAAAATTGTTTGGGAAGGATCCTTTGCAAGTAGGTGACAATTTCTAGTCAGGCCACATCTCAAAGTCCCAAACTTGCTAATTTTTTCCCCAGTACGTATAATTCTTACATAGAAAGAGAAATGAGCATTGAATCTAATGGGTCTCTGAGAAGTTACAAAGAAAAAAATATTGTAAAATTACTGCTTAGCCTCTGGTAACAAGGAGAATTGGGAATCTGAGTAACTGTAGTAATTCATGAACTGTAGTGCAGTTACTGGCCTGTGTGACTTTATGTTTTGCAAGGTTAACATTCTGGTAAAAATATGGGATTTGTAATGGTTTGTAGTCAGCTGGAGAAGGCACCATGCATATTATGTTTTCTGGCAGTATGAGACTTGAGGAGGGAAGGCAGTTTCCTTTTGACCTTAATTTATGTGCTGATAAAATTAACTTTGGACAGACAAATGTTTTGCCTTTCAGATTAGATTTGCATACTTAGATTTGCATCAGCAACCCAGTTACAAATGCAATGATGAGACACTTCCAAACTTGCCTTAAAATATTCAGTCAAATTTCAGCCCAAGTCAGTGTCTCTTTCAAGCTACAGAAGAAAGATTTAGTAGGTTTTTGACACTATCTGGAAATGGAGAAAGTTCTTGAAAAAATATAGGGAGAAGAAAGAAAGATTCCCTTTCTCAGGAAAGTAAAATTAATTTCCTAGAAAGTTGCTAATGCTGAATTACATTTATTTTATTTGTGCTTTTGATGATACTTGTAAACAACTGTTAGTTTGTGATAAAGCTCATAACCTAAATAGTTTATAAACCCTCAGCTTTACTGAATTTGGATAGACAAATAGAAAAAAAAAATGGGAGACAAAGGTGTTAAAAACAGCTTAAATATTTCTGTTACACTTTGATATTTACACTGATATTTATAACATGCACAGTTGCAGGTGACAGTGGCATGAACACATACATAGAGAGATGGTCATACCCACAAGATTGAAAGTCCAAAAATATGAAACCAGGACATTAATGAAAAAAGCCCCCAAGATATAAGGAAAGCCAAGAAAAAAAGCCCCCAAGATATAAGGAGAGCCTGGTTTATAGGATATATGAGAGTGAAGGCAAATTAACGGTGTTATATATGTCAATAAGGTTGACAGACTTTACAGCTAACATATTCCAGACTTTATCTGTTTTGGCGGGGAAGGAAAAAGAAAATAAACAAACAAACAAAAAAAGCCAAACCAAACCCCAACAACTTGTTGAGTACATGAGCTAAACAAACAAAAAAAACCATTTATTGTTCAAGTTAAAATTGTGACTGAGCAGTCTGTCAGAGGCTGACAGTCATACCCAGTGAAAGTAAATTCAGAATTACTGCTGAAGGTTATGGGACTTTTCTGGGCTCAGAGCATAAACAGGTCAGAGATTACAGAACTATATACTGTGATAAGCAGAATTTTTTACAGCACTGATGCTCTTGATAATGAAAAGGAACAACAAAATCATAATAAAATCACAGAAAAACCAAGAACTAATGTGGGGTTTTTTTTTCACTTCCTTTAAGGCAAATCTAGGGAGAAACTGAAATACTAATAAGTGGGGTTATTTCCAGGATTGTTATTATAATTAATCTTGGTTACTTATGTGGCACAGTGTGAGTGCATGAGTCTGGTTTCTGACACAGCACAAATTATGTACAGCTTGACTTGCAGAAATTGATCACCTTTGTGGGTAAGAAGAAAGCACTAAGGAGGCCCTTAACCAACATTACTTTTCAGTTGCAAACCAGTCCTTGATAAAATTTGCCAAAGCTATTGAGAGCTGTAGACTGATTTCTTACATTACTGGGATTAAGGACTGTGAAAATAAAATTGATTTTTTTAAAAAATTCCATGTTATACAACATTTCTCAATACCATATTTTTAACCTAGGCTTTGTTTTCACAGAAATATCATTTAATAGGCATTTTATCCTTGGTTTAGTAATAGTTCTCATCTTGTTCCCTAAATAATTATTAAAAAAATTCTCAGGTTTGACAGAGATATTAAAGGAGTGTTCTGTTCTTCATAATTCTCCACCTGGGCTCTTATCATAAAACAGCATTTAATTGTGCCTTTTGAGATTTTACCTATTTTTTAAATCTCAAGAGACTGTTACCAAGTTAAAAGTGTCTTCTCATATTTTTCATAATATAAAAAAATATATATCAAAAGCAATAACAATTTTAAGTTATTTTTTAAGACTGTTCATGGATGAAAGGAGAGCGATAACTCATAATCATAGGATCACAATGGTGTCTGCTACAGGCCATAATCTGGCAGTGGTCAGCACTGTGTATACATGCCCAGACAGGCACTATCCCAGCCCTAAATACCTTGAAAACTCCAGGGAATAAATTGAAAGAAAGCTACGAGAGAACATTTTTCATTTTTGATGAAGGGCAGAATTTCCAAAGGGCTGCAATGCAAGTTTGTAGTAGTTGGACTATACTGAGTGACACCAGTGACATCCTTGTGAAGGTAATAAGATCAAAAGATCCTCTGCTATTCATTGTACTTCCCATCCCACATAAAATGTGAATTTTTTATTCTCTGCCCAAACCTTGAGCTTCCTGATTTAATTTTGTATTGTCTCACAGCAAGGGACCAATGGTGAATTTTCCTTATGTGAATGTAGATAATTAGTTCTACAAATACATTTTCCAATAATCTTGAAAAGATTTTTTTTCGCCTTTGAGTTTCTTTCTTTATGTCTCAATAACATTATATAATCAAAATTAGCAAACTAGTATACCTAGCATGAAATAACTTCTCTACCTTGCGTTTACCTCCTGTAGTGAATTCTATTATGAAGCTGTCATTTACTGCCTTCCTGTGGCATAAAGAAACCCTTTCTGACTCAGCAGTATCCAAAGATCCTCTGTTTTTTTCAGGCTTAGGACTGAGTAATGCCTGTCCTAGATCTCACAATAATGTAAACTGATGGGGGAAAAAAAAAAAAAATCAACATTTGGAGGAGAAAAAGCCAGATAGCTTGGTAATAGGATGCTTCTGAAACCATGCAGAGAAGTTGGTGTTAAAACAGCTGAGAGATGGGAAGATATATTAATGATTATAATGCAGAGAGAAGTTCAAAAGTACAGAGTAAATGTTGCTTGTGCAGATGTTTGCAGCCTATCATGCATCATGATTCTAGCAACACAGCTAGACCTTCACTGCCTGATAGTTTAGTCTTAATGTTTAAAGATGTCCTTTGTGTGAAGTGGGGAATAACATCTGGAAAGATGTTAAGAAACTTATCAGATGTTAAGGTGTTCTTATCTGTAAAGACATATAAAAGAGATTGTCCTATATATAGAATAATTTGTGGTTTTCCCAGGTACATGTAGACAATGGAATGTAGATTAAATCTTTATGAATATGTTTTGTTTTCCTGTCTAATTTTTATGGCTGTGAAGATGCATGAAAATGTTTGCCTAAAAGTAAATGTTTGCTCTCATAGACAGGATTTTTTTGTATTAAAAAATATCAATGAACTGGTATCAAGTTCTACTACACAAGCTGGCCTTTAATTTGCATTGTATTTTCAAGGAGTTACTTAAAGCAAAACATTGCCAGCTGGAAGTGTATTTTAATGTAACCTACTATTCACTCTTGCAGTCATTCTTTTTATCCAGATTGTACCTCATATTGTTATACCAACATTATAATTGAAAAATCTAATGGAAACAATTAGCATCTGAAATGCTTCCTGCATAATATGTACTTGTATTGGTACAGATTTTGTACTCTGCCCAAATGTGGGCTTTCAACAAAAAGGTATGGCAGTGCTTTGGAAAAAAAAGTAATTTTGAGTCAATCCTCATTTCCATCTCCTACTTTGCTAAAAACATAAAACTTGAACTTCTTTTCATTCTGCAAGAATTTAATTACATATGGAGGCTGACAGGTTAAGCAAGTAAGCAAAGGCTAAGGTCAGATCAGAAGGTAGATTGAAAGGAATTTTAAAGATTGACTACATGCCCCCAGCCTAAGCTAGCATTTCTGGTTTTAACTGTGCATCACAGTATTAGAGTTACCTTATGATTTCACCACTGTAAACTTTAATCCTAGTCATAAGAGTCATTGAATGAGAGAATGAATCATAAAATGGTCTGGCACCAAAGGAGCCTTCAAACACAACCTAATTCCAGCCCTCTGCTGTGGGCAGTGACATCTTCCACTCCACCAAATTGCTCAGGGTTCCATCCTACATGCCTTGAACACTTTCAGGGATGATGCATGGATTTCTCTGGGCAACCTGTTCCAGTTCCTCACCACCTCCTGAGTAAAGAGTTTCCTTCTCACATCTAACTCAAATCTCTTTTTCAGTTTAAAGCCATTCCCACTTGTCTTATCACCACATGCCCATGTAAAAAGTGTCTCTCTCCAGCTCTTTTTTAGGCCCCAAATGAAAGGTTGTTGTGAGGTCTGCCTGGAGCCTTCTCTTCTCAAGGCTGAACAACCCCAACGCCCTCAGCCTGTCTCCCTAGGAAAGGTGCTCCAGTCCTCTGATCATCTTTGTGTTCTACCTCTGGACCTTCTCCAAAAGGACCATGCCCTTCCTAAGACGAGGACCCCAGAGCTGCAGACAGTGCTCCAGGAAAGGTCTCACCAGAGGAGAGTAGAGGGGCAAATCCCCTCCTATGATCTGCTGCCCAAGTATTTTTGGATACAGCCCAGGACACAATTGTCTTTCTTGGCTGTGGTCATTCACTGTTGGCTCATGTCCAGCTTCTTGTCCACTAGAGCCCCAAGTCCCTCTGCACAGGGGCTCTCAGTGAGTTGTTCTCCCAGTCTGTACTCATGTCTGGGATTGTCCCCACTCAGGTGCAGCACTTGGCCTTGTTGAACCTCATGAAAGTGACCTGGGTGACATCCTCTCCTTCTGTTGTGTCAGTTGCACTGCTTAGCTTTGTGTCATTTCCAAACTCCATCTCATCCTCTGTGTCATTGATAAAGGTATTAAAGAGCATCCATTCCAAGACAGAGCCCTTAGGGAATGCACTGGTCACTGGACTCTACCTGGACAAAGAAAGATTGATCACAACTCTCTGGCTGCACCCATCCAGCCAATTCCTTATGCATAAATAGTCCATCCTTCAAATCCATTTCTCTCCAATTTAGAAATATGGATGTCATGTGGGACCATGTCAAAGGCCTTGAAGAGGTCTGGGTAGATGACATCAGTCAGTCTTTCCTCATCAACTGTTTCAGTCATTCCATCACAGAATGACTAAAATACCATATACCATTATCCATGGATAAATCACGCCTATAAGGATTCTGTCACCTGTTTTAGCTTGAATTAGTTCTTCCCAGGTTTTCATCTTTACCAAAAGACCTGACCAATAATCAGTCGTTCTGCCTCAAGTGGAACACTATTATTATTGAAAGCAATAACGAGGAACAATTGCTCTGGACTTACTTAATCTGATTGCACTGCAAAGCACTTCAAGTCAGGAGGCTATAGCAGTTATCCTGTCCAGAATAGTGGAAACAAAATTCAAGTGATCAGTGCTGAGGAGAACATGTCCAGAAAACAAGAAACAGGCCGGCAAAACTCCTTGTTAGCAGCCTTTTACAATGAACTTCATTTTCCAGCAAAAGCATTTTGCTGAAGATTGCATGGTGTATTGATATTAGTATAAAATAGGTTAGAGAGAAGCTTTATCCATAATTTAAATTGCTCTCTTAGAGAAAATGCAAGTAAACTGATGAATTCAGAGAAAAATATCTCTACAGGGTAGCAAAGAAATATCCACTGTAGCTACTTACCTGAAATATCTTTTCCCAGTGGCCCAATTAACTTTATAGTGTGGCACTAAGACTCAATTTTTTCAGAATCAGAAAAGGTGCTCTGAATTATACAATGACCTTGTTTATATCACAAACTCCAAAATAAGATGACAATTCTATCATGTATTCATGTAAAAGATTTCAAAGAAGAAACTTAAAGCTGTAAAATAGAGGCTTTTAGATAATATGTGTTGCATATTTGGTGTCTTTGAAAAAATTACTAATAATTTGTCACTTTTCTTGAATTCATATATTTTGAGGGAAAGTGAAGAGGCTATAAAATGCAAGTGTAAAATTAATTTGTTTTGCAGTTATCTATTTTTAGAAAGCAGAGCAGCCTCCACAATTACTTCTCTCTAAATGAAATGAATAAAATAGAGAAAAGCCTGCCATCTCTATGGAGCATTATGATTTCCAGCTGTGTCATTTGATTTTTGGCAGCAGGATTTCCTGAAAACAGCAAAATAAACCACAACTTTTTTTTTTTTTCCTTTATTTTTTTTTTAATGGCTAAGTGCTTTAGTAATCATGTGTATCTAATTCCTGATAATATTTCAGAGTGGAGGTTTTTTCTGCTATACTCAAAATCAGTGGCACTTGAATGGGCTGGGGGGAAGACTGGGACAACTGGAAAGTTTCATGAATGACTCATCAGAGAACTGTCTGGCTTCCCTGTTGTGGAACAGCAAGAGGAGATACACTTTGAGGAAGTACACCTTAGAGTACTGTTTGAGTCAAGTACACCCTTATTTGGGTGCAAAATTCAAAAACCCTTGGAAGGAATGGCACAGCAAGATTTCCAATTAAATTATACTCAGAGAACTTTATCTCGGAGAAAGAGATGATCCAAGTACCTCTGCAGGTCGCAAATCAAATGCAAATGAAATAAAGTGAATAAAATTAACTGTCTTTCAGCTTATGTTATTTTGCTCCAGAGCAATTTTTCTATGGGAAGCCATGAATGAGACCACTGTGAGAAGTCCAAAGCTGAATTTGTGACTTGGCATACAAACAAAAAGCTGGATCTGACAACAATCAGGTATTTACCAATTAGCTTTTTGGTCTTGTTGATGGGCTTGCCCAGCAGAGCCATCAGACAAGTAATGACTTTTAAATAACTGGAGTTCTTAGAGATTCAGAACCTAAGATTCAGGACCTGCAATGGCCCTTTTCAGCCATTTCCCCCACCATTTCTCTCTTTAACCTGCTGCATACTCTGGTCTTGCAAATATTTAGGTTGGGGTTTTTTGCATTCCACTTCTAATTTTCGTGAGATTGTCTAAACTAAATGCATTTTATTTTATGGCAGAAGAACAATAGAAAAGCCACAGAGTTTTTATTGGCTTTAATACTTGTGTGCAAGGCAATGCATACTGGAAAAAATACTGCATTCTGTGATAAAAAATCATATGTTAGACAGTAAGATGCCATTGTGAAGATTTTGTTATGCAATCTTGCACAACACCCAGAGAAAAAACTAGTTGAGATTTCAAAAATAATATAGAAATGGTAAGTCGTTAAAGTTTAAAATGACAGTTTGCACAGTATAACTGCACTTAGGATTTATATTCAAGGAGCCATTGGTAAACTCAATTAGATAAGATTCTGAAAGAATATATTGCCTGATACAATTTTTTCATATTTTTGGCAAAAACCATAGGGCTTCAACATAAAGGCCAGTACAAATCCAATACGACATTTGTGTCATTTGAAGGATCTTGATATCCATAAATTCAAACTATAATCACATTAAAATGTGTTTCACAGTAAGCTGATAAAACTAATAAGGTCCTTCTGAAAGAAAAAGCCCTTCTGCTACAGGACACAAAAAGATTTTAGAAAATACCTTCTGTTATTTGTAGCTATTTTACCAGTACTTCACATATTTCCTGAAGGTATTCACAAAGATCTATTCAATGCCTCTAATTTATGTGAATGTTGTTAATATAAAAACTTGGCTTTTATCCAGTGTTCCTTCTTTTCTTGATCACAATACCATCATCTGAAAAACTCTGTAACAAGCTAAAAGATTTAAGGATTATTATGAAATACTGCATTGGTTTGTTTCTTTAAATGTGCCAGAACTGATTTTCAAGATATTGTGATAGCTGTTTCCAGGGAAATATATGACCTGGTGGCTGAGGTGAACTGCAATTGTTCTGGTTTCTTTTGGCTCCCTGCAGTTCCCCCTGGGCCATCACAGCCCTTCTGTGCACACATGTAACCATCTCAGAACATCCCTCACCTGAGAGTGGAAGAGGTACTTGAGAAAAGCAACATAAAATTCATGACTGTTATTATTTTTAATTGAAAGCAGCCTATTATGAATTTACTTTTTTTTTTCTTTTGACTTAAGGAATTGCATGAATTTTCTATGTTTTCCAGTAAAAAATTAAATTGTTGGGAATACCCAAGAACTTCTAAGAGTTCACATGAATTTTCTTCTTTTTATAATCAATTTGAGGAAAGATTATAATAAAAATTATAGTCAGGCCTATTGGGCTGAGCAGGCACTAGTGCAAAGAAAACCCAGAAGTGCTTACATGGCCTAGGCACTGCTGAAAGGTTCAGCACCTGATCTTGTTTGACTTACAGGAAAAATGGAGAAACGAGGTTAATAACAATGTGTAAATGCTTATGTAAAAAGCATTTTGAATTTGAAAGTGTCTTAAGATTAGGGTAAATTTCTGAAACATTTCTACATTTCTGATATAGGGTAATGCCAGCACATTAAGGCTCCTGGGGAAAATGTTTAATAAGGCATTATTTTCAAATGTTCATCTGTAATTTGCCTGGCACGTACTTATCTTTTGAAGAGTTGCTACATCATTTGGAGTCTAATTTTAATCACTGAAGGATGAAATGGGAGAATTTTAATCCTGGTTTAAGTGCTCATTTAAATACAGCATTAACTGTAGTGTTGATACTGATACCTCTGTAATATATCTGACAAAAGCAGCTTGGACAAATTGGATCAATCAATTGCTTCAAATTCAATGAATTATTTTTTTGGTTTTTTTTCAACCATGTTTTCTTATATTTCATGAGAATCCTGTGGATTTTTCATGACTTAGGTTAAAATGAATAGTAGAAAATGGGTCATGGTTTAAATATAATAGGAGGATGAAAAAGTAATTAACCCAATATATGTGTGTGAAACAGCATCAAGAAAGTAAAAGTTATGTATGGACTTGGTGCTTTCCATTAAATGATCTTGGGTTGATTTTGTGAGGGTTTTTTGTTCTTTTTTTTGGGGGGGGGGGTGTTGGTTGCTTGGTTATTTTTGTGGATTTTTTAAATTGTTTGTTTGTTTTTAAATTTTTTTAAATTTCATTGTGGGGTTTGTTTGCTTGTTTGGTTTTTTTCCTGAGTCACAGACCAGGGTTTGATTTTTAAACTTTCTTTTCTTTTTTTCTTTTTTTTTGTCTATGGATGGATGTGTTTGTTTTTCTGGCAAGTGTTTTTCTTATTCATTTTTGAACAAGGGGGAAAGGAGGCCTGCTTTGAAATGAGGAAGTAAATAGAAGAAAATAGAACAACTCTTCTAGCTTTAATGTTTGTTGTTACCAGATTAGAAGCATCCATAACACCTTTAAGCTCAATCATACATATACTTACACTTATGCTTATATGGACACAGTGAATATGCCAGAGTAAAATGATACAAAATCCTTTCACCTGCAAATTTAATGTGTTTGAAAGCATAAGATGAATTGGTTTTCTTACACAATTCCATTTTTCCCTAATGAGGCCTGTAAGATATGTGATAGGTAAATCTGAAGTCTGCTGCACTGAATTTTTCTGAATATGTAATTACATGAAGCTTAGATGGAAAAAAAGAACTCTGTTATGAAAGTATGGACGACTCATGCTGATATAAGGGGTTTTATTGCCGCAACAACAAATGGTTCTCAGGTAGGGATTAATTCCTCTGTATGCTTCCTGACTAAATAATTTCTGATGTCTAAGGCATTGTAAGATTTTGAGAGCCTCTATGCTGCAAGAACCTGGCTCATTTTTACCTACTCTGACAAAAGCTTCAGAAAATGGGACTTCTCACTGCCACTTGGGAAGGCACACTAATCACACTGTGGGTTTCTGTAAGCCAAGGAAGATTAGCTTCTGCCTAGCACATTAAAACTGCAAATACCAAAAACCTGTCCCTGCCTTCGTGTGCTTTGCCATATAAAATCTGCCTCACAGCTTCTTACCTGCTTGAAATGGTTGGAGGGAATGTGAAAAAAAGCAAAAAAGAAATAGAAGTTGAAAAGAGTCTGTTTGGTCTCAGTTTTGCTCACATTTGACACCTGAAAAACCCTCAGCGTGTGGGAGGTCTAACTAATTTTAGTCATCAAATTCTTTAATATAAACTTGTGTGCATGTATTTTAGAATCAAGGTTGCAATATCCAGAGAAGACCTGCCATGACTGTGGCAGTTAGCATAAAGTGGCACTTGCTGATAGCTGTGCATCCTTCTCTTCCTCTTCTTGATCCAGCATGTGCCCAGGGGGCCAGGAAGGCCAGTGGTACCTGGCCTGGATCAGCAATAGTGTGGCAGCAGGATCAGGGCAGGGATTGTCCCCCTGTACTGGGCACTGCTGAGGCCACACCTCAAATCCTGTGTCCAGTTTTGGGCCTCTCACTCCAAGAAAGGCATTGAGGGGCTGGAGTGAGTCCAGAGAAGGGCAGCAGAGCTGGGGAAGGGTCTGGAGAGTCAGTCTTGTGAGGAGCAGCTGGGGGAGCTGGGGGTTCAGTCTGGAGAAAGGCTCAGGGCAGACCTCATTGCTCTCTGCCTGAAAGGAGGTTATAGCAAAGACAGGAATCAGCCTTTCCTCCCAGGGAACTGGAGACAGGACAAGACAAAATGGCCTCAAGCTGCACCAGGGGAGGTTCAGGCTGGACATGAGGAAGAATTCCTTCACTGAAAGGGAGTTAAGCATTGGAATGGACTGCCCAGGAAAGTAATGGAGTCACTGCCACTGGAGGTGTTCAAGAAATGATTCAATGTGGCACTTACTGCTGTGGCCTAATTTACAAGGTTGACAGAGTCTACTTGACTGGTCAAGGTTTGGGCTTTATGATCATGGAGGTTTTCCCAGCCTTTAAAGTTTCTATGATCTATGATTTTTCCTTGTCAGGTTCAGCTCTCCCTTGACGAGGCCTTGGCAAAACCCCCAAAGTGGCAAGGATAGACTATAAACATTAATAAAAATGTACATAACTAAGAACAGAACTCAGTAAGGAAAAATGCACTTTGAAGTGCATCAAAAGGAATTTTGAAAGAAAAATAAAACCGAAAACCGAAATTTCTTAATGTCTCCTGAACTTTACCTACCAGCATAGTACAGTTGAAGTGGTGTCAATGAATATATTCAGGGCAGGTAGCTCAGAGTGCAGCTGCAGGGCGAGCAGCCGGCTGAGCTCTCAGGGACAGGAGCATGAGGAAAGAGGCTGCGAAGGAGTGGTGACTCTTGGCATAAAAAATGGCCCAGGACCTGTGGCCCAGCCAGGTGAGTGACACCCAGAGACCCGGCAGGAGCCACTGGCCCCCAGATTTGCCAGCATTTAGGCTGTGAGGGTGTGGAATCCTGAGGTTTCCTTTGTTCAAGGTCCCTCCTCAGAGGCACCCAGCTTGAGCTGTCATGTTGTTCCTGCACCATGATGAAATTATTTTAAGAAGGGAGGCTCTGATCTGGGAAAACTGGGGTTGAGCTAGTGAGGAAACCTTGTCTGACTGGGAGTGTAGCTGTGAAGATTCCCTGGTTAGGGGGTGTCACACTAAGTTTTCTTGTCTTCTCAGAGTTTGCATTCTCATAGTGGAGATTCTCACGCAGTTTCATGTAAACTATGTATATATTTAGAATTATCTACTTTGTTTACGTGACGTTTTGTGACGATTTGTGGTGACGTTCACCTACGAGGTCGAAGAGGTGGCAACCTGTGTGGCCAATCTTTTGCCTCCTGTAAAAAGTGTTTATAAATGGAGTCAGAAATATTAAAATAGAGCTTTCCTGCCTGACCTTCTGCTGCCTGCCTCGTCCTTTGTGTGTTTGATACAGCAACAAGGGGGGGAGAGAATGGCTGCCAGAATGGCACCTGGATGGTCAGACAGGGAAGTAGTGGGAGTAGACTGGGTTTTTTTTATTCCTTACATGAGTATGGTTGTGGCACAGTGCCTCATCCAATATCTAAAATGTCTTTTTAGTATGTAGAGGAAAAAAGCATGATCAGAATTATTTCAAGAAAAAGATGTTTCGCTGATTTGTTTTACTAGATTTATAAATCAATGCTTGGGGGGTTTTAAACAATAATTGACCTTATCTCTACAGATACTCTCTTACTGCCCTTTGAGAATCCTGACATATATATCTGCAGTACTTGATCTGATCTGTGAGAAAAGTGGCACTTTTGATGAATTCCTATAATGCATATAAATAATACACAGCTTCATCTTGAACAACTGCATGTTTTCTGGTGGGTTTGTTTGGGTTTTTTTTTGGTTTTTTTTGTTGTTTTTTTTGTTTTGTTTTGTTTTGTTTTGTTTTGTTTTTTGTGGGTTTTTTTTGTTGTTGTTTTCTTTTGTTTGTGGGTTTGTTTTTGTTTTTTTTTTTTGTTTGTTTTTTTGGTTTGGTTTGTTTTGGTTTGGTTTTTTGGTTTTGTTTTTGTTTAATAGCCAAGTAAGTACCTCGAGCTATAAGTGGTCACTTATCTTTAAGTAAAAAGGTGTTGAAACTGAAGAGTGAGGAATTCTCACTTAAGGGACTTCTGAACACTCAGAATGCAAAATTATGTGCTAAATGTAGGTAATAAGGAAAAGTTATGAGACTTTGAGTTTTTTCATCAGCTCACTTAAAACACCAAACCTGTAAAATTCCAGCTTTCTGTCAAAGGAGAGAAAATATGCTTTGGTATTATCACTCTTTTGTGATGCTTAATCTGCCATACATTTATTATCTTGCAGTTTTTAACATTTAATTATTAATATTGTTAATTAATATTGAAATAATCACATACGTTGGAGTGCTTTGCTTTGTAAATGCTGCTACAAATATTTTGTTCTTAATCGACAGTACATCTGATGGCCCCTGAACTGCATGCCTGCAGGTGGCCAACAGGAAGAATTAATTTTATGCCAAAATATGTCTGGACATGGCTATTTCTGCTGTGCAAAATAGTAAACATCAATGCTGATAAAGATTTTATTTATTTCTAGTTATGCCTTTGATTTCAAACTAATGAACTAGTTATAAACTAATGATGCTGCAGTGACTTCTCTTTAAAAATATGCATAAAAACTTTGAGAAAAGAGCACACGTTTGAAATACTCCTTTTCATCAAGACAAGTCCTGCATCACATTTGTAAAAAGCATGAAAAAAGTGCTGAACAGGTCCAGCTATCAAAGTGAACATCCAGCTGAAAATTGTAATGGCCGTTAAAAGACTTGATCACTGTGGTGAAATTCCATTTCTGATTTTCACAATGGGTAACAGGAAACTGCCTATAATGCTTCACTCACTTTAATCAGAATTTAGTTTCTGAATCTGTTTGACCAAATGACCCCCTGGAAAATGGTTAGTGAGAGACAGTGAGATAGTTTCTATGTCTGTTAAACTGTGATTTTTTTTTTCTTTTGCTTTTGCCATCCTATAGTTTATCTAAAAAAATATATATTATTATTACTACTACTGTTAATCTCTACTACTACCATTACTATTAACCAAAATTAGCACGTAGCATCATCAGTCTCTATTTATATTATGTTTATCTACAGGTGTGTGAAAGATAAACTTTTCCTGCAAGGGAAAGGGGGAAGGTATTGAATTACCTTGCAGAAACTTAAAGAATTAATAGGAAACACACATTTGTTGTGTTGTAGTTTTTATGCCACTTAGAGTATGTTTTGTGGTTTCTTTTTTTTAAAGTTTAACTCTTTTCTTAATTTTTTCCAAAACCAAAAGACAAAATCCATTATCTTTGTAAGCTTCAGACTCTATCACCTGAAAGGTTTGGTGAACTGAAGAACCATACAATTATTTACAGTAGCGTCTCCTGCCTTTGTTTGAGACACATCTGTTCAGGTATTTCTTGTTTAGCAGTGATAAAGTGGCTGTTGCCCAGCAGTTTAATTAGCACTTGCCTAGCTAACCTCTTATAAAAGATATTACTACTGAATTCAGGGACTCTGAAAATCCCATCTCTGATAAAGCAGGCTTAATAATGAAAATCACTGTGTTTTTACATTTTGTTTGTCTTGGCAAGAACACCTACTAGAACACATACATTTTTCACTAGCTAGAAAACATGCAGTTCAGAGTTGCAATCCCCAAGTTGTTCACTCTTCAGAAAAACAGAATTGAGCAGGAATTAAAATTGAATGAAAACTGGAGGGAGAGTTGCAGAGCAAAGACAAAGGGTACAACAGAGCATCATTTTCTAGACAGATGTTAATTTGTTTCTCACTGGGTGAAACCGATCTGCTATAATGTATCTGTGTGTATATTTTGAAATGCTTTGAGCAGAATTATCTGTGAAGTGCTGAGGGTTGATTTCAGCCTGTGGGTTTGTTCAGTTGTCTGATTTCTTCACATGGGCTGGCTTGCTTGGCTCCTGCTTTACAGCTGCTGAGAGCTGATTTTTGGTATCTTACACTCTCTGGAAGTGGGAAAGGGGGAGTCATTTTGTGTTTTGCTAAAAGGAGGGGAAAAATGCTTAGCCAGTGGTGCTCAGAAGCAGTTCTACCTTGGTTTTATCTCCTCCTCTCTAGCCGTGCACTTGTCAGGGGTGTGGGGAAAGGGGGGACAAAGGATATTGTTAGTGACTACGTATGGACTACAAAGCTAAAAAGCTGAGGTATGGAGATAAGATTTTCTTTCACTGGCAAACTGGGCATTGCTGTGTCCTTCTAGTAAGAAGTCCTCTAGCAAACATGGGTATGTGCTCTGCTGTACAAGTGTTGACCTTCTGTCTTAGAAATTGCAGGGGTTCTTATCCGTGGCTGCAGACTAAAACATTCCTTTGTGTTTTCCCACCTGTGTTATGGGACCCGTCACAATTCATGATTTCATGTCATTGGATAAACTGGCAACAATCTTGGTTTCAGTTCATCTCTTCTGCTGTAACCTGTCTTTGTTCATTCGCTTCTGCTCAGGGAGATGACCTGTCCCATCAGCAGGGGTGCAGAGGACAGGAAGGGCAGGAGCTGCTGCTGCAACCCCGTGGTGAGGTCTCTCCTCCCAGGATCCAGTGTTCAAGGTCTCCATCGGCAAACGTGGGCAGCTTAGTCATCACCTGATTTTAACTGTTTCATTTTCACATTCCAGCTTGCCACCTTGCTGACCTTTCTCTGTTGAGTAGTCTGGAAACCAAGTTGGCACTGTTGGGCACTCAAATTAGATACCTGAAGTAGACAGTCTGAGTAGTCAGCACCCAAAATCTCAATCTTCCATATTTTTTACAATGTACAAATTAAATCATTCTTAATAACTGTCTTGTGATAAAATGAAGAAAATAGAATGCTTATTTTTTGTTTCTTTCTTACAAGGCCATCTCTCCAATCTTTGATATTGTTGTATGGAGATTCACTACTTTTGTGTGTACTTTGGCAAGAGATGTAAAATGACAACAATAAATCATAATGATGAAATTGGTAATGAAAATTGAATGTAATGGTTCTCTTGAAGTGATCTCCGATTCTGCCAGGCAGGATATTCTTGTTTTAATCAAACTGGAGAAAACCTTAAGGAAATAACTGACTATAATCTGATGTGATCATATTGAATATTGATAAAGATATCGATAAAGTTTTCTTTAAGCTTTTATTAAAATTAATAAATTTACATTTTTCTTTTGACAATGCTAGACCCATCTGGGGGCAACTTGTACCATTAGTAGCTGAAGCAATTATTTTCAGTGCTGCTGTTTTGTAATTCTGCCTTTGAAGTGTACTGGTTCCAATATTTTTAATGCATCTTCAAAAAATAAAACATTTTTTTGTTAGTATAATTTGATGCTACAAAGAGGTTTCTTAGTACTACTAGTAATATTCCACATGTTCAGAGGGGAGTGTTCCTTGTACTGCTGTGATCAAGGTACACATTGATGAGTCGAACTGTTTTTTCTCCCCTCTTCATTTCAGATGAGCCTAAGAGATGACCATAAGTTGGCTGTAGGGCTTTCTCAAATTGCTAGTCACAAATAAGAGAGAATAAATTAAGTACACTTGCACAAAGAAGAGCAAATATAAACTGACCACGGATAAATGTAAGGTATAAATTAAATTTGGGCTGTGAAATACAAGATAGTTTCTGAACAATCAAAGATGGGAGACTATGAAGCAATTTCCAGTAGGAGTTTCAGAAAAAAAAGTTCTTAACATAAGAATTAATATGAGAATTTTTATTTCCTCCTCCTTTGATAGATCTGATAGACAACAAGAAAGATTGACTCAGGAGACTTGGCCCTGTTTTACCATTAAAACTGTTGGATGACTTTATAATGGAGGAGAAAAAGTGTGTGCTTTAAAATCCTTTCAAAGTCTGTACCTAGTAGGTGCACTGTACAAGAGTGTTTAGGAGTAGTTTTATTGTGATAAATTTGATGAATTTAATTTCTGTGCATTATTCATTTTATTTAATATTCAAGTTTATATCACATATTTTCCTGTGAAAGGTTATTTTCATTAACCTCCAGTATCTCTACATGTTCATTTTAGTGAAATGGTTCTTAAGATTTTTCTAGTAAAAGATAGAATAATGCATTTATATGCAGATTAAATTAAAAGCTAAGCAGCTGTTGGCAACTCCAGAAATGGATCAAAATGCTAATATATGAAATCTTCAGTTCCTTGTTTGCTTTTGGAAAATTTTTCATTACCTTATGTTTACTATGTAACTTTTTTGAGTCTAACATTTTAGAATTTCATTTCAATGTCTTTTATTCACCGTGGTTAATTCTTTTACTATTACATTGTGTAGCTGCCTTTTCAATAGGGTTTGATTCACAAAGAAGTTAATAATTCTACATCACTGAATGCCTTGATGGGACCTGATATTCTAATGGTCTTTAAAACATGCTTCCCACAATAGATCTGCAGGATATTTCACAGTGGAAACAAAAGATCTGTCACATAACACTATGAATTAGTTCTGAAAATTCTGTTTTTTCTATTTCTTTGTCGAGAGATTGATTTTTTTGATAGTAGGAACAATTTTATATTATACTGAAACTTTTCCGTAGCAGACTATTTATTAACGCCATGGTGCTATGTTGGATACTAGTGGCAAAAAAAACACAAAAAAACAACAAACAAACAAACAAACAAACAAACACCACAAAAACCCCAAACAAACACCAAAAACAAACAAACAAAAAAACCCCCAAGCAACCAAAAAACCCCCCACAACCAACAACAAAACAAAACAAAAACCAAAACAAAATACAAAACAAAAACCAGACAAACAAAAAATGAACTGAACCAAAAAAAAACCAGTCAAAAGAATATTTTCAATAGAAAAGCAGCCAAGTCACAGGTGTATTGAAAACTATATAAATTAATTCGTTTTCTAGTCAGGCTGAATATTTCCAATATGACTGGAAATCAAACAGCAAAAAAATTACTATATTTCTAAAATCTTTTTGCCAAATTGAAACGCCCACTCTGCCATGAGTGTTTTGGGCACTTACTAATTTGATGCTTTCTGACAGTTTTACTATACTTGGCTGCAGTGGAGTGAGTTCTGCTCTTTTTTAGACAAATACATCTTTTAATATCTTTGTAAGTTAGCTGGGCTATAGTTCATTTGTTGTGCTGGCCCCCTCCAGCAACAGCAGAACAGGAAAAAAATTAAGATCACTGAGAGGAAATGTATACCTGACATCTCTGTAGTGGACTAGACACAAAATTTGAATGTCCTTTTTCCCACTAATCAGAATCCATACTCCAATACAGACAGGAAAGTGATGGAAGGGAAGGAAAAAGACATTTCTTCAGAGACCAACTGGTCTCTTGTTCATGAGGAACTTTATTCCATGGCACTCACGTTGGATAAGTTTGTGGAGGATTGTCTCCTGTGGGAGGGACCCCACGCTGGAGCAGCGGCAGGACTCCTCTCCCTGAGGGGGAAGCAGCAGGAGATGTGATCAACGTGTGATGAACTGACCACAACTCCCACTGCCCATCTCCCTGCACCACTGTGGGGATGGAGGTGGAGAACTGGGAGTAAAGTTAACCTCGAGAAGGACAAAGAGGTGGGAGGAAGATGTTTTTAAAATTTGTTTTGCATCTCTTTATCCTACTCTGATTTTGATTGGTAATAAATTAATTTTCCCAAGCTGAGTGTGTTTTGCCTGTGATGGTGTTTGTGGAGTGATCTCTCCCTGTCCTTACCTCAGCTCACAAGACTTTTTTTATATTTTCTCTTCCCTGTCCAGTTGAGGAGGGAGTTACAGAGCAGCTTTGGTGGGCACCTTGCACCTGGCTGGGGTTAACCCATCACAGCAGTCCATGTGCAGGTAGTTGAGTGACTCCTGACTGAGCAGCAAGTCAGGGAACTTCTGTATATAAGGGGAGATTTTCAACAGAAGGATAACAGAGATTTTTCCTAGATAAGGCAAGTCCAGAGGTTGGTCATACAACTTTGTGGAGGAGTTTTCATTTTAAAACCTGGATTTGCTATGAATAGCAATGTTTGACCATTTTTTCATAAACAAAAGATAAAATAATTCAAGTCTAGTAAATGTTTTATTTCAAGTACTGATATTTTGCATTAAGTTCTATTGTTGTTGTGCAGCAATATAAAATATAATTATTTGAATATATAAATTAGAATTATTTGACAGGGAAAAGTGAATATATTTTTGAGTTCAATGTTATTCCCTTGTTTTCTTTTCCAACTTCCATTTCAAAAAAAAAATTTATTAAGACTGACCCAATTTTGAAAGCACCTTGATTTCAATGAATTGAACAGATAATTTTGCTGGTTTCTGTAGTTATCTCTTCTTCAAAAATCCTGGATAAAAGGTAGTGATAGAGATAGGGTAAGATGCTCAATTGTAGAATAGAGGAAAGAAGGTTTATGTTTCTAATTCAACTTTTATGAGGGGGATATAATGCATAAATGGAATAAAATATGTTTTGAGATGTATTTGTCTAAAATGTGGTTACATACAAAGCTATATAATGTAAGTTTGAACTGTGTGGTTATCATAATTTTGAGAGGGAACATAGGAGGCATTTAGAAGATAAAAGAAAAATCCAGAAGGAATTGGTTTAATGTTTGGGTTTTTTTTCTCTGAGAGATAATATTTTTGAAAAAAAGAAAATCAGTTCTGCGATGAAGATACCATGCTAACTCTAAAACAGAAATTCAGTCAATAAACTCTGAAATGGAAGAATTTTAATCACTTTCAGCAAAGGCACTTTCAGTGTGTCCTTAACTATGGAGTTACTAATAACATTTATAAATAACGAAAAATGTCATATCACCTAGAGTTCAAAAATAATCATCTAAGGCAGGCCAAGTTAAATAGCAGACCTGAATTTTAATTTTGATCACTCAATTCCTACAACTAAAATTAGTCTTTCCTTCTTTCCTTCTTTCCTTCTTTCCTTCTTTCCTTCTTTCCTTCTTTCCTTCTTTCCTTCTTTCCTTCTTTCCTTCTTTCCTTCTTTCCTTCTTTCCTTCTTTCCTTCTTTCCTTCTTTCCTTCTTTCCTTCTTTCCTTCCAATAATTTTAAAAATCTCTTTGGAGGAAGCATAAAACCAACCTCCTGAGGATGAAGTCTGTGAGAATTTTGGGATTAATATTTGCATACCTTATCCTTTTTATTTCCTTTAATAAATGTATGAAATAATGCAGCATGTGCCATACAATGAGGTTTAATCACATCAAATTTCACCCGTACTATACAGTGGATGTGTTTTAGTTTTGATTTTATTTCCTTATCTGCCCCTCTGGGTTAGTGGCACATTAAAGAATGGATTTGCAATTGGCATTTAAGGAGGCATATAATCTTACCTTAGTTTTTCTTTTTTTTCTGTCTTGCTGCTAGTAGGTCTGTATATCATGATATGATTTTTTCTAAATAAAAACAATTCCCTAGAAAAGTGTTGGCCTCAATTTCAAAGGTTAGCTGAAAGAAAAAGAGATTTATGTCAAAATCTTTCACATCAGGGTCATTTGTATTAATCAGCCTTTTCTGTAAAGCTATAATCCTTTTATTCATATTGGTGGAAGACTTTGTTTGCTATGGTTAAGCTACAAAAAGAATTAAATCTTTTCCTTGGGTACATTTGTTGTCATTAAAGATCAGGCCTTAGAGGACCTGCAGTGGTAATTAAGCTGCTGATCACCAGTGTAAAAACTAAGTTTACTTACACTCTGCAGCATAGCAGTGCAGAAAACATTTCTCAACTGGAAACAATTTTACTCTCAAAGACAATTTTCCCTTGATATTAAGAAGACTGTGTTGAGGAGAAGCTTGATAAATACTATTTCTTACTCTGTTGGCAAACCCAAGTGTGAAATGAGACTCAAGTGTCAAATGAGAGACACGTGTGGCTTCTCCCACTGCTTGGCTAATGTGCCGAGAAGTTCCATGTGAGCTTCCATCTTGAGCTGCTGGAGTGGCACTAATTTATTGCTGTAAAATGGGACAATGAATGGCAGTACTCACGAAACCCCAGGGAAGGTGTGTGAAGAAATGAATGAGGGGTTGCTGTAGCTGCTCTGACTGCTTTGAGAGGCTGAGCTCGTCTTGGAAGGGGAAGTAGAAGTTCTGTGTCACTTGGAGATGCCTGCACTGACAGTTGTGAGCTTTGCAGCTTTCCAGGCTGGAAGCTGTGCAGTCTCATTAGCACAGAGCTGCTCCCAGTCTGAAGTACAAAACTTAACAGCTTGTGCACTGCTGTGCTAATATTGGGCTGTTTCATGCCCAGTCAGTGCAGGCCAAGTAAAGTGAGCCATCCTTATCCTGCCTTATAGATAGATGTAAGCTGTCTTTTTCTTACTCAAGATAGTAATGGAATAAGTACAGAGAAAAAAAAACCAAAAAAAAAACCAAGGCAAACCAAAACCAAAAAAATCTGAATCAAACAAAACCCCCCAAAACAACCAAACAACGTCCCCCGCAAAATAGCCAAACAATAAAGAAAAAATGTGTATGTCCATATTTGTATATGTTGTTTTGTTTTTTTCTCCTGGCTTCTTAGAGAGTCCTGGTAGGCTATTGTTCTCCTGCTGTATCCCTATTTCAGGCAGTTAACCTGGTGTCTAAACACGGGTTGAAGGCACTAGAATGACCCAAGTTCTTTTATCCAGAGGAATAAAAGCTGTAGGAAGTCCAAAATAAATAACTTGATTATCACAAGGGAACATGTACTCGGGCTAAATTTCCTTCCCACTGTTTAAATTGCTTAGAAATTCAGAAGTCAGTGTTGCAATTTTACGCTCTTCTATATCTTCTATCTGTCTACCAGAAATTGCAGTCCTCTCCAATAAGAGACAGACCTTAAGTTTGGCACATCCTAAAACAGCCAAACTTGTTTATGCAGGAACTTTGTGTTGGAAAAATTCCTAAATTGATATGTATTATTTATCCCAGAAGGAAAGTAGGGGGGATAATATGAATTATTACAGGAATTCACTTGTTTGCTATTGTATTCACATGAAAAAAACTAGGATGCTGAGGAGGAACATAACAAAACAAGACTAAATAAGAAGCGATACGAGGACTTCTGTTAATGAAAAGCATATGAAACTTTTTAAAATATGTTGTTTTTTCATCTGTTTTCTCAGCCTTTCAGGATTATCCAGTCTTGGTTCTTCCTCATTTTTTTCATATACTTTTTCCTACTTCATTAGATTTAATTTTTTTTTTTCTTTTAGTTCAGAAGAGGAAAAAGATGAAAGTAGTTTCTTTTTTTTCCTAATAGAAAAAGTTCCTGATCTTTTTTCTCTGCTCCATCTGGGCATAAACCCACAAATTCATGTTTGGCTGTACAGATGATGGTATCTATATCTATTTGTCTACTTCAGTCACGTCTCCTTTCTTCTGACATAAATCTGATCCTATATTTGTACATTCCACATGTTGCCATCCTACAGTATTAGCAGAGGGCTGTGACACCAGTGACCCTCAAATTGCGCAGCTCCAGATTGCACTCAGATTTCATTCTCACTGGCACTTCTAATGCCGTGCAACAAAATTCATCATTAATAATTAAATTGTATATTTAAGTGTGTCTATATGTGCAGAGGAGGACAGTGAAGATACATAGAAGGTGAATGAGTCCTAAAATTGAAAAATCCCTGAAGAACTTTCAAATAATCACAGATCAAAATCTATTTCGGCTCTTTTCAAGACCTTATCTTGAAAAATATACTAGAGTTTTCTTTACCTCCATGCATTAGAGGTAGCAAAAAGTCTGTACAGAGATCAAACAGAGTGAAGCACCACTCAATAAAAGTTTGTCTCACGGGAATATTTGGGTTATAAGGTACACTTACAACCATTTCTAATTTCATTGAATTCCTTTATACAAATTTTCATTTCTTCAGTGGCTGGAAAGCTGCAGCATGAGTTTGCAGTGAGGCCAGGTTCTTTAGGAACGGTGTGTGTGCAGAGTGGGATTGTGAGCATTAGTGTGCAAGCAGGGCACCCCTGTGAGTATGCAAAGAGGCACGGCACCACTGAGTGTGGGTGTGCACAGCTCACTGCTGTGAGCACCAGTGGACTGCTGCAGTGTGGTGTGAAGGGCACAGTGGCAGCAGAGGAGTGTGCAAGGCCCGTTGTGATTGTCTGCTGCAGTGCTGCAGTGTGTGAGTGTGCAGGGACTGCTGCAGTGTGTGAGTGTGCAGGGACTGCTGCAGTGTGTGAGTGTGCAGGGCATTGCACAGTGTGTGAGTGTGCAAGGACTGCTGCAGTGTGTGAGTGTGCAGGGCATTGCTGTGGTGTGTGAATGTGCAAGGACTGCTGCAGCATGTGAGTGTGCAGGGCATTGCACAGTGTGTGAGGTTGCAGGGCACCGTTGGGAGTGTGCAGGGCACTGTTGTGGTGTTGGATGTGATGGAGGGGCTGCAATGTCCAGGCCTCTGTGTAAGGACTGAGGCAAAACCAAATGAAGAGGCTGTCATCATGGCAGGCTGCTCTTGGCCCCCCAGCCAACACAGTGGCACCAAGAAGTTGTTCAAGGACCCAAATCAACTGCCCTTGTCCTTATGGGGGAATTAAGCTTGTGGATGTTAATTGGGAACACCACACAGCTGGTAGAAACAGGTCCAGGAGATTCCTAAAACAGCTAGATGACAGCTTTTTGGTACAGGACTCAGTGAGCTGACACACAGAGGTGCCCTCTGTGATTTGTTGCTTGTTCCCAGAGAGGCTCTTGTGGATGAAGTGGTGAATGGTGACCATCTTGGCTACAGCAACCATGCAGTGATTAAATTTGAAATCTCAGTTGTCTTGTCTGCACCTGTCTTGCTCCCAAGGTGGGCAAGGCACAGGCTAGCACGGTTGGAAAATCAGCATGTTTTATTAGTGTGTCCATAGCAAAACTGTTATCCCAAAATGTGTCCTTCCCCATGGTGTGCAAGAAGTCAATCATCATGTTGGATTAGTGTTGGAAAATTAGCATGTTTTATTAGTGTGTCCATAGCAAAACTGTTATCCCAAAATGTGTCCTTCCCCATGGTGTGCAAGAAGTCAACATCCTGCAGAGTGGAAGTATTTGATTTATTTTCAGTTCTGCACAGAAAGGGGGCTGGATGGCAAATCCACAAAGCCAGCACCAGGACTATCAATACTTTTCCTTATTTACATATATTAGCAAAACAATTATGTGGTTCTCTAAATAACTAGTATTCTATCTTCTATTGTTTTAAAGATACCCTCGTGTTTTATGCAAATTATTCGGCTTGCTCAGTTTTCCTCTTCCCTGGAGTGGGCGAGATTCTTGGATTGGTGAGCCAGGAGCCAGTGATTGTGATCTCCCTGTGTCAGAAGTTCCTGTTATCCAGCAGGGGGGCTGAGTTTATGAATTTCTTTCTGCCATTGTCTTCCCTTTGGGACAACCCTTGGTGTTTCTCATCTTCCCACTGGGACAGCTCCTGGTATCTCATCTTCCCGTTGGTAGAGCTTTTGGGTACTCTATTCCCCACTAGGACAGCTCTTGCTAGGGCAAGACTGAGCCATCTAACCTGATCATGAGTCCCAGTGTAACTGTAGGAAAAAGCACTTCCACAATCAAATAAATATTCTGTTCATTTAAACAGAATGAAAAAATTGTTTTATAATATATCAAAAATTTGTCTTTCAATTGGAGATGACATATTTTCATAATTTTAAATGTTTTTGGAATTTCAATCAAAAAATATTTCTATGGTATTAGTAGAATCAGGATGCAAAAATGTATTTCAGTATAATAATGTATTTTGTTTGCTTTATCTAATGAGTTTTAATTTTGATTGTATTCTAGAATATAGCATAAGTAGAGAAAAGGAAATGCTCTGATGTTTTGATTTTGTCTTTGAAATTCAATGCAGCTAAGCACATCAGTGTGCTTACCTGATCCACAAACGTACCTGAGGAAGCTTTTTATCTGAGTCTTGTGGGATTTGGATTCCTAACTCAATTAAATCCTTTCTATTTCTTTAGATTTGCTTCAACCAAAATATTCATACTAAGTTTTAAAGTAAACTTTGGTAAAACGTGTAAAGTTTTCTTCTCAAACTCAAATTTCCTTTGTCTAATGGGATTAAAGTACTGAACTACTGTATTACTCTGGTGACCTCTTTCTCTTTGGTAAGCTGTCTGAAGTGTGGCAAACATGTGGCATGTGGCATGTGGGAACAGAGGAAATGTCAAAAAGGGGAGCAAAGATTTACAAAATTTAATAACTTTCATAAGCTTTAGCTTCTTGACTTGATATGGACAAAAAAAAAAAGGAAGGAAAATGCCACATGCTGTAATAATATGGGTTCTTCTAAAACAGAAAAAAGTGTACAGACAGATTTATAATGACTTTTTGTAATCCTGGAGTGCAGATTTACTATAGTTAATATTTTCTCTTTAAAGTTCAGTTAACATTGTTGTTTCTTGCTAAGTCTTTCATGAAGTTCCTTTTGGCTTAAACTACCATGCTTGTACTTAGTGAAATCTGCAGGAAAAGACAATACATCATAAAAATCTCTTAAATTAAAAATTAGTTTCTATTGCATAATAAAATATGTCCTTTCTTTAGGCATTTGATGATAAATTATCCCAGTGTTATACATTATTAGAAGATTTTCTTGTGGTTTTGGGAAACAGGAATTTTTTTTTTTTTTGTATAAAAGAAGATCTACAAACTGACAATGAATACATTTCTTATATTTGGTTAACAGATATTTCCTAATCATTATGGTAGTCGTTGCTGTGTTGTGTGCTGGTAGTAAGGTTCAGAGTAATGTCAGGAATTTATTTTTCCTTTCAGTCATTCACACAGAAAATGTTAAAGGCCTCTTGGGACTAAGAAGAGACGAAAAAGCGAAGGAAAGTGTGCCTTTCCCAGAAGTTGGATGCTTGTCCACATGTACACAAAGCAGAGTACCAGTATCTACTATCAGTGTACATTTTTTTGATACTGGTTAAGAAATGTAATAACATAACAGAATAGGCTTTTACAGGGACAGTAATGTTTTAAAGTAAACATGCCAGCTGCTGAGGATACGGCCTTATGGAGGGGGCAGTTGGTGGGGATTTTTCCCCATCTTCAGTCATTTTTTGCCCCTGTCTGGTGGCAGCACAGTGCAGGTCCTGATCTGCCCTGTGCTGTGGAAAATCCCTTGGGTCTCCCAGTTCTCCCAGTGCAGTGATGGTCATTTACCAGCCACACCAGGGTGCCCTGGCAGCCGTAACCAGGGCACAGAGAGCTGCCCTCCCTGACCCCTCTGCCCTGTGCCTCCTTCCCTCCTCCCACCCTCAGTCTTTCTGCTGCACTGACCGGCCCCAAAGCAGCCAGGGGGAGAAGACATTGTTATCTCTTCAAGTGTTTAAATGCTTCTGGACTGTCTCAGAACTCCTGATGATTACTAAAGCCTTGCTTAACAGATTCCTAATGGCACCATACATTTTTATTAATGTATTGATATAAATATTGACATCATATCCCTGATCAAGAACACTGCAAATGCTAGGTCAATTATTTTTGCATGCAAATGCACACAGAGTAAATCAAATTGAAGCAGTGATATGCTCTAAAGATTATTAAAAAATTCTTCCAAGCTTTGAGGAAAATAAATTACTTTGTCGTATTGAGTAAAGAAAAATAAAACTTCCTAGAACTGCTTTGTGCTCTCTAATGCTATACTGCATTCTAGCTTCTATTTCATTGCAGTTTTAAACACAAATAAGTATTGTCTTACACATATATGACTTTAAAAAATCCATATCTGCAGTTTCAGTCTAGCAGGACTACTTGTAGGCACACAACAGCCATCAAAACCACTGGGAGTTGTATGCAGTTAACATATTCTTTCACAGATAATATTGATATTTTCAATCCTAGATCCCATTTTCCATATATTAACATTCTCCCAGTATTTTAGGAATGAAAGTAAGGTAGACCAGAATAATGAAGAGAATAATAAACAAAAATATGCAATTTTTAAAAATATGTGGATTCCTGGTAACATCATGGCCTATTTATACTTAATGATTATATGGTTAGAACTTATAATCTTTGAAATTTTAAAGTAAAAATGATACTTTCATTCAAAGTCTGTTTGAAATAAAGTGTTTCTTTGGGTTTCAGCTCTTTCTGAAGCTCTCACTGCAATTCTTTGCATTTCTGCACTAGTCACATAGTCATGATAATGAAGCTTAAGAAATTTCCACCAGATAAGTGACAGCAACAAGGTAATTGTACTCTCCTAGGCACATGTTGTCATTTGATTAATTTTAATCCTCTTGTGTTATGAACTAATCTGCTGAATTTCCTTATATTTGCTGCAAGTGGACAGTTCTCACATATTTAGTTATCACAGTTCAGCTGATACTCAGCGACTTGGTGATTAAGTGGTCGAGTTCTTTGTAGAAAATGTTTAGAGGTATACAGTGCAGCTGTTACTTGAAAGCTACTGAAATTCCAGCATGAAAAAATCCTTGATCTTCCTCATAATCTCCAAAATGAAGCTACTGGTGAACAGAATGTATTTTCAGAAGCAGTTTCAATTATTGAGAGATTGTGGAAGAGATTAAATAATTTGCCATCTGCTCTGCAGCATGATACCCCAGTATGGCCCAGAGATTCTCTTTTCTGGGAAATCTCCTTTCTAAAGGAAAAAAAAAATCCTCCTACCCTTACATGTGCTTGTTCAATTTTTAGAAATTAGTTCAACCTCTCCCCATGGTAGTTCTCTTCAGGCTGAGCTACTATTTTGTTTCAGTCACTTTGTTTAGTCATTCCAGAGAGGGGTTTAAGACCAGCATGTACCAGACTTGACTTCCTCACATACTCATAATGAGATTCTATATCTAAAGGATTATATAAAAAATTATTCATTACATATAAATTGTGTGATAGTAAGACTGGGTGGAAGTTGTCAAAATAAATCACAGTGTGTTTGAGGGGCAAGGAGGAAAGAAACTTGAACTCTTAAGGTTCAAAAAGAACTGCAGATAATCTGGTATAGTCACGTAAGGAATACAAAGGATTTGGTGATAACAACACCAAAGTTTAGGGTTTCACCCCATTATGGGCCATGTAATTAAAAGCTGAACTTGATGATCCTTGTGGGTCTCTTCCAACTCAGACTATTTAGTGATTCTGTGAAAGAAAGAGAGGATGTAGAACCACTCTCAAATAAAGTTGTATAGTAAATACAGCAAAGAAGAACCAATTCAGATGGGCACAGAAATTAATGCAGTTTAGTATCAGGCATTGGAAATTAATCCTAGTAAACAAACTCTCATGTTTTGTAGCTGTTGATTAAATTATGCTGCCATCTCTATGCTGCAACTGTTAATGTACAGACAGTTCCTGAGCTGAAAATGAATAATTGAAAGAAGGTGGCAGACAGAAGCACGCAGAAGATTAGGGACCTGTGTACCAGGTCTGGCCGAGATGGAGTTATGTTTATTCACAGCAGCCTTTACAGTGCTGTGTTTTGGATTTGTGACTAAAGAAGTGTTGGTAACACACTGATGTTTTGACTATTGCACCACAAGACTTTTCTTTTTCCTATTCTACTCCCCAAGGATTGGGGACAAGACATTGAGAGGGGACGCTGCTGGGACAACTCACCCAAATTGGCCAAAGGGATATTCCACACCAAATAACATCATGATCAGAAATGAAAGTTGGAGGTTTTGGCTATTGAGGTAGGCATTGTTCAGACACCAGCTGAGCGTTGGTCTTTGTGGGAGATAATGAGGAAGTGCTTATGCATCACGTGTGGGTTTTTTCTCTTCACTTATGAAAGTACTTTTATCTGGACCAATGAATTTTCTTTTGCTTTTCCTATTCTTTCCCCTGTTCTGTTGCATGTGTGGCTTAGTGGTTGAGAAGCTGTGTGAGTGCCTGGTACTGGCCTGGGGTCAGTCCAGCAGAACCTGATCAGTCAGTCCAGCCAGGGTACCTTTAAGGTGTGTATTTAAGGAGTTTCCTAATTTATATGACATGATAAAACAGAATAGGAGGGTTTGAAAGATGCAAAAGGGACTGAATAAGCTAGAGGGAACAACTCTTGGTTTAGAGTAGGAACTCGGGAAATTTGCTCCTGCATTGTTCTGTCTTGAACATTAATTTTTTTTTCTTAAAATAGCTTTTGTGGTTTTACTTCTTCTACAAAATACTTGTGTTAATTAAAGGATTAGTAATAATTCAGACAAAATTTCTTTTTAATTTGGCTTGGATTAGATAAAAGAGAGATTAACATAAAAAATTCCCCACCAGATTGACATAAAGCTATTTTCATGCTTATTGTGCCTCTAAGTAGCCCAATACCTAGGCATATATACTATTTTCTTGTTACTACACTATTCTAAAGCCAAGAAACACAGCCTTTTGAATAATTTATGGCAAGACATATATTTCTTTCTTTCATGATTCCTCTTCCTATGGGCTAGTGCATTTGCCAAAATTCCTCAACTACCACACCTACCCCTTTTACAATTTATCTGGGGTTGGGAATAGTGCAATTTTTAGGAACTAACTTCTTTAATAAAATTATGATATCCAAAATAATTTTTCTGTTTCTCTGAAATGTCATTCAACATCTTTTTTCATTACTGGCAACCTCTCATAACAGCCACTACACAGTTTTAGACTGAGAACAAAATACGTTTTTTAGCCTAAGCCATAATTTTTACATGAGTTTTCAAGAGAATGAAAAATGCCTTTTCAAAATGAAAATGGTATATCCGACAGAAAGAAGTGCAGTATAGCAATATGCAAATCTGTAATAGCAGTCAGTACAAAAAGAAATTTAATTGCATATAAAATACCTGATGTGGTCATTTGATAATATTAGTACAAATATTATTTTTTTCCATTTTTCCAGTTCTATCCTGGTAGTACTTTGAAAAAACAAAATCTAAGCAGTCTAAGAATAGAACTGACCATGTTCTCTCTCATCTCCATAATGTGTTGTTTCTAAGCTCTGCTTCTTCATTCCTGTCAGAGCTTATTTTTGTATCAAATAAAAGCATACGCAAACCAAAAATAGACAATCTTTGCATGTCTTCATAATGAGAACCCACACTAGAATACCGTGTGTTATATTGGATAGAGTTAATTGGCTCAGACACTGTAATGAGTGTACTATAAACTATGCAATCTTCATTTTTATTTTTTTATTTTAATGCTAGCTAGTCTAAGCAAAAAGCAGAAAGTAACAGGGATGGTAAAGAGAGATAATCTAAAATAGACTCTGATTTTGATGGTAAAATGTTGTTGTGAAAACTGTTTTAAAGAAAATAATCCTGAATTTTATGCATCACTCAGTCAACCTTTCAAATGCTGTTTTATGAGCAGCCAATTAAGGAAAGCCTGTTTTCTTGACCTGTTATGCCTGCTATATGCCACCCTACCCAAAAATCTTACAGCACATATACAACATCCTTTGTTTGATTTCTCTACCCAGCATATTTACTCTCCATACTACCATCTTATTTCTGCATCTCCTAGTGTCCTCCTTGAAAATTTTCCAGCTTTAGGAACAAGACCTGGTGCTTTCTCCTTTACACACCCACTTTTCAGAATTTTTTGTGATCTATGATACAACTTCTTTGTCAGGTTTGCAAATGCCTAATTAAAAAACCTCAAAGTAGCTGACAAATAAATAGAAGACACAGTGACATTGCATAATCCTCTTTATATAAAATTAAATTAAGAACAGAATTACAAACACAAGAGCAGGAAAAAGTAAATCTGTTGTTAATTTTTATTTTATTAAATATCATTAAGTAAAAAAAATAGGATAAGTTTCTATTCATTTTAAAAATGTTTTAGGAGAACTTTTTTAAACTGTCATCTAATTTTTCTAGATGTTTGGAAATCAGATTTCAACCAATATATTGAACGTGTGAAGACTTTTCTTAACCTTGAAACTATATATTTAATGGAAGTTTTGAATGAGACCAGGCTGTAGCAGCAGATCCAAGAGTTATCAGCTTTATATTTTTGTCGTTTTCAGCACTGTATTTTACTTTGAAAATGATACATATGTTACCAAAAATTAAGGGGAAGGCTTTCTTAGTAATGTTAAATATTCTGTGTGTTGGGTCCTACCCAGAAGATACAGCCTGCAATACACTTGCTGATTGCGCAGAACGATCTCATTATTAGGACAGTGATGCAGTGTGGTTTATTTCATACCCTGAAATCAGTCAAGGAAATAATAAATGGATTATATTTATCCTGGACTCTGTATTGTGCTATTATGTGTAGCAATAACTGGCAGCATATTAAAATAGAGATCAGGGACTACAACCATTCTTTTGAAGGCAATCCTGAAGTTTGAAAGCTGTTGAATTATTCAAGTAATTTTCAATTTATAAGAGATGATTGACTTCTTGATGATGTGAAAATATAAATAAAAAACATCGAAAAGTATTGAGTGTATTTTTCTCCCCATGGTTGTTTTGAACCACTGTAGTTGAAGGTGTTGATTTTGTGTCAGTAGCAGCCATGATTAAGTGAGGAAACATTAGATAATTTATTTGGTCAATGCCCTACTTTTGCACAAAGAAAAAAGAATCCAATCAAGGTAGAAATGGACACAGTTATAATGGGAAACTGAATAGAAATATTCAATCTATTTAATATTAAAAAATCTAAATTAATATTAAACGTTTGTTGTTTTCTGTCCTATTTACAAAGCCAGTAACACATGCTTAATGTGTAAATATGTAACATTATTCAGGTAGCAATGTCAATATCAAAATCAAAAGAATTCTGTGAATTTATGTTTGGGTCTTTTAAAATGTATCTTTATGTTCTCCAAGAAATTTGGAAATTGGGCTTTTATTTAGTTTTTCATACATCCAAATTTTTCTAGACTGAAAAATGCACATGTACTCTACACACCACATGCAGAGTGTACATAGAAAGTGCTAGTTATGGTGTTTTTCTTTTCATTATGTGGTTTTAAGCCTCTGTTTATGTTCCTCAGTTACTGTGGAATAGGTATCATTTAATGCAGAGATTGACAGTTATCTCCTGAAAGATCAGCTATCAGAGAATATCACAGAAGGATATCTGTGTCTTATGACAGGAATGATGAACTTCTATTACATCTGACAAAATTGAATTAGCACCTTTGCATAGATTAGCACATTGGCTGAGCAGTAGTGTGAGGATTTTCCTGGAAGATTTTTGAGGTATTAAGCCTTCCAGCTGTAATAAGGTTAATACAGTTATAAGTGACTTGAATGTCAGTGTTGGCAGTTTAACTGCTATAATATTTCTGAAAGCAGGAAGAGAAACACTCTCATGTTCACTTCATTCAAAGACAACTTTGAGAAGAGGACATATGTTTCCTTAAAGTTATCACTGAGTGTAACTGTAATGAAGCACAGAATTACAGAATGTTTGAGGTTGGAAAAGATCTCTGTAGATCGTATGGTCCACCTAGAAATGGTTTTTCAGCATCATGTCTCTCTGGCTTCTAAATATCTGCAGGAATGGAGACTCCACAACCTCCTGTGGGAATTTTCAGTGACTCTTACTGGGAAAAAAAAAAAAAAAAAAGTTTCCTGGTGTTCAGAAAGAGCCTGCCATGATTCAATACATGGCAAATGGCCTCTTGTTCTGTTACTGGCCACCAGTGGAAAGAGCCTGGCTCTTTGCATCTTCCCTGCAGGTATTTGTAGTCATTACTAAGATCCCCCCTAAGCAATCTCCAGGCTGAACAGTCTCAGCTCTCAGCCTGTGCTCAAAGCAGAGATACTCCAGTCCCTTAATCAGCTTTGTGGGCCTTTGTTGGACACTGCAGTCTGTACATAGCACTTATATTCAGGAGCCCAGAGCTGGACACAGCACTCCAGGCATGGGCTCATTAGTTCTGAATCAAAAGCACAGCACTGTAACAGCTGCTGAAAAGAAAACTCTCTCCCAGATGAATCCAGGACAAGTAGATAATCTCCTAAGGTATCTTGTGGGACATTTTGATGTGGTTTGTGCCAAAAAATGAACAAATAGTTCAGTGAATACATAGATAAATCAGATGAACCTTAGCAGGCCTTTCTAGAATCGTAGAATATGCTGAGTTAGAAGGCACCCATCAGATCATGGAGTCCAACTCCTGGCCCTGCACAGGACACCCCAAGAGTCACACCATGTGCCTGAGAGCATTGTCCAAACAGTTCTTGAACTCAGACTTGGTGCTGTGACCACTGCTCTGGGGAGCCTGTTCCAGTGCCCAACCACTGGCTGAAAGGCAGTTTCCTGATATCCAACATAAACCTCTCCTGACTCAGCTTCATGCCATTTCCTCAAGTCCTGTCACTGGTTCTAAGCATGCAGAAATTGGGGCCTGCTCTTCTGCTTCCCCTCATAAGGATGTTGAAGACCCAACGAGGTTTCCCCTTGGTCTTCTCCAGGATAAGCAAGACAAGTGACCTCATAAAGATTCCCCTCCAGTCCCATCACCATCCTCATGGCCTCCTTCGGATCCTCTCCAACGGCTGAATGTCTTTTTTATATTGTGGCACCCAGAACTGCCCCCAGCACTGGAGGTGAGGCTGCCCCAGAGCAGAGCAGAGGGGACAATCCCCTCCCTTGCCCGGCTGGCCATGCTGGGCCTGATGCCCCCAGGACAGGGATGTCACTCCTGGCTCTCAGGGCACTGCTGGCTCAGATTCAACTTTCCAGCCACCAGGACCCCCAGGTCCCTTGTGAGAAATATCATGCTGAAATAACATCAGTGGCATCTACCCTGCACAGTTAATCCTTCATCCAATACACGGAGCTTGAAAGAGGGTTGGTGTTTTTCAGCAATATATTCTCATGGATTCTGCAAGTTAAAGGAATTGGGAACCATTACAACTGAATATCCTGAGAGAGAAGGCATAACTTACAGACTAATAATGTAAACCAATGTGAACTTGCTAAATTAAGCAGTGAAAAACAAGGTTACAATCTGATGATGAGGTATGATGAAGAAGTTATTACCTGGTAACTTATATAATGAAATGAACACTGCTTAAAGGTGGCTGTTCATTTTTGGCATTGGGATTTGGAAGCAGAGAGAAATAAAATCAGGTGAGAGAGAATGCTCTTTCAGAGAGGTGAAAATGAAATGATAAAAAAGGTAATTGAATTCTGGAATAAATGTAAGTTAGTTTCTTTGGTCCTAAGGGGAAGGTAATAGTGTAGCTTTGTTTCCATTCACTTCAATTTATGCATGAGTACAACTAAGTCTTATTAGGGCCTTGTAACAACAGTTACTGATTTTTAGGAACTGTTGTGTAGGAAAATTGGAACAGGGACAAATTATTTTCCCTTCCTGGTCATAAAAGTTAATGCAGGAGGAGACAGTACAAAGATTCATGAAATATTTGCTTGTGTGAATTCTGTTCACAATGCAAATTCAGTCTAAAGTTTTCTTGTTGTTGTTGTTGTGGTTTTTTTTTTTTCCTTTTT
>VXBN01006998.1:298523-329044 GCA_013397395.1 Sinosuthora webbiana
CCTTCTCTTTCTTTCTTTTCTCTCGCTCACTCTCTTTCTCATTTTTTCATTTTCTTGCTTTCTCTCTTTCTTGCTTTCTTTGCTATGAAGGCTAACCATCCACAGTAGGAACTTGTTAAACTGCCAATTCAATTTAAGAATATATATATTTACATATTTAATGTATGCACAATTGTTTAATTAATTGTCAGAAATCTTGAACACAGAATGTGTAATGAAATCTCTGCTTTACTGAAGGAAATGGTGAGCAAAGAAAAGAAATAGAATCAATTTTTCATAAACCTGGTTGAAGAATCATTTCTTTATCATCTTGAATAATGTAAAACATGTTTACAAATGGGAATTGCTATTTCTGGGTACCAACCATTTTTGAAATCTGTCTTACCTGAGGAGGGCCTTTTATCCTGGCTATATAGGCTTATAAATAGTTTTAGTTCTGTACAGAGTTTTTAAGAATGACTGTTTTAAGACTAAACATTCATATAACAGCTACATATCAAATCTCAATTAAAAAAAACCAAAAAACTAACAATCCCCACCAAAAAAAACAACCAAAAAAAACACCACAAACAGACAAACACCCCCCCAAAAAAAAAAAAAATCCCCCCTCCAAAAAAAAAAGGAAGAAAGTATCTGAAAATGAAAGTTTAAAACAGTTTGTCTGAAAAGTTCATAAACATGGTGTTCCCTAGATCTGCATGAGATATTTGTTTATGTTTATATGTATTAGTGACAAAGGAATCTGACAATGGATAAGAGAAATCAGCTTTCTCAAAGGAACAACAAATGAGCTAGCAATAGTGAGAAAGAAGGAAGTCTCAGAAGATCCTGTTATTCTCTTAATCCCTTTAAGACAATATCACCACTCATTGTCCTGGGTAACAAGTGATAGGACAACAGGACACAGCATCACAGTGGTGACTGTGAAAGTGCTGCATTAATAGTTGGACTTGAGCATCTTAAAGGCCTTTTGCAACCTTAGGAATCCTATTGTTCTAAGAAATCAACTCTGACAATCCCTGAAATGGTGTGCAAGTTCAGGAGTACCTGGTTCAACACATGAGATGGACTTTTCTTAGTCCCAGCCTTTGTGGTCATTTGCTTTATAGAGACCGTGGGGGGCAATTAACTGTGTGTTTGTTATTTTTACACTCCGTTTGAAAGCTTGTCTGAACTTTTTCCAAGGTCTTTTCTTTTTTTGAAGATGGTAACCATCACACGGAATCTGGCTCTTATTTTCTGATGTTTGCTCCATTTCTTTTTCTAATGCAAGCTTGGTAGGCTAGTCAGATATCCATGTAATTTTTGACTGTGACTTAGGGAGGCTTGGTGAGTTGAAAAAGCCTTCAGGCTAACATTAGGAATTTATACAGGGTGGGTATCTGGAGCTTACATTAAGTGTTCTGTACAGATGGCAAAAGCAGTTTCTCCTAGAAATAAATGTGGGATTTTCTTGAAGTTAATGCTTGTTGAAAGTCAGGAGATTGAAATCTACTCATTCTCCACTCCCCTGTGCTGACACTGCAGGAGGTCAGCTGTCTGACATTGGCATCTTCATTGTACATGATAAACACCTTCCACATGTGTCAGGACAAAACAAATACTTAATACTGAGGAGATAAGTGGGAGAGTGCAGGGTACATCTTCTCATTTTGGAGTTGGCATAACTTATGCATAAAGCTAAATTCCAGCGTGTGTTTGCTATTTGCTTGGCTGAGTGAGAACTCAGCAATGAAAAACAAGCAAACAAGTATGTTGATGAGTAGAAAAAAGAGCAATATGACCCTTACAGTGGGTGGAGTAATGAATAAGTCAGGAGTCTTGATGGGCTAGAACTGAGCAGGTTAGTCCAGAAAATTCTTTTATGTAAGACTTAAAGGATATATTAATTTTTAGTGACGGCAAACTAACAAATGCCTATACTTACACAGAATAGGGGAAGAATGTTGATACTGAAAAAGAAGAAGAAATAAGTGTATTTGACTGAGCAGAAGGGATTGTTAATATTGCATTTTAACAGCTCTGAACTTATAGGAGTGGCATAAATAATGCTTGAAGAAAGATTTAAAGAAAAGCCTTTTATGTGATATCCAGTTTCTTTTACTGCTAATTCTTTTGTTCTTGAGATATTTGCTTAAATACAGCAGTGTAACAAGTAACAGTTTTACTATTGCTTCCACTGTTTTATTAGAGGTTTGTTAGTTTCTCCTTAAGAACACTTTCACCAAACTAGATTAGGCCTTTGATTGTCAAGATTCTTCTGCTCACAATAAATTAATAATTCTGACAAAAAAAGTAACACTTCAGATCTCATTTCAACAAAGCAGTAAAATATGACTGCGATGTTTGGTTTTGCATATGTAATTTAAGAGACAAAAGTCCTAACAGATAGTCAGGTTGCATTACTATGTGTTGTTCATAGTGAAAAACATAATTTCTATTTTGTTAAAAAATAGGCAGTATTTGTCTGTTTTACACTCTGTTCCTTAATCCTGCCACCTGCCATCCCTGGGTGCCTATATTACAGTGTTATCTTTAAATAGCATGAGAACACTTCTTTTTTCCCCAGTCTTTCCTCCACTCAGCCACTTTCTTTTCAGATTTGATACTCTGGATGTGCAAGCCCCAGTAAATGTTCTCTGATCTCATCTTTCTTCCTATCTTACTGCTCAGTATGCAGGTCCTGGTTTTACTTACTGCATATCCTGAACTGAATACAAAGGATTTCATTTCCTTATAAACTTATATACAGTTTTATCACTTCACTACCCAGGTTTTTCATTAAACTTTCACCTTTCAAACTAGAATATTTGGCTGCAATCTCCCAGGTAAAATATTTTTCCTTTTTCTACCCAACCTGAAAACCTAGGCCAAACAATTCTTAGAGAGTTAGTTTTTTTCACTGCAGAGTTAACTGAAATGTTTGATCCTTAGATTAATTCCCCTCAAATAAGCCTTGACTGAATGAAAGAGACCATTAAATGACATGTACTTGGAATGGCTGAATAGCAGCTGAAAAAGCTTACTCCACGGGTAAGTAATGTAGACACAAATCCTGCATTCCAGCTGCTGAACTGAGTACTCAGTGGGTGCTGTGAGGACTCACATTCAAGTTTAGACTCTAAGCAGCTATGAAGGACATTACCAGCAACTCTCGAATTTTACCTAAAATGAAAACACATTAGTGTGCTAGAAGAAGGAATGTGTTTGTAGTTTTTTAACAGACTTGAAGCTTTTGATACAAATGGATAACTGCAAATCCAGGTCCCACTGGACTTATCAGCCATTTTCCTGTGACTAAGAAGTCAGAATCTCAATTGAAAACTCAGACACTTTGAGAGAGAAGAATTTTATACTGAAAAGTATTTGTATTTTCTGCACTTTGGTAGCAGTGTAAGCCCTTGCTTGTTGGGGAAAGAACTGCTCCTAAAAGCAAATGAGATTCAGATGCCTTGAAGCCAGAACAGTGGCTCAGTTAAAGTCTTTTTTTTTTTTTTTTTTTTGCAGTACTAGTTTAAGTGCTCATTCTCAAGATACTCTTTTCCAGCTCAGCTGAGAATAGTGGCAAACCCAATGCCTGTCAGTCCTGGATTATTGCCATGCAGGGGTCCTGAAGCAAATTATGCAAAGATGCTGGTTTAGAAGCCTCATCTTTTGGTTTTTACACTTGGTTATTAGCATTATGCAGAATCATACTGCAGGACAGTCTATCTCCCATACGTCTTGCTGTATTCTGGCAGAAGGACATGGGGGTTTCTGAGGCTGTTTATCAGCTCTTTTCTGCTGCTGGAGAGATACAAGGCCTGAAGGTCTGTGCACCTTATCCTTCTTGTGCACTTTATCCTTATCCTCACCATTGAGAAGAAAAGGATTCTGGAAGCATACTTTCATTAAAAGATGAGGGCTTTTATTTTTAATTTGCCTCAATATAAAATGTTATGCTGAAATAAATTTAATTTTTATTAAGCCTTGCCTTTTTCCACGGCAAGAAACAGAGAAACAGTATAAGAAAACTGTAGCCAAAAGGAAAGATGTTACTAGCACAGCTAATTTTAGTATGTACCACTGATAATGAGCACACAAATTTGAATGCATTTGATTAAACTTTTGCCTGTAAAGTACCATATTAATAGTCATACTTTGAACAACACTGAAGATAACATGAACAATAGCTATTTTAGTAGAAATGATGTCACACATAGAGAAACTGCCTGTGAAGGTCATTACCCATTGTCAACCACCACAAGGCTGTATTTGACTATGTGTTCTTCATTTAATAACATTCTACAGCTGGGAGTTACTGACTACTAGCTGAAACATGTGAGAATTATGTTCATGGTATCTAGATTGAGAATAGCTGTGAACCTGGACCTGAAAGTCATTAATCCTATTATTTCCTGCAGCTAGAGATACATGTGTGCCTGTGGCCTCCAGCAAAAGAAAGATGTGAGAGGTTAGAGAGGGCAGGAGAGGGTCCAGAGGAAGGCCATGAAGGTGCCATCTGTGGCACCTGTGCTATGGATAGGCTGAGAGAGCTTTGTTAGTTCAGCCTGGGAATGAGAAGACTCCGAGGAGACTTTCCAGTCTCCTTTTAGGGAGCCTCAAAAAAGATGGAGAGTGATTTTTTTTCCACAGGCAGATAGCATTATGACAAGTAGGAATGGTTTTAAGCTAAAAGAGGGTAGGTCTAGTCTAGGTGTTAGAATGAAATTCTTTATCCAGGGGGGAGTGAGGCACTGGCACAGGCTGCCCAAAGAAGTTGTGCCTGCCCCATCCCTGGATGTGTTCAAGACCAGGCTGGATGGGGCTCCAAGAAAACTGTTCTGGTGAAAGGTGTCCCTGCCCTTGGAAAAGGGTTGGAAATAGACAGTCTTTGAGGTGCCTCCCAACCCCTGTGATTCTATTTTTATATACAGAGATATATCTTCAAATATTGCACATTATATGCATATTCAAATCTGTATGTTTGCTGAGAATAGTTGAGCAACTATGGATATGTTTGTATGTGTGTGTGTATTAGAGTGTGTATTTACATACACAAACCAGCTCTTGCAATAGGTGAAAAAAGGAGCCCTTCTCACTGTCTAATCTTGATTAATTTTCTAAATGAAGTCCAAATTTAGCACTCAAATGCTATATCATAATGCTTACTACATTAAACGGCTGAATGAAGATTACAGAGACATTCTTGACCTTTGATAGTCTTCTCAGCTCTTGCAATTAAATACCACAAGATTTGTTTGGTCACTCTCATCACCTTTGAAATTAGCACCACCAGGTTATATTGCTTTGACAGATGATAACATTAAACATGCACCAAATATGCAAATTTCATTAGTTTCTCTCTATAATGAGAATATCTGAACAGTTTTATTTTCAGTGTTACAAATAAGTTCTCTGTTAAGTCTGCCTGTAAGCTTTAAAAGAAGACATTAAAAAACTAAAGCAAATTTATTTTTTTCAGACCACCATCAATTTGGGATATATTTACTAGAAAAGAGTCACTCTTTAGTCATTCTATAGACACCATTGGAACTAAAGAAACAATTCATTATGAACTAGAATCTTTGCAAGCATGGGTCTTTATTTACCTCTTGCCTACATGTGAACTCTGATTTTATGATAATCGAACAAAGAAGGGAAATATTTTAATCCAAATGATTTAGGTGTTACAAGACATCATTATATTTCTTCTAGCACATCAAATCTGGAGTCACTTTGAGATCTCACATGACTTCTCCAAGTACTCTACTCTCTTCACACTGAACTATTGAATCCTGTGCATCAGCAATCCTTTGAAAAACCCTGCTATTTTGACATTGCCAGACTCAGCAACTAACTTGCTTCTTTCATACCCTACATTTCCTAGGCAATATTTCATCAACATCAGTATCAGTATTTTTTTCCTCCAGTTCCCTCCATACTCTCTTACTTGTGCTTCTGACTAAGAGAGAGAATTCCTATAAAAATATTTACAAGATGGCCAAAAATAAAAAGAATCTGTTAGATATATCAGAAAACTTAAATGAAATTAATTCATTCATTAATTAAATTCTATTTAATTGCAGCCTACTTATTTTTCACTGCTAATTTTACCACTATTTTCTCCTTCATTGATTTTGTTATAACTATAATAAGTTTCCAAATATCCACCTGATTTGCATCTGAATTTTCCTGAACACTTCTCCTCACAGGTATAAAATTAAAAAAAAACATCCAGACATTTTTTCAAATTTTTTCTCACCATTACATCCTCTTAAATTTACTAAATTTTCTGTAGCACACACAAACAACCCCAAGACAAATACGTAAGCCTCAGCTTGAAGATTTATGATAAAGATGTTTCTCCTTTCTTTCTATATCAGATGAAGGTGTTTTTTTGTTGTTGTTTTTTTTTGTTTTGTTTTGTTTTGTTTTGTTTTGTTTTTGTTTTTGTTTTTGTTTTTGTGATTTTATTAAAATAGAGGAGAAGATTGAAGAGAAGTGAAAGAGGGACAGAGGCCTTCACCTTTCCACTCTTCTTTATGCTGGGAACTACACAACCTCTTCTTCATTATTGGGAATATTGGGTGCCTGTCTCTGCTTTGTGAAGAAGAGGAGAAAGAAGCAAGGGTCAGAACGAGGACCATGACAGAACTTCTCACAGCTGCTAGGACTGCTTTAGCTCAGCCTTGTCTTGCGGGAAATAGTCTCATTGCTGTGGGAAGTAGATGTTAATGGAATTGTTCCAAGGACATCCTGAAAACACAGCACCTTCCCAAGTTTATTTACTCTTACCATAGCGGTAGCAGAAAGTAGTCAGTAGGCAAGTTCTCTACAGAGTCTCTACTGCATTAATAACCTTTCTGGGTCATGGCACACACCCCCTTTTTCAGACTGAACCTTTCTGGAAAAGTCATGTCAAACTTCACCAGAGATCATCTAATATTTGGTCCTTCTGGGAGTCTGACTAAAGATCCACAGCTGCTGCTTTTCTTTCCCTTTTCCAAAGGATGATTTGTAATATTTTTTTGGTCAGAAACCTTAGAAATGCTAAACTAATTACTAAAAGACTTATTTGATGAACTGATAGCTTTTAAGTCAGTCTGATAAATTTTTTGAGCCTCAATCACTATTTCAGATTTGCATTTCAGAAAAAAATTATGATCATAAATTAATTCAATCCCATTACTTTCTTACATTATAAATTCATCAAATAAGTTTAATATTTTAAAATGACAGCCTCATGTCATAGCACTAAGTACAGAGATATGTCCCTAGACTTTCATATCAGCCACTGCATTTCAATGTATGTGATGGAAACACAAAAACAAAGTTAATTTAGTTTGGAATGCAGTTTAAGACATATCAGTTCTGTCATCCACTTACATTCATACACCTGTGTGCTACATCTAAACTCCTACTGTAACTGTCAGCCTGCCTGATGAAGCCTAGAAAATTGTATAGCTTAAAAGCCACAAAAAGCTCATTTTATTTACCTTAGAGTGGGTGAGTAGTGGCATGTGGCTTTACCCAAATGTATCCCACATTCAGCCTCCTCCAGATCTAGTCTCGATATGTCATTCCCTTGGAAGTGTCTTGGAAATACTCCTGGAGCCTCTAAAACAGTATTAGACACCTATCCCTGTACAATGGAATCAAATCTCAGCTATATTTTAACATAAGTTGAATTGCTTTCTGTCCTGAGAACAGGGAAACTTAAAAAAAGAAACAACTGACATGCAGCTTTTTAGAACCTAGATGCACAAACTGAATTTGATATACAAAGAGGTAAGCACTTGCAAGGCAGATTCAAAATACAATATTAGATATTAGGAGCAAACTTAAATGACAAAGTAGGTGGCCCATACTATAACTAGCAATACAAATTGGTTGTTTTGAATTCAGTGAAACAAAAAAAAATAAATAAAAATTTGAAACAATTAAAAGCTGCTCTTTTGAAAAGGAGTGGAAGTCATTTTAGTTCTTGGCCATTGTCTTCCATATTTTTTGTAGCATTGTGAAGAAAACGATCAATCCTTGACTTAAATACCTGTTATATGGAATTAACTTTATCTGTATTTTCTCTTTCTCCTGCATTTCCTAAAGACACAGCTGGAAAGCAACTTCTTCTATTCTGTTGCATGGTTTTTGGACTTTTTCTAAGATGGATGAAGTTAGAAGCAGAGTGTAATTATTGCATTAATATTAATTATGAATTTAATTATTGCATTCCTTTACATCTAGGTTTTTTACCTCACAATTTGTTCAGGTATTTAAAATATACAGATTACATGGCAGCAGAGATATAAGATTTTAATTTCAGTGGGGTGTGCATACCTTGTTAAAATTAATATATTATCTCCCACTCTTCTGTCCTGTGAATTTTGCCCCAGGCTCTGTAGCAGTATAGGTAGAAAAGTTATTAATAAATTGTATGGCTTTACTGATATGCAAAATTATATTGAATCCTTGTCCTTGTTGAAAACATCTCTAAGATGGCAGTGAGATTTAGTAGGGACACACACAGCTTTCTCATTTTTAGGGTGTACCATTCTTAGTTTCCCAGATAAGGAATGAGAGGGCCAAGTACCCCCAGGCAGGCAGAGCTGGTGCTGGAGGAGACACTGAGTGTGTGTCCAATCTCCCTGCTGCAGAACATTTGCTGCCACATGCCAAAATATCCTCTCCCCAAAAGATTTCCTTCACAGTAGCATTGCTTTTATGCTTGGTAAGTGACAGTTCCTTTTTCTGCAGCAGCAATGTTGTATTGATCCATTCATTACTTGAAGTGAGAAGAAGAAGGGCCTCAAAACAATGTAAGATCTGCTGGGCTGTTATGATACACTGACAGTAAATATGCCACTTGTGCTTATTGAAATTGCTAATTTTTCCATTTGGTTCTCAAGTGCTGAAGCCAAAACAGCATGCAGACTCTTTATGGGCCTCAGGAACACCCTCTCAAACTCAAGCCTGTTCATTATTCAAGAGGTGTTATGTTAGAACAGTTGTCTGGCCTAAAATATTTTCTACTGCTTTTGAAAAAGTGTTAGGCTTTTCCACTGCAAATAGTTTTCCTTATCATAGCAGATTTGTGTTTATTTTTTTGTGGGAACTTTATTTAGGGAATCATTCTAAAATCATACAGGTCCCAGCATTAAACCTGTTGGTTGCAGGAAGTGTTCAATAGAGAATGAATAAAAACAAGGACTCTCTTAACCTCTCATATTGCTCACCAGAGAGAAAGTACCTAGCTGTTAATTAGGGCAATAAACTGACAGTGTATGCAATAATGTACAATTTGTTAGAGTGGTACTTTTAAGCTGTGCTTTCCTATTCTTTATGAGAAAAATACACCCACACATATTCATACCTTGTGGGTGTTTAGCACACGAGGAAAATCAGCAAAGGCCAAATGAAATTAAATCAGCTAAAATAGAAGAGTTCTGATTACTGTGTTTATAGTCAAAATGGTATGATCAACAAGATTAATCAGTAAATACCATTTATGTGGACATGATATGGTCTGAAGACATGAATTTTGCCAGCTTTAATGACCGTTACATTGTGTCAGTGAAAGAGAGAAGATGCAATTGCATATGAGGAAAATATGGTATGACCCAGATTTTCTGGAACATGTTCTTCAAGCACTGAAAATCACTCCCTTGGTCCCATCAGGGCAGAACAGGCATGGCTGGCTGACATGAGAAAATCTGGGCTGGACAGTTGGTTCCTGCTGTATCTCATATAAAAGACTTGGCATAAAGTGATTTACACAGGACAGTGGGTGTTGTCTTATGTGGGATGTGGAGGGTATCCAACAGTGTATGTCTTCCCTCTACAGTGAATAAATATGTGGATAAAGCTCTGTAGCAGACTGCAGTGTAATGTTTGTGTATGACACAGAACAGCAGATACTGCATTAAACCCCTAACTCTGGGAAACTACAGCAAATCCTACTGTCAGTCTCTCTTCTCAAAGTCTCCTTCAATTGGTGGCTTTAAATGAGCAATCTGCTTGTGTTTCAGTCCTTTGCTGCCACTGAGAATCTCGTTGACATGCAGTACTTACTTTGACCCTCATGTTTTGCTCCTTGGTGTTTAGAAACTGCACCAAAGAAATTTAATTTGAGTGACAGAATATCTATTATAGACTCTCAACAGTGAAGAGTGCTAAAGGGGAAGTAATGTTTTTGAGTGAACAGCTACGTGATTAATAGAGTTTTGAGCATTTTACACGAACCAGTATCTAGCTCTTCCTGGCTCTTCAATAGTTCTATTTGGAGGACTTGTGAGAGTCAAAATTATGTTTCCTGAAGCACTGTATAACAAATTTGCAGATTTTGCAAGTTATAATGCAGAAATGATATATCTTTGTATAAATCTGAATCATATAGTGGATGATATTTCTTTAAAGTGTACAAAAATACTCACTGCAAATTGTATGATGAGTTTGATTTTCTGTCACTAGAAAAAAAAAACAGGATAAAATACTTTGTGTAAAGCACTCAATAACTGTTAGATAAAAATTGGCAGGGAAGTAATTTCCACGTGTTTAGAATAAATTTGGTGTCTCTGTATAGATAACAATCACAATCAAATTTAGGTGATTTGCTCATTGTGTACTACACTGAGAATTGTTGCAGCTTATTTTTCTATACTCTTTTAAAGTGCATAAAGGGTGTATTTATTTCAGTCACTTCAGCTTCAGTAGTTGGCAAATTACCACTTCACTTAAAAGTTAGAGGTTGACTTGCACAGCATGTCAAAAAGCTTTATGATCCTAATGAAGTCATGAACTTTAAATTAATTAGTGCATTTAGAAAAGAAACGGAACTGGAAATTATGCAAAAAATAATCTCCATCTTGTTCAAAATGAGTCAAACCTCCAAAGATCACAAATAAACAAGAATATCAAGATTCACATTATTTATATTTACTTAAAATTTCTGTGTTTACCACTGCATCCCTACAAAATTTAGTTTTAGGTAGCCCTGTGAGGAAGAGAGACTCAATCATTTTGTGTCCGCTCCAATTTGAGACAATCCATGATTCTGTGATCACCATGGAACTTTGATCTCTACTATAGTGTTGAGGATACATATTTTTCTACAGAGAAAATGAAAATGATGCCTCCCCTCTTGAAACTTTTGCAACTTAGAGAGCTGGCAGTATGGACGGGTATGGTTATCTTCTGTCATTCTGACAGGTGAGCTTCTAGATAGAAATAAATGGCTTCAGCTGGAGAGCTGCCCAACATTTTCAAAAAGTAATGTGTTTCTAGTTCTCTGTGGTATGTATAAGAAAGGAGGAAAAGGGGGGATATACATGTTTAGAATTTTCTATAGAATATATATATTCTTAATACATAGTGAAATAGGGGGAATTGAAGGTATTCTCTTCTAGTTCATAGCCCATTAGTTCTTCTATTACGTAGTAACCTCAGTGAAGAAAACTTAAGTGGATTGTCACAGTTAGAGATCACTGCTTTGTCTAATTGTAAGATTCTGAGCTTTAGGGAACTTAAAAACATACTTTAACTAACTTAGTCGTGCCTTCAAAATATTTTTAATTTCAGAGAAGAAAAGATACCAAAAATATCTGGCTAACTGTAGTAAAATATTGTGAAAAACAGTCTGATCACTTATATAGTGCTGTTTTGAATCCATGTAAAATCAAGAATGCAATTTATTAAGTGTAAAGAAGCAGTATAAAAGCAGCTATTTAGCCAAACCATGGTGTGATCCATGTTTTTCTGCTTTCCTTTATTGTGCAAACACTGTCATAGCTGCCACTATTATAAAATCAAAACATTCGCAGAAAAAGCATCTTGCCATTAGTTGAAAATTTTGTTTTAGCTTGAAAAGTTTAAGTGTGTAGTCAAGTCTATAAATATATAGCTACTTTATTAATATATAAGCATTTTTTAAATGAGGAAATATTAGGAGTTCAGTTGAAATATGTGCACCACTGCATCAGTTATGCCATGTCCAGCAGAGGTAACTGATGAACTAAATCACATCCAGGATGATATGAGGTAAGGCTGAGAACCTTGACAGAAAACAACCGGAGACAACCCTACTGTGTTAGCATTGAACATCTATTTTAACATTTCAGTCCCTTCTCTGGCCATTAGAGATCTCCTTTTTCTGGAGAAAATATACAACTACTCCTGGCAGATTTATGCCAGTAAGACTTTTGGCAGATTATAAATTAGATAGTTATAAACACTGATTTTAATTTTCATAATGTAAGCCTCTTCCAAAATGTGACTACTTAGTCCCATCATGTGTGCATTAAAATTTCTAGAACAGAGAATGCTTCACAAGCACAGCATGAGGAACTCTGCCCAGGAGTCAGTGACTGAAAAGGTCTATGTAGTCATTTTAAATAATGCTCAGACTTTTACTCATGTTTTATTTCTGCATCTATTATCCTAAATACGTGACAGAGGACAGGAACATCAAGTAGGATGGCTCAGTGAAAGGCAGGATGAGGTTTTGTGGGAAGCAAGTTGAGCAACGTGCACTCAGGCTAGAAAAAATTATTGTCTTATGGCTAGTATAGTCAGAGCCTTTTACTTACTGGTTTGGTGAGTTGTTCATTTGCTGGAACATATAAACCAAATAAAATTATCTTTGTAAAATATGTGCTACACTTCAAACAGAAGTTACATTCCAGTACTAAAATCATGCATTTCATAGTGTACTTCATATAGGTGGTTAGACTACAGGGTTATAGTATGACTTCTTTAGATGTAAAAAAAAAAAAAAAAAAAAAAAAAAAAAAAAAAAAAAAAAAAAAAAAAAAAATTTGGCAATGGAGCTTTAATTCCTCTTAATTCCTCAGGATGTACCTTGATATTATTATTATTTGGAAATAGATCCTTTCCTGGGAAGGAACCTAAAATAGTTATCTGGGAATCTTAACAAGAGGCCTTGATAGACCTGAAGAAATTAATGAGCTTAGTGCTGTGTAATGCTGTGAAATAGTTGGGGTTTGTGTTCTTGCACTAAATAAGAGTTTTTATGTGACCCATAGCCTTACTCTTCATTCATGATGATTCATTCTTCACTATTCTTCCATTCAATTTTTTTTTATACTGTAGTGAAAGAGGAAATGATGTGTGTATGATAACATATAAATGTACAGTCATACAGGTTGAAAAAAAGAAAAGAAATTATGAACAGAAAAAAAAAAAAAAAGGTTCCAAAGAATTCCAGGACATAGGATATACTTCTTTACATGCTTGGAAGAGCTATTGGAATTCTAAGGCAGATCATTGTAAATGTTTATCAGATTTTGAATTTCTAATAATTTGTCATGTGATGTATATTAGTTTGATGGTTACATAAGTCATGCTGTACACGAAAAGACAAAACTGCATGGGTGATTTTGGCAAGATGCTTCACTGAACTTAATGGACAGGGAGCCAAGGTAGCCTGTGAATTTTTGAAATGAAGCAAATATTGTAAATAGGATGAATGAGGTTGATTAACTGTGATTTTATCTGAAAATGAGCTTTATTTCTTCTGCAGGAGAGAGTATGTGTGAGGGATAAAAATAATGTGAAACCAGTTAATAAATCTTATCTGTGCATGTAGATAAGATTGGATTGTGAAGAACATTGCAGATTACAAATTGTATAACAACCACAAACCCACTTAAGTCTTGGAAAATAAGAAAAGGAGCATATGAATAGGGGGATCAAGACCATGTTGCCCATAAATATTTTTTTTTTGTCAGAGTATCACTAGAATTCATGACAGTGAAATGTTCAGACAACATTCAAGGGTTTTATGCATTGATTAAGTTTATTGGCTTTGGTCTGGTATTTAATGAACTGCCAGAAAAATTCATTGCTTACCATACACAAGCAGCATGAATATTATCTATTCATCTTGCTAATATAGACAAAGCAAATGCCAATGTTCTTGGAGTCAGCAAACTAAAAAACTGAGGTGTTTTAATATATACATACAGGGCTTGTGGATTCATCTATGTGCACATAAAAGTCAAGATAAGATTGGGCTATCATAACAAAGATAACTACTCTCCTTGAGGAATTGTCTCCTACTATTATCATATTTCCATTATAAAAGCTCAAAAATTGTAGTTGAAAATTTAAATTCAAATGTAAGTAATACAATTTAAGAAAATCACAATATGTACTATGTAACACAGTACTTGTAGATCCCTTTAAACATTATTTTCATGGTTCCCTTGCAAGGTCAGAATGATAAACTTTCCACACCATTTCCTATTACATTTTATAAAATTGTGATCAGTTGCATCTCCTTGTTGAAACTGGATTCTTCTGACACAGGAATTAATGATTTAATTTCAGTGACAAAAGAAGGGGCACCCATCCAAGTCTTGAAGCATCAGCTACGTGAGTTATAAGGACAAAAATTAAATAAAACAGCATATTATCCTTTCTCAGCCAGGAGAGCTGAATTTCTTCCTTGGTACTGAGGTACCCCTAAAAAGATGTAAAGCATGTATCATGGAAATTAGTGGATATGATATTCTAAGAACAAGCAGTTAATGTTAGGCTTCATTTTTTCTTGCAGTTACATTTATAAACTGCTGACATGCAGCTGTTTGCAAGAAAAAGCTCCCAATCCACTGTAACTAATCCCTGTGACAGCTGCTGTGTTACACCAAGCACTTGTCTCATAATGGCAGCCTTGATCTCAAGAGCATAGGGCATAAAAAGGAAATAGGTAAAGGTGCTTCTTGATGTTCAGACTGAACTTTCTTTTTTTTTTTTTTTCCTGGGACTAGGAGTCACTGATGAAAGCCAGGGTCCATCCTGTTCACACCTTCCCTTCAGATATTTGTATACATCAGTGAGATCCCCCTGAGACTTTTCTTCTGGCTAGAAGGTCTCAGCTCTCTTTTCCTTTCCTTACATGAAAAGGTGCTTCAGTCTCTTCATCAGCTTAGTGTCCCTTCCAGTGTGCCCCTGTCCCTCTCGACATGGGGAAGACAGAGCTGGATGTTACCCCAGGGATGGCACCACCTCCATCTGCTGGCAATGCTCCATCTCATGCACTCAAGGGTATCATTGGCCTGTTATTCTGCAAGGGCACATTGCTGGCTCATGTTCAAATTGATGCTGCCCAGGACTCTCAGGTGCTTTGCCCCAAAGCTGCTGCGTGTCTCCCAGCACAATTTCGTACCTAGTGTTACTCCTTCCCAGGTGCCAGGCTTATCCTTGTTGAGCTAGATAATTTAGATAGACCTGATATGAATAATATTATTATGATATGAACTAGATAATAGACCTGATATGAATAATAAGGTGTTCTTGCAGATTGCCCATTTGTTAAACAAAATAACTAAAAGCTTTTCATTGGTCTTCTATCAAATGACTGTTATTTTAGTCTGCAGTTTCCTAATATTTTCTTTAGGGATTTTGTTTCACTGAGAGGGGCTCAGTTCTTTCCATTCCTCTTCTTTCTCTCTGTCATGAAATCTGAACTCTGTGCCAAAGAATGTAATGAATAGCACCCTATCAATCAATAAGGTCTTCCTGTGCAAGTACTTTAATTTTTTTTTCCTATGTTTATTTAACAACCAAGTTTCAAGCTCTCCTCTGTCAGCAACTAAAATCACTAAAGAATCACAGAAGGTTTTGAAAAATGAAACAGGGCCATACAATATTTGTAAGCTTGATTATCTGTCTTTCAATCATAAAGTCCTGGTGAAATAATGATCGCTCTAATAAATCTGCTTGTTCATCATCAGTCTCTGATCTCAAGTCTGTAACAGCTCTGATCTTCTAGCTTCTCTAATCTTTGGTCTGTGTTTCCTGATAAGAACATTCAGTACTTTGCCATAAAGATTTCTGAGAGGTGTTTTAAAAGTAGAAAACATGAAAAAGAAATTTTGTGTTCAAAGGAACACTAAGAATTTAGGAGTAGTTTAGACAAATTCCATTTCAGTGGTTCAGGAAAAATAATCAATAAATTACTAAAACTAATACTAACCAAAGGAAATGCAAATGGAGAAAAGAAAGAACTTTTGAAAGTTTTCCCTCCATATTATAAACAGTTGTGATATTCTTGGTCTATGTGATGTTTCTGACTTGTATGATATTACAGCATCTCTTCCTGTGATAGAAGCATTTTAGAGTTTACTCATTCAGAACTTTTTATTTGCTAAAGTTCTAGAAAATGCTTAAGAAAATAAATTAGTTAAAAGCATATTTCAATAGCAATTTTTGACAAACATGGTGTATTTTTAACAATTAGGAAATAGTTGAATTTCATTTTGTCAGTTGCCAGTTCCAATTCCGCTCCAAAATATCATTGTAATAACTCTTTGTCCTGGGTTGTAATGTAGGGTGTGCAAAAAGTATTCTATCACCATCCTAATGCAGTGTGAATCCAATTGTTGGAGCAGTGCTCTTTCCCGGACCTCCACCCTCAGTGCTAATCTTCTGCTAATGGCCCATCAGATGCCTTGCCCATGACTCATAGATAACTCCTGGAGGGAGTTATCTCTGTTTAACGGCTCATCAAGGATACCCCTGCAGGACCTACATCCTATTGTGAGATGCTCCGCCCAGGGGGAGGAACAAAGCGTTCTCAGATGGATATAAGCTCAGGGTTTGAGACAGTACGGGGGAGCTTACCCACTGGATTTCCAGAGGACTTGAGCTACCAGATCTTTCTACGGGATCACTGCTTCAAAAAAACCACCTCATCTGGACTGCTTCCATCACCCTGATCAGGTTGTATTCTGACTCTGTCAGTGGTCTTTTGTATCTCTTTGCATTTATTTTATTTTACCTTTTTTTTTTCTTTTCTTCCTATTAAATTGTATTTCTGACTTGGAGTCTCACTTGTTTTCCTTTCAAACCACTACACTCTTAAAGTATCTTCTAAAATAAGGTAGAAAAGACAGGAAAATATAGCAGTTTCTTAATTGTTTCTCTTTATTATTCATGCTTGCCAGTAAATGCTAAAAAATCTGATTATGAATATTTCAACTGATAAAACATTCTAAACCCAAAAACTCAAGAGAAACATTTATTTTATTGCATTTCTGTGTCAGATTAATAAATTTTAAACCTTATATTCCCTGTTTGACTTTAGGATTACCAGAATGAAATACTTAATTTTCTACCTGTCATTTATCTGTCCTCTTGCTATCATTTTTCTTTGCCAAAATCTAAATGATGAGCAACGAATTGTTTTAAATGGAGATTTTCAACACAACTACAAGATGGTATTTATCAAATTTCCATATAGCAATTAAATATGAATGAAGATGAAATATCAGTTTCAAAGTTGTATTTGAAAATCAGAGGATTGTGTCTCTGGTACAAAACAACTCCAGAGAAGAAAGTTGGTGAACCAGCCAAAATACTAACTGTAAAGAGAAACCATCTTTAAAATGGAGATGGAGAAAACACCTTCTAAAAGAATTCCCTTCACAACAACATGACCCAAAACTAAACTAGTTGTAAGTTTTTTTCTTTTAGTCACATACAAAAACTCTATTGTTTTTTAACTAGTCCTGTATAGTGTATATTTTAATTCCCTACATCACCTTTGAGATAGTGTTTACACTACTTACAAAGGATTCTCAAGGCAGAGTTATGCTCTAGTAATTCCTACTGTAACTTGCAGCATAGTCATGGGTACATAAGTTCCAAACTAGGATTACATGGTAGTTTGAAATACAGTTTTGCGAGAGGAATACGATATTCAAAGTAAAAATACACTAATTTTAATTCTGTGTGCCCCTAGAAAGTTAAAATTTTTCAATTATTTATTGTTGCAGCTGAGATTGCAGCTGCACTAGGGCCTTTTTCCATGATACCTTTTCCCAGAATGGCTTCAGCTGAGCTGAATCCATTAATGGTTTGAGAACTCAAGCTATTCTTTGAGCAAGTGTTTTTTTTTTTTCATGTTGCCTACAATTCTGGATATGGCTTTCAGACAGAGAAGCAGCCAGTTGGTGTCATGAATTCAGCAAGAAATTGTTTTGTCCTGTAGAAAAAAGAAGAGGTTTTATTTAAACTTTACTGCTTGGGTTATTATTCAAGTTTAACTTGTTGGTATTTCTAAAATAATTTAGTTTGTTAAGATGAGAGAAATTCTATAATATTTTGCTCTTCCGTTATCTGCATTTTCATGTTAATGTATTTTCTCCCATTTTATTTAATGGTTATTCCTCAGTAACATGAGCAACCCAAGTAATCTGCTGCTGTGGCAGCTGACATAATTTCCTACTGAGACTGTTTCATTGATTAGTTTATTTCTGTTTGTATTTTTGCCCTATTGGGGGAAACAGAGGTTTATAGATGTGATAGTCTTGAGCTGTAATTCTCAGTGAGCCTACATCTGGGTGATTGCAGACAAGCCACTTGACCTCAATATGACTCAATTAACCCAGCAGCAAAATTGGGTACACATCAAAATCTCATTGAAAAGCAGCTGCTGCAGCATCTAAATTGAATTGTCTAAAATTGCATTGTGACAGAATTGCCATTAGGTCTCTAAAGATCTGAATTTTAATTGTTTTTCAATCATAACACTACATGAAAATAGCTCTTAAAGGCATGCAAATAATGATGTCTCCATAGTTTTGCAATGACATTGCCTGTATGGTCAGTGGAGGCATTTAGATCAATCGTATAAAATGTTTTTTTGCAGTTTTCAAATTTTTTCACAACCATTTGCATGTATATCTACTTGCAAAGGGTGTTTATTTTTATGATTTTGGATCAGATAGCAGAAATTTCATCTTTAATTCATCATACAACAACCTTAAGAATTTATTGATCTTGAGGGAAACCTAGAAAAAATGAAGATTAAAAGAAGTTTATGAGGTTTTGGAAAATGAATGGCTCAATTTCAGGAAATATTCCATGACAGTCTTTTTTTTTCCAGAAATGGTGGAGTCCACACTTAGGAAGCCATACATGGCCAAGGTGCTCTCTCTCCTGGCACAAGCAGTAGTAATGTTTTGACAGGATTTGACTTGAAATCTTAAGGAAATTTTTTTCATCATAATGAATTAAAATGATTATTTTTTTATCTATCTATCTATTTGTCTTCAGGCTTATGTTTCTCATGCAGTCCTTTTATAGGATTATAGTTTAAGATTTTTGTTGCTATTTTACTTACAGTAGTGAAGAACTGTGCTGTTCTGGGGTCTTTCATGATCAGCCACTTGGAAAATATTGACTGTTAATACTATTTCCTCCAGTATTCCTCTCTGTCGCTAAAGAAAGAGACCTTTAACTTACTTGGGAAACCCTAAATAGAGGTTTACATTGGAGCTTGTCCTGCAGGATGCCTTATTCAAATGCAATGAGTAATAGCAAGCATACAGACTATTTTTTTCTCATACTGAAATTTTTCGTGTTCAGTGAAGTCAAACTACTGAACAGCTGAGATGCAAGCCTGGAATCCTGTTTTCTATTATTTGTATACAATTCCTTAGGTGTTGCATCAAGATTTTTATCTCCTAATTATCTTTTATTGTGAATTTCTCATCCCAGTGAATACCCTCATCATTTTTTATCCACATGCAATGCACACCTCAGGTGCCAATCAGAACAGTAGTGGCTGTATAGACAATGCACCTTTAATACCATACTTGGCTATTTTTTAATCTACATGTTGTCTTTCTTTTATGACCAGGAACCCCATGGAGGGGAATTTGTGTATCACTTGATAACCTACAGAAAACTTTGTTTTGTATAATCAAAAAGAGCTTCTGAGTTTATTAGTCAATTATTTTCACTCAATACATTTCCTAAAAGCAATCACATGAGGGAAATATGATGTTTATTTCAGTATGGGAGCAGCTTTATACAGTAGAATTGCCTCTGTGTGTGAAAAACAATTTTATCATTGTTTACTATCAATGATCTGCTTACTTATATAGCAGCAGAGAGATCAAATTCCTCTTAGTGTTTTAATAATTAATTAAAATTTCTCATTTTGAAAACCAAAGGAACAGCATACATCTGTTAGTGTATGTGTTCAATTATTCAATGCTATATTCTCTTCTACTATATTTGCTATCACTAGGGTAGCCATATCCAGATGATATTAACAAAATTAAAAATATACTCCTGATAGGGATCACTAAAGAGTCTTTATATTAAAAAAAAGTTAAATATTTGGCATTTGGTTTTCATGCAGAAAAAAAACCCCACTGTGCTTTAAAAAAAAATAAATATCCATGTCTTCAGTATAGTGGTATGTAGAAATCTTAGTGGGAATCTTGAAGATGGCTTTAGTAATGTAAAAATACCACAAAATGTACTAAATATAGAATCAACACAAATCATTAATTGGACAAGAGCACAACACGAGTGTCAAGAATGTGTCCGGCAATACAGACAACGCTTTAGGTAGTCTGATTAAATAAGTATACTTGGTTATGAAATGGTCAAAAAACAAAAGGTTTATTTTGGCCTGAGTTAATATCTTATATAAGGCATCTTACATGGAGACAAAACCACACAGCAGCTCCAAAGGGACACACAATGTAGAAAACCAGCTCAGCTGGGAATCCAGGCTGTCTATGGACACTTTTTACAGCCTTTCAATTTCGATTCTTTTTTGCTCCTGTGTGACTGAAATTATTGTAAGGAGCCAAAAAATTATCCACAATAAGACTCTCCTGCACTGAGAGGTGTGTGCAGGGCTGGTTGCAGATGGATGTTTCAGGGGATGATTGTATGAAAGATGGAGCAGGAAACAGTTCATTTCCCACTAGTAATAACAGAGCACTTTTTTGTACAGCCTGGTTCCTGTCCCTAACTGAGAAAATCAATAGGAGTTGCAGCCACAAGTGTATGCTCAGAGAAGAATAATAACATAAGAAACAGTTTTCATGGAGCACAATACACAAGCACACAACTTGATGTATATAGTAAATTTGATGTATATACAGATGGCGTCTGCAAAGGTAGACAGCAGCCCAGTCAGCAAAGGCTTTTCTAAGGCAGATGACATTCCATTACTTTGCAGGATATCTTCCAGGTTTTATTTGATCCTAACTGTTACTTTCTGCTGTTCCAATGGAAGGAACCAGCATGTAGCACTAAGGATTTTGTAATAATTACTATTTACAAAAGAGAAACAAAGAAAAAGAAGTATGTAGTGGACCAAAATTATTCAGATTTTTTTGCTTATTTTCTAGGCAGTCTGATACAATATAATTCCAAAGTTTATTAATACAAATACATGTCCTCTCCATGTAAGAAATCTTTAAGAGCTACATTGAGCATATATCCCTGAGGATTACATAGTTGAATCCCAGGTCTGAGGAGGGCAGGCATATCCAAACAAAATGTAAAATTCAGAGTGTGCTAGTAAAGTACATGTACCATTATCCATTTACCAAATTCCCCCTGAAAGGAATTCACAAGCCAAAGAGGAACACTAGTAGTTAGGAAAAAAATGTGTTTCAACTATCTTTGAGATTTCCTAATGTGCTATTCCTTCTGAAATGTCTCCATCTAATATTAGCAACGCTCAACAAGCTGCTAAAGAGGGTATCAGATCCCCAGTATAGACTTTAAAAGACTGAGGATTTTGCTTTATAGGCAGTCTTTTGATTTGGTTTCATTTTGGGAGTGGAATATGGATTTCTTGGTTCAAAATTGTATTCATAGCTCAGCTGCTGTAGTTGTATCACTGAAAAATGCATACTCATGAAAATATTCAGGAAAGGCCAAATAAATCCTACTTTTAACTCATCCTGGTTAAACGTATTCAAGTCCCTCACTACTCAGATGATTACTCATTATTTTACTGAATTTAATATATTCTATATAAATTATCTACGGACATTAATGTCATTTTTATGCTTATAAAATGTCAGTTTCCTTCTTTATGTAAAATATCAAATTAAATTTTGAAAGGTTTCAGAGCAAGTTTTTAATATTGCTCTGCTGACAATGTCAATCTTTTTTCTTTAATGATTTTTAATAGTCCCCTAGCTATGGCATTTATCCTTACTATTATCTGACCAGTTAATAATTGCACATTTTCATATGAAAACTTTAAAAGCCAGAATGAGCAGATAGCATTGTATCTACAGGTATAAATTGCTGGTTATTAAGTTAAAGAGCAGGACATTTTATATAGAAATGTACAGATCTAGTATCTGATCATGTGAAAACTAATCATGAAGCATAAATATCATAAACTAAGTTACTATAAAGGAATTTTGAATATTAGATGAAAATTTTATTTGAAAAGAGATTACCAATACTGAAACTTTGTAAAGTGGAGTAGTAGAAAAAAGGCTAAATTTTCACAATCCAAAGAATGGATAGAGTGAAATATTGTGCATTAAATTCCTACATCCAGATCATCAATAAAGGTGTTAAACAGGACCAGACCCAGAACTCAGCCCTAGGCAGCTCCCCTGGTGACCAGCTGACTGAAGCCATTGTGCTTCCTGAACCTTGTCTACTTGCTTGCAACTTTTAATTTTTGTTTCATACTCTGCATTCATATCTAAGTAGTTCCATGTTCCTGATGTTCATGTAATCCCAGGTTACTGAAATTATCCACCTTACCTAGAGGGGATCCCTTCTGTGGCAAATCATAGGAAAGATCTTTACACAGGTAAATAACGTGTTCTTGAGTGGACTACTGTCTGTTTAGTGTGGTTTTTGTTTTGTTTTAATTAATGTAAATATTTAGTTTTCCTCAAAGTAATTGCAGAATGGTTCGTTTTTTTTACATGGAAAATATTTTTCTTTTAATCATTGATTTTCTTTGGAAGAGTGTCTGCTTGCAGTCACTAGAGATTTTTTATTATAGTGCATCCTGTGTGATTTTGTTTCTGTGTACACAACTGTTACTTTTTTGGGTGGGTTTTATATTGGCATATGGATTTTTATTCTGTTAGCTTTGACTCTTTTAAGTAACTTTCAGTTGTGCTCAGTTTTAGTATCTGTATTCTTCTGAATACAATTCAAGAAATAAATATCTGTCAAAATTACACAGTGTACTGTACTATATCTGAAGAAGCATATTTTTTCTTGGCACCATATGTAAGAAATTTGAGTAACAGCTGCTGACAGAGGAAATAATTCTTAAAGTGAGGGGTTTTTTTCTCTTTGCTCTCAAGGCTATTTTGTTTCATTTCTCTGAAAACAAGAAATTGTACCATCACAGCATTTTCTCCAATGTGGTAGAGGAAGGTATTTAAAAATGCATTCCACAGAGGTGGGGTGGTTTAGGATTTCTTTGCCACATTTTCTCTGTATTGTCTTTTCCATTTTATACATATACTGTCTGGAAGTATAAACTTCTCTTTAATCTCTCTTAAATCTCTCATGAGACACTGACTTAACTGTAGTTTTAAGACCCAGACAAATACATCTTTTACTAGTTGTTTCTGAAGCACACTGTCCACTTTATGTTGCAGCTTATCCCGTTCCTGTCTACTACTATGTTAGTGTCACATGGGCCTTTATGCTCAGTAGCAGCTCTTAATGGATTTTATTTTTATTTATTTAAAACTAATGTTATTTTAAGGGGTTTCTTTTTCTGTCCTCAGCTCTTCAGAGAAAAATGCTGTTGGAAATTAAGCTATTATGCACCAGCTTCTCCTGACTACTTGCAATAGTTTCCTTAAGAGTCCGATTCCCTAACCCTGTATCAATTGTAACAGGATTCTTCTTTTTTCACTTTGGGGTATTGAAGGCCTCAGAAATGTAGTCTGAGCATTGGCCTGGAGCAGCAGTGCTGGATGCTGTTTCCATGGGGCAGTGCTGGCCCCTCTGGGCAGTGTGTGCAGGATAACCCATCTCCTGGAGCAGCTCCTATTCACCAAAGTTATGACCTTCCCAGCGTTGCATAGAGATGAAAAAGGAGAATTAATGCTCCTGTTTCCAATATCGGCACTTGTGGGGTGAGCAGACAAGACCTGAATTAATGAAGGTCTAATTAAGTCCTTGTGAAGGCACGTGGTATCAAGCTGATTGATTTCTTGAAGAATTTACTGCACCTTTTCTTCCTCCTCAGACAGAAAAAAAAAAAAAACAAACCAAACCAAAAAACCAAAACAGGTAAATATTACAAACTTATGCCATTAAGTGTAAACATTTCTGTTCACTGCAACTGTCTTTAGATCAGGAACTTTTCTGTGACAGTTCAGAGATCACCCATCTCAGAGCTGGCCTTCCTCTAGGTCTCTCCTCCTGTCAGGCTTTCTGCCCTCTCTGCCTATGTTCTGCTCCTCCTTAAGATACAAATGCTTTCATAAACTTCCTTAAAAGTCCAGGGTTTTCATTTTATCAGTGATTTACCTGTCACCAGTTACAGCTTAAGCACACTCATCTTACTTATCTTTTTCAATTTTAGAAAAAAAAAGGTAAATATTCTGAAACAAGAAGTAAAACAATACATGTAACTTTTTGTCCCAAACACTCTTCCTTCTCTTCATGCAAGGTCTATTTTTCTTTCATGTAAGACCTTCAGTCACATGCTTTCTTCTTGAGTGTTTATACTCAACACCTAAAATAGGGAGGCATTCATTTTGACCAGCGAATATGACGTTACTAGATAATAATTAATAATAATTATTATTAATAATACATTACAATTCTAAGAATTGAACTACAGGAAAAACATATAGTATTTCTCTTAATTTTCAGTATAAAAGAATTTATAGCAGCGGGTTTAAAACTGATGTGCAGAGAGAGACAGATTTTGTAAAATCTGTGCTCTGTTACATATATATGTCTACTGTTGGGTATGTGTGACCCATTAAAATGATCACAGAGGCCAGCCTGCTTAGTAAATAGCAGCTGCATCCAAGTTGCTTCAGTTGGCTTGGAAACGAAAGCATCCAAACTCTTGATTCAACCTTTTAGAGATACAGAATGCAGTGTCCGCTTCAGGGGAGCAGGCCAGATTGTTTGCATGCAGTGTAACACCACTACCTCTTGGGACCTCGAGCAGTAACTGTGCTAGTTCTGCTGTGCACTGATGCTGCTTGGCCTCCTTTTCAGTTACTCCTGTGTGCTAATTAGAATATAAGATTAAATGAAATAGAAGTTTCACAGAGAGATGCAATGTGTTTGAATAACAACATCAAAGTATGGCTAAGGAGGATTGCTCCTTGTCTTTTGGAGTGATTTATTTAGAATGATCTATCAATTAAAATTAATTTTCTGCCTTTTAGTTGTTTATTGTTTTTCTTGTTGTTATCACTAATAATACTCTACTAACAGGAGTGATGTTTGAAAAGCACCAAGTAGTCTATTAAAAAAATGCATTTTACAACTATATACTGTTGCATACTGGAAAGGTGGCTCTGTACTGTACCTGCAGCTGCTCCTCTAATTCAAGACATATCATCTTTGAACCAGTGCTACCAGTGTTTTGGAAAGCATTTGAGGGTTACTATTGAAAACTTATGTGAATCTGCATTGATTTGACTGTTCATTACTGTATAAGACAGATTAAGATAACAATCAAGGTATTTTTGCTATTACTGAAGTCTAGATTTAAAAAAAGGGAGAGAAAATTAAAAAGTCAATAATAGTTAGATAGAGAGAAAGCAGGAAACACATCTTTAAAAATTAATAGACAAGGTAAATTAATTCAAATTTAGAGAAGACCGCTGGCTTCACCCAGCTGTAGATATAGTCCTTTTACAATCCTTCCTATATGACCCCCCAATTTTCATTCAAACCATTTATTTTGAAATGCAGTTTTATTCTGGTCTTTCTAAAGAAAGATTTTCAGTCATTCTACATTTTATGGTCTTTTTCTGCCTTTTATTATTCAAAAAACTTGGTATTGTACATCAAAGTGATGTTCTTGTCTAGTCTCCAAAAGTGATGCTTAAACAAGTAATGTTCCTGCCTAACATGTCATCTTTATGTTCATTCTGTAACTCTGCAAAAGATCATGCAACTCGTGTTTAGTTTTTCAAGCTCACAATATATAATACCCTATCTAAAACAAAGTCATTTTTTAATATATGAGGGTATTGCTGAGGAGGATAATATGACTAATAAAATATCATGAAAGAATTAAACGGCAGTAAAAATTAAACCCAAATTTTTTATCGTACCTTTGGGATTCAAAATTACTTTCAGTGCCATTAGGAAGTTAATGATTTGCCCTTGTGGTGTGTTAAACTTTGTTGGCTGCCATATGCCCACCCAACTGGTCTCACACTCCCCTCTCTCAACAGGATGTGGGGGGAAAACAAGATGAAAAAGCTTGTGGGTCAAGATAAAACCAGGGAAATAAATGACCTTCTTGGGAAAAACAGACTTGGCTGGAGTAAAATTAAATGTAGGATTGTGAGGAAAAAAAGGCAAAATTAAGAACAGCTTCCTCCAGTCTGCTCCTTCTCCCCAGACTCAACTTTATTCCTCTTTCTCGAATTCTCTGTCTCATCTGCACCAGCCCAGTGTGGTACAGGGGGATGGGGAATGCTGTCAGTCCATAGCAGTTCATCTTTGCCACTCTTTCCTTACACTTTTACCCTGCTCCTGCTCCTGCTCCGGGGCCCCTTCCGTGGGGTACAGTCTTTCATGAGGATACCAAGTGTAGACTCTTCTGTGGGCTGTGGTTTTTCAAGATTTACTCCACATGGTCTTTTCTTCAGGGTGCAGGCCTTCAGGAGCAGGTTGCCATAAAATGAGTCCCCCATGAAATGCAGCTCCTGCCAGAAAACTTCTGCACAGGATCTCCCCAGGATGCAGCTTCCCTCACGGATTGCCCACCTGCTCCAGCATGGGGACCTGCATGGGCTGCAGGTGGGTATATCCAACATTATCCTCCAGGAGATGCAGTGAGGCAGCCTTGTGTCACCATGGTCGTCTGCTGGGGGTTCTCTGCTCCAGCACCTAGAGAACATTTTCCCCTTCCTTTTTCACCGTGCTTGGAGTCTGCAAGGCTGGTTCTTCCAGTTTTCTCTAAGTCCTCTCCCACAGCTGTGGCACTGTGGTTTTTCTGAAATGCATCCTTAAATAAGCTTTCCCAGGGCCGTGGCCTGCTTGGCTGCTGAGCTCAGCTGTGTCCTGAGGCAGATCTTTTGGAGGCAGCTGGAGCAGGGTCTGTCTGATCTGGCTCTGCTCTGGTCTCTTCTCACACAGGCCACTTCTGATGCTAACACTCTCCCATAAAATCCCAATGCAGCCTTTTATTTTGCCTGGTTCTTCTAATCTGTCTCCTGTTTGACACAGTCTTAGTCCCTGCTGTTTAGTCTATCTGCATCTTGATTTTACCCCTGCTATTTTCTTGATGTTACCACCCTGTTTTTATACATGGCTATGAATAGTTTGTATGAAGATTGAACAAGTGGGGGACAAAATGGTACAGTCACAAGGATGCTGCAAATAGAGTAGTAAGGTCACTTTTTCTTTCATATATTCTTTCTGGCTTTTTCATCCTGTGGTGTGTTAACTTAGAAATAGAGTTGATTTTGGAGAGTAAGTGTTTAGACCTGGATTTAAATTATTTTTGTGATATTTGGTCATATTACTATTTGTGAGGAGTGGGGAAGTAGTCTTTCTGTTTCAGTTCCTCCTCTACAAAATAACACTTCTACACTTCACAGTTGGTGAGGTAAATGTCTTACAGAGTGTGAAAAACTTGGCTGCTTTTGGCTGAGGTCACAGGCAAATACCTGAGCAGAAGATGGATGTCATTCTGTATCAGAAAACTTCTAGTGGCAATGTTACCCCACTTAGTTTGGGCGAGATTTTTTCTACTGGTGGTAGTGATCAGATGTTGTCATTGTGACGGCATGTTGTTCATTGTTCAAGATGGATGGTTACTGAATTAAGAGTGTGCTATACTCTCTGTGTCTCTGATTGCTGGATTGGTTTCAGAGACAGAGAAAAATAAATCTGAATTTTCTTGCTTTTTTTTTTCCTTTGGTGAGGTTTCCCTTTAAAGAGGGAAGATGGCTCTATGAAAACACATCTGGATTAAAGTGGTTATCAGATATTTGTGTGAACGCAATATCACTTCACTGGATGTTTGTATTTAGTGAATAAAAAAGGTGGCAATTTTTATAATGGTCAAATAGAGCAGCTGTTTTGAAATCCAAGCTGAATATTCATAAACTCTCTCACTGCCTGATTTAAATGATTTGAGCTTTCAAAGTCTAATGTTTCCTCAGAAGTTGTGCTAGAATTGTAACCAATAATCTTCCCATGTTCATAAAACATACAAACATACATATGGCACGTATAGGGGCATTATCTTCATATTAGCTAGATTTTGTTGACAAAAAGAAGATAGATCATTTAACAGATATATAATTTGCTGTCTTCATTGCAGTTTTAGAAGAGACACTGTTATAAAAATGGGTATGACATTTGCATTTCTGTTTAATTGCTGTAGAGTGAACATAAAAAGATAAGAGAGCCAAGAGAGCTTATTAAAACTGAAATGAGGGCAACTGATAAAAGAATGATATTTTAGTGGTGCTGCAGTCAGATCTGACACTTTCCCCACAAAAACAATCTTATTCAGGGATTTTTTTTGGTGAGGAGAAAGGATATAGGGATTATATAACTCTCTTCTCATTTGAGCTACACTTGATATATAGGATCTCTCCATGCCTGTATTTTAACTTGAGGGCCTCAGTAGCCCTGGGAACATTGAGGAAAATAATATGACTTTTTATCTGCTGTGAAGTGGCTTCCTTTTTCCCTCTGCTTTTCCTTTTTACTTTTTCTTTCCTGTGTCAGATTACACCATGGTGCTCTAGGGGCTCCTGAGCCTCTCCATGGCATGTCTCATAGCAACATCTCTGAATTTCAACCCATTGAATGAGACTTAATGATTGAGAGTAAAGAGATAAGGATATATAGTAATCATTTAAGTCAGGGACTTGCTGCTTTTGTTTTAATGACATAATCAAGGCAATGCATTTTTAAAGAAATTTATAAAAATTCTCCTAGTTTTAAAACATTAAATATCAATCCATAAATGTGCATATGCTGCATGCTGCTGTAGGGACTTCCCTCCGCTTCTGGATATCAAAAACCATCTTACTGGCTGGAACCACCACTGATATTTTTACTTGAGACTTAAGTCTAGCTGTGCAGGGAGCTACAGCAGGGAAGTGTCTTGGAGGAATCTGTGTGCTGGAACAGGCAGCCTATTCCTCCTCTGGTTGGGCATTTCAGCAGATTGTGGCAAAATTCTGCTTTGTCAACAGGATAAGCCCAGTTCTGCCAAGTGTTCAGCACAGCCTTCAGTCACAAAGTAATGATGAGCTGTCACTTAGCTGATACAGGAACAGAACCCCACTGAACAGCTTTTCCCCACCAAAAAAAAACCCAAAAACCAAAACAAAAACAACAAAAAAAATCAATTCTGTTCTCTGCAGGAAGATTCATATCTCCTGATATGAAGCTGTATTAGCTTGCACAAAAATTGAGTAAATCTGCTCAAATAAGTAAAATCTTCCCAGACTTGCTTTTCTGTGTCCAGTCTTGCTTCTCTGGAAATGGTAGGTTGTAACAAATCTAAACAGGAGGGACATTCCCCCAAAATTCAAGACAAGTATACCTAGTATGTGTATATACCAGTGTATAGTATATATATAACTAGTATAACCACTGGATATGGCCTTTCCTTCAAGTACACATCTTGTTTGAATAATTGTGTATGCTGATGGTCTGAAGGAAGAATAGACTCAAACCCCACAGTTTGTGGGATTAAGCCATCGTACTAGTTTGGTTTAGCTCCATGGTCTGAGCAGGAATAGGGAGCAACCATATATTTTATTTCTACTGAACCTTTATCGTGCTGTCACAGATAAGATTCATGTGCTAATAGTACTTTTAGGTGCAAGTTTGGTTTTGGTTTGTTATGTTTTTTTTGCAGTTCCTGTGTTTACTGTGAAAGAGTAATATCATTAGCATGCATTGGGAAATAACTGAAAAACTTAAAAAAACAGACATGTGAATCCAGGAAAGCTATTCTCATACTGTTTTCCTATGAGTGCTTTTACTGTGTGAAAGCAACTGTTTTTATAACTATTTTATTTTCAAACTATTAGACTGGGTTGTTTTTCTGCTAAAGGGATCCTGGAGTAACCCTGATGATTACATCAGAGCTGTCGTACATCAAAATTGATGCTTACCTTTATGCTGCAATGTATTTAAACATTTTTGAGTTCTGGCCTTCTAGATAAAACTCCCTTGTTTCAGATATTTTGATGTTAGGAGAAGGAAAGAGGAAAGGGAAAAAAATATACAGAGAGCATTAGTATTATGGAGTAGCAGTTGCTGGTGCATAATTACAATGGAAAATTTCCCATAACAGGCTCTATTAAAAAACAAACAACTCCTCAGTGGCTCAGAAAAAAAAGACTTTTCTGATTTTTGTGTGCTTTCAATCCCTCCTCAGAGTACAGTTTTTTGGTGACAGTTATAATTACTCTATCCTGAAATTTTATCTGGCATTTTTGATAGTATTTTATATTTCTTTTTCTTGTAGTAGCTCCAAAATGGGTTCACTTAGGAGATAAATATTCCTGGGTTTTTCTTGAACACTCACTCACAGA
>VXBN01006998.1:329079-359227 GCA_013397395.1 Sinosuthora webbiana
AAAAAAAAAAAAAAAAAAGTTTAAGAATATTTAGGATTTAGGGAAGTTATATTGCTATATTATTTATATGTTTAGAATTATTTATATACTGATGTAAACATAATACTTACATAGTGTAGACAAAATCATGGTTGAAATATATTAGAATGGGGGTAAAATTGGTAGATAAAAGGAAATTAAAGCTTCAGAGATTAATCTGGTACAAGAAATACTACTGTAAAACTGAAGTTTAACAAAATAGAAGTTGTATTTCAAATTTTTAGGAAGGTGCAGAAACTGGTTAGACATTTTGTGTGCATTTGCTTTGGATTATAGAAAGTTTTAGAAAATCATTAGAAAACAGTATTACCAGACTGGAATCATTCAAAAGTAGTTATTACACTCACAAACTGAGTGCTTTTGCTACAACATGCTTTTGCTACATGTGATTTTGAAGTGTTTAGATTAAATAGCAAAGAAAGGACAGTGAACGCTTTATAAAAAAATAGCGAGAAACCTGATGGGATCTTTGCCAGGGGAGTGACTAAGTGAGCAGAAGAGAGAATTTACAAAGAGAGACAAGAAAAGACTCATCAAGGAAAACCAGGGATACTGGGAAAAATCAGTAACTTGTCAAGAATGTTACCCTGTATGGTCTTTGAGAACTAGCTGATGGTCTTTGTTTTAAAATGGATATACTGATACCTTGTCTGCTATCACATGTGTGGTGCCAAATTAGTCACACTCTAGTGCTTAAAGATGATTGTGGAAAACACAAAGGCTCAATGAGGGGTTAGGGAGCAGAGATGGGTTATAAATCCCCAGGACCTGCTGAAAACCACTCAATCACTTGGAGATGTTCCCTCCTGGAAAGGCCTTTGGACTGAAGAGGGTGTGGGGCTTCCTGTGGGATGCAGGGAGGAAAAGAATTATTAGTTTTTGTAAAAAATATTGTTAAATAATCTTTTGAAATGACTTTGAAGGTACGTGAATCTTATTTAGGGGAAGGACCAGAGGTACAGAGAGACTAATGTAATGTAAGATATGGATTAGGATATAAAAGGCAAGAGGATAGTAGAAAAAGGAGATAAAATGCTGTTCAGTGTAAATATGCTGATGGTAGGTACTCTAGTCTGAGCTATATAATTTGTCCCATCTTCTCATTAAAGGGCATTTCAGTTCTCCACGTGTGTGTTGCCTCCACTAAGCAGGTGTTGGTTGGTGCATACTAGTGAGCCTTGAGCTGGCCTGCCTGGGGAGCAGAGGGAGTTGTCTGAGGACCAGCAGCTGGTGGGGACTGCAAACTTCATGTGCCAGTGCCAGCAGCTGGGGCAAACAGTGGACCCGGGCCAGCTCCTGGGATGAGAGGCTAAAGCCAGCTGCTGGAAGCACCAACATTGAGTGTTTGTGTATGTGTGTATTCCACTAGCTGACTTCAACTTGATCAGCTGGAGAGGAGGCGCTGGGCTGGGTCAGCTCTGCAGTTCATTATTTCAGCAAGCACAGACATGTGTGGGTGTGTGTCTGTGAGCAGCCCTGTGAGCTCTGTGGGAGTGTGTGTGCCCACCTGTGGGGTACCTGTGCTCAGCCTGGCTGCTGGATGAACCTAATGCATGTGCTGCTACCTCTCCTCATCCCTCTAGTGGCCAGATTCACCTGACTCTAACAAAGACATCAAGAGCATGAGCAGAAGTCATGTTTCTGAACAAATGTCAAGAAAATGGTGATTTAATTCAAATCACTGAATATTAAAATATGTGCAAATGGATATTAATTCATCCATGAAAATGTGACAAAGTGTTTAATCAATACAGGAATTCACAGGTTCTCTTTGTTCTTTCCCAATATGATGAAAAAAGATGTGACTGAAATAGAGTGCAGAAAAAAAATAGAAACCAGAAAATGTGGTACATAAATGATGATATAGGATAAGTTTTCTACTCATAAATAGTTTATATATTCATTCATTCTCTACCTATTGTAAAAACTGGTGGCAGGGTTTTGAGCCCAAGTGTATTTATAAATGGAATTGAGCTTTTTTATACAGCTATTCCTATATTTAGATAGTGGGGAATTTGTGGGTGAAGCTAGGTGACAAAGAACAGCAGATGATTAAGCTGGCAGCACCAGCCCAGCTGGAAGCTGTGTCCTGCTATAGGAGGAAGCAGCCAGACAAGCCAAAGTGGAGATTTTGCATTTCTGACAAATGAAGTGGACTTTTCCGTGAGTCTACCACCAAGAAAAAATGTGTCTGAGAGAGAGGTGTCTGCTACTGTCCCTCCTGCATCTGTGCTGAGAGGTGTTGCATAAAGACTCTGGCACATAAATGTTGCATCATAGTCCAGCTGAAAAAGAAGTGATTTTCAATTATCTGAAATGTATTTAAACTTGTTCAGTTTACCTTTTATGTTTGAGGTATGAATTAAAATGTGTAAAGCAAGCCTCATTTTAGTGAAATTAAAATAGCTTACACAAGAACACTTGATTTAAGTGAAATTATTCAAAGCTTCTGTGTAGAAATGCTCTCATACATTCATATTTCTGCCTTTCATAGGACTGGATTTTCATGTCTGGATGTTCTGGGTGATTCATGCTTCTGAGGATGACACGTAGCAGCAAGCTTGAAAGCTAAATCTAGAAATGAAAATATATAGCTATAGTGTCTGGCACCTGCCTGTGCCTTATCCTCTCACTCCATTTGTTTGGGCATCCAATGCCTCTGAAATGTTTTCATTTGTCACATCAGAGTTGTTTACCTTGGTGGTAGATAATAATATGGGACAAATAATAGTATAATTTTATATACTTGTAACTCGAGTCTCTGCTGAATTCTCAAATGTGTTGTGTTGTACTTAGGCTCAGTCACTGGAGTTGGAAATGTGACATTAGGAGTGAAAGTCCATATTGGTTCTATGCTGAGGAAAACAAGAAGTAATTTATTTGGGGATTCTGTAGAAAAAAGGAATTAGTAATTCTTTAGCATGGAGTCACAACTCATGCTTTGAAAGCCTTACAACAAAGGGTGTGTCCCTCTGGCTGTCCCAACCTCTTCAATAAAATATTTCTTTGAGGAAAGATCCTCAAATCATGTTTACCTACAATGGCTCACTGAGTAATTTTTTCTTCTCTGTAAAGATGATTCCTTTTCTACAATTTCCCTTGCCTGTATGGACATAAAGATGGTGTTTAGTACATTTAAGGGCAGAAATGCAAACTGGATAGAAGTTCTGGAGGCTGAACTTTCAAAGGAGCGAGAACTTCGAATGTTCTGGAGAACACTTTCAATGCTGGGCAGAGCTGGTAGCTCGTGTGGGTGGAAGTTGTTGCTTACCCATATTTGTCTTCAGGGATGCTGTTGATGTGAACATATTGCAAATATTGGTTTATATTGCCTGAGCTTCTATAACTCTGATCTTCAGCTACAGCCTGAAGGGTACCAGGATCACATTTTAGAGCTTAAAATTAGAGTGAAATAAAAACATTTATTATGTTGTTACAGATCACACTAAGGCAATTTTGGAAACTGTTTTGAGGTAAAGCTGTTCATATGAACACAGTCAAAAATGGTTAATAGCTAAGTTTCCTGTATCCTTATGGTCCTCAAATGAAGGACAAATCCAAATTGTGTTATATCCCATTGTTTATTGATTTGTTCCTTCCAATCCTGCCGCCTTTGGACATTCAGGACGTGCTCTAAGGTCTTCAGTTGTATAAATGTCATAAAAATTCTTGCTCATTTCTAAATTTCTGCTTTAGTAGCAGCAGTAGCAGCTTTTCCAAAGACTGACTTTTCTGCAGAAAATTGCTACATTCTTTTGAGTTCTGACTCTACGTGCACACAGCAATGCTCTTACTGAGATGTCATACTATTGTCTTCCTTTTAATCCTGTAGCTGGTAAGGAAGAATGACTGATATCTGAATTGTTTCTTAGAAAAGTAGGTGTAAAACAAGTATAATTAAAACTGTAGGGGTTGGGGTTTTTTGGGGAGGGGGTTATTTGGGTTTTTTGTGGGCGAGGCGTTTGGTTTTTTTTGTTTTTTTTTTTAACAAATGGAGGAGTCATAATTCTAGGAATTATTTAAGGTTTTTTAAATTCAGAATTGCAATTAAATCCCATTAGAGAATTTTCAAGAGTATGGAAAAGTGTCATCAGTATGCTAGGAAACAGCCTTGAATCTAATAAATGTGATGATTTTTTATGTATTCCCATTTTTACTGGGTAGATATGGGAACGAGTTATGGAGACATTTTCAAGGGAATCTTATTCATGTGCAAATGTCATTCTTCTAATATCTATAATAAATGTTGTAATTGTTGGATATCTCTGTCCATATCTATCGTTAATGAGTAACTTTTCTAGTCAGAAAATAACAGTCATGCAGAGTTAGCAACAGATAAATATCTAATCATTCAAAAAGACAAACACCTTCATTGGATATTCTTTAGGCATCTGCTGGACAGTCTGAACAGCAAACTAACTTAGCACTTGAGACTGAATGACAGGATCTGTCTTTATCGGGGAACTGTGTGAGTTCATCAGGCAAAGAGAGGGAACAAGGGAGAAGCCATTTAGCAGAACTGCATTTTCAATGTTTTCAGTTTTAGTATTATAGTATTATAAAAGAAGGCCAGTTGCATTTGCAAAAGGGATGTTTTGGTGATAAAGACATTCCAGTATTTGTTGACCTTGTTAGTCATCAGGATGTAGTAACACTCAATTGTTCCTGAACACAGAAGCACAGCTGCTGGAGCAGGTTCTGGTGCACCACAGAGTAGACATAATTTTAAGGACCTCTACCTTTAAAAAGCCTGCATTTTTTCTAGTCATTCTCATACCAACCCTATTATTTTTTCTGTCCTTTTTATATAATACTTGGAGTATTTTTTTGTTTAATGGTTCCCCTCCATCCCCTGTGGGTGAAAACCCACCTGAGTAAACACATGTTCCATGAACAAAAATATAGGCAACTTTGAAGAAAAGGACTTGGAGGTTCTGGTGAAAACCAAGTTGAACCAACAATGCAACAAAAAAGGTGAATGATGAGCTGAGCTGCATTACACAAAGTATTGCCAGCACACCAAGGGAGGTGGTCCTTCCTCTTTACTCAGCAGTGGTGAGACCACTGGAGTACAGTGTCCAGTTCTGGACTTGGTGGTGCAAGAGAAACATGGAGAGAGTCCAATGAAGAGGCATGAAGATGATAAAGGAACTGAGGCATCCCTGCTGTGAGCACAGGCTGAGAGAGCTGGGACTCTACCCTGGAGGAGGCACAGGAGAATCTCATTGACAAATATACATTTCTGAAGGGAGGGTTGCCAGCAGGATGGAGCCAGGCTCTTTTCAGTGTTGCCTGGTGACAGGACCAGAGGCAATGGGCACAAACTGGAACACAGAATATTCCATTTGAACATCAGGAAACACTTTTCACCATGAGGACGACTGAACCCTGGCAGAGGTTGGCCAGGAAGGTTGTGGAGTCTTCATCCTTGGTGATATTCAAAAGCTCCTGGGCAGGCAGATCTAAGTGGCTGTCTTTGATCAGGGGGGGTTGGCCAAGATGACATCCTGAGTTCCCTTCTGATCTCAAACATTTTGTGATTCTGTCATTCTATAGATGAAAGAAATGGGAAGAGTAATATAACTCTATTAGCTTGTAATTTTTGAAGGAAGCATTTCTGCTATTCTGGCATAGGGTGCTACGTATGGGTATAAAAATCACTCTTCTTCGGGATCACTGGTTCCCAAGAAAAAGCAAGTGCCATAGTGTCCTGTGTTATGAGGACATAGTGTACCTAGAGGCATTTCATGCTATGGTAATATCTCCCTACTGCAGTTTGTTGAAAGCTAAAAAGGTTTTCATCCATGAGGGCACACTTTTGCACAGCTCTTAACACTTCTCTGGGAGTGTACATTGATCTGCTGCAGTGAAAACGTTTAGCATCATTCTGACACATCTCCATTCTGGCACTTTATGACTCACTGGCCAAAAATTTCTTCACTAATGATCCTGGGAAGCCTTACTGAAATGGGTAGCTAATTTAGCACTAAATTTGTAACTAGCACTAAAGTATCAAATGTGCAATTAAATTCAGACTAGTGGCAATACATATTTTACTCACCCTATATATCCTATGCAGTAAAATCCATTTTTGATTTATTACTATCCTTTTTAATTACCTCTAATATTTTTACCTGCAATCCATAAGTGCTATTCTCTGCATTTCTCATACCAAATATTTTAATAGAAAGTTATTTTTAAAGTTGAAAAGTTTCTCATACTAAATAACATATAGGTATACTATTAATATGCTTTTAAATTTTTTATATAGTAATCTTCTTGAATCACATACCTCTAGTATTAGTTTTACAATTGCTGGAATCCCGAGCATACACATATGACTGGTTTATAGACACATATATATAAACATATAGACACATTTTCCTCTGTAAGAAATCCTTGCCTTTAAATAAAATTTATTTAGATTTATATTCATATACTGTAGAAGTGCAGACAGAGTTACATTATAGGAATATTTTTGTGTACCTGTACAGAAAGGTTATGAATTTTTTCTTTTCATGTATCTGAAATAAAGCTTTAATCTGAAATAAAATGTTTTATGGGGAAATTAGGGAAATTAGTTAATTTTATGTAATTTTGCCTTCCATGGAATTGCCAGCACAAGTTCATAATTAAGTTTATTGTCATAATTTTGTTTGAGTATTCTCTACTAAGAAAGTGAAATTTTATTAAAATGGGGAAATCAATATCAGATTGATTCCAGTTCTCACAAAGAAATAAGTTTCACTTTGACTTTAAAAAAGACAGAGATCATACAGAAAAATCAGTAACATAAAAATTTACACTTTTTCTCGTTTACCCAAAAATAAGCTTTAGGGTATTATAAGGATGAGAAAATTAAATTCCCTTTGTAAAGGCTAAATTTTATTTAATTTTTATTGTTCAGAACATCAATAAAAGGCCTTTCACTTCAGCCACTAGCTACCTCTTACACAAGGAAAGCATTATTCTAATGCAGTTACACTTTGCATTTTGATATTCTCTTTTGACAGCTTTGGAGTGAAGGGGAAACTCAGGATGGCAGTGTGCACCACCTGTGTCAGAAAAAGATAAAATGCGAAGGTTTGGCTTCCAAGGATGGAAGTGGGCATTAAAACTAAACAATATTTTCTGGTGTGTCTAATTCAAACCTACTGAAACAAGTATCTTGCAGAGTATTGATATTCAAATAGTCCTGGAGGCTCCTGTGCACTGGGTTATTTCATAGTATCATGCAAATAATTAGGTGGCCCTTGAGGGAAGAAATCAGTGCTTATGTAATTCAATTGAGGTCAAAAGCAGTTTTAAAACTGGGTTGGCCCCCCAGGGTATGGAAGCAGGAGATAATTTCTAAGGCACAGAGGAAAATTCCAGCCGGCTTCTGTCCATCTCCCTCCACTTTTCTTCTCTTTTCCTCATGCCTGAAGCGCTGCCCCAGCATTTGCAGCTCTGTTGGCTCTTGCAGCTTTGTGAAAGAGGCAATCTGTGATTTCAGTTATCACAGCCAGTGAGTGTGGGAGTCACCCATTCCAGAGCTTGGGGGGAAAAAAAACCCAAACAACTAAACAACGAACCCAAATACCAAACAAAACCCAAACCCAATAAAAGGGAATCCTGCATATAAAGTCTGTGAGCTGCTGTCCTGAATGAATGCTCCAGAAGCCACTGGGGGTGCAGTGACCTGCTGGGGCCATCAGATCCTGCCCCCAAGGGGACCTCAGTGCACAAGAGTAATCCTGGCTGCCCCAAGGTACCCTGGCCTTTCTCCCTCACCACGTGCCCAAGCCCTCAGGCGTGTCCTCAAAAAACCCTGCTGCTATGTAGAGGCTTTAAAAATTTTTGTGTTAAAGTTTACAAGCTCACAAAGAGCCTTTGGAGCCACAGGCCAAGAGCACGAGTAGATTATCAATAACGTGTTTTTGTTGCTGTCTTGAATGAATTCTTTTCTCTCCAGCTTTCAGGCATCCAAATAACTGTAACAGAAGTTACTTGGACTGAAAAAGGACATAATTATGTCTGCAAAATCATGAAAAAACTAATTAATGAAGTCAACAAAAGTTTTCCCCAGAAATGTGATGGACCATTTATAGAGAGTGGATATGGACATCAGTGGCTATTTTTGCTTATTAAAATTTAAAATAAAACTGCAAAGAAAACAGTTTTCTCAGACTTTCGTTCAAATGTCCAGTTCTGAAGGAGTTGGAAATAAAGTTACTTTTCAACTCAGTCGGAAATAAGGCCACTTTCCAACTTTGTATGATAAGGAAGAACATAAGAGGGATTTTCTGGCTTCCTGTTTACTCTCCAGTTTGTTTACTCTGGTAAATAGTATAATGGCAAAACACCAGAGTGGACAAGTAGCAGGAAGAGTCCCACTTTCCCTTCTGTCATGAATAGGGATGATGAGGGATGCTGCCTGGATGGTACTGAGCTGTATAAATCCATCACTGAGCTCTCTCTGGTGAGGCTGGAGACTGACAATTACCCACAGGTCTTTTTCTGAGGGAAAAAAAAGCGGAGTTTTGTAAACCCATCTGGCCCATTTTAGAGATGTATTTATAAAGAAACCGTGTGCTTAATTCTCAAAGCAACTCCTTTAAATGTAGATGGGAGTATTGCAAAAGCTAAAGTTTAGAGAAGCTATTCTTGGTCACTGTGTGTTCTCATCTGTTTTCCCCCCTTGTGTCTCCTCTTTTTCTCCTTTTCTCTCTAGCAAGTTACCAGTTCATTTAACTTTGTTTTAAGATAAATTTGATTTAAAGGGGTTTGTTGTCTTAAACAAAAACCACCAAAAATCTTTTGTCTTCCTGTTTTTGTATTTTGTACTTTTAGATCTCCTTATTTTAGCACTTGAAAATCTATTGAATAACAGATGAAAATGAAAACCTTCACTTATATGTAAAAAAAGGATTCTAGCTAATTTTGTACTTGCAACCATTTGTGACTGGTAGATTAGGGAAAAAATAATTAGTTAATTTTTCACCTCTTCTTATCGCCATGTTCAGGAAAACAACAAAGGGAAAGAAACAAATAAAAGAAACGCCCCACAGGTATTGTGATAAGTAAGTTAAAGCACAGTTAGTTTAGCTAACACCAGTTTTTAAAATCCCTTAAACACATGCCATAGGTTTTTTGCTTGTTTTACTTGTTTCTTATCTGGTCCTTCTAGTAAGAGACATATGGAAAACTTTTTTTCTTCTAACACATGAGCATTTTTTTACCCTCTGCAGTATCTGCATGCTCCAGAGGGCTCTGCTGCCTGTACTTTTTCTGTTGCCTCAGAGGACTGACATCTAGTGTAACCTTCATGCTCTAGCTGTAATCAGCAAACTCACCCCCTCTTTCTTCTTCTTCTTCATTCTTACCTGGGGACTCTTTAATTTTCTTTCTCTCTTTCTGTACTGTGAGCCCATTATCTTGGTTTTCTTACCTCATACTGTTTGTGTTGCTCTGCCTTCCGTACCCACCTCTTTGAGTTTTGCTTCATCCCAACAGCCTTGGTTTCTGACACAGAGCATGAGATGAGTCAGATTGACAGTGCAGTTGGTATTTAGAATTGAAATAAGGAAGTCTGTGTCACCAGTGGGCATCTGGAACTGTAGGGTTTTTTGATAATACCTTCAGGTTTTGAAAGAAAATTCTGTTAGGGAACTCAGCTGACAAAAATCCACCCAAAATTTTTCAGTACCATGTATCTGACAGTTTAGAAAGATCCACTTGAAACAATGAACTTAAACATTCTGAAATATTTCCAAAATGCTTCTCTTATGGAGCAGGAAGCCTTAGTTGCATCTGCTGAAGGATCTGCTGTTGCGATGGAAACTTGGATGTGCCTCAGATGAAATTCTGTCTCTGGCAATTGACATTGTCACTGTTGCAGAACAGAGTTTTTTAGTACATCAAAACATTTAATCATAATTTTTGCAAAATTCACTCCAAATACTGAAGGATGCCTATGCAAAAATTTTACTAACGTTGCTTCTTCAGAGACTGGGAAGTCAGTAAAGTGTCCTCTCTTTTTTTTTCCCCTGCCACGTCCTTCTAGAAATATTTAAATAATGAGATTCAGTAACATGAACTGGAAGGATTTAAAGAGAATATTTAAATGTGAAAATTGTATAGCCAAACAACTCCCTACATACTGCTCCCTGTCATCCAGTAATAGGACACTCTCATCTAGTTAGTTTACTCTTAAACCTCTGGGTTTGATGAATTGTTCAGAACCTGTTTCCAGGGGATGAGTCTTCCAAGAAAAAAAAAAAAAAAAAAAAAAAAAAAAAAAAATTGGAAAAAACAAAATTAAGTGACTTTTTATGATACTTTCAAGACACACGATAAACAAACAAACAAAATATGCCAAGTAGCATCTTAATAGAGAAATAACATAATTTACACTAATGAAAAAGTATTCATTAAAAAGTGAGTGGTTTTCAATTGCTTGTACAGGTAAGAATGGAAATTATCTCTTTACCAGCTTAAATGCAGCAAGACTGATCCATATTCAGTGGATCCTTTCTTTGTTTTGCATAAAGCTTAAACAACTTTTTTTGCTTTATACAGCCAGATTCTCAAACATGGTAACAAATTATACTTAATTCTTCATTATGAGGAAATAATTTTGTGTTTGTTTTCCTTACAAGTCCATAAATTAGATCAGTAGCTAAGGGTCATTGTGTTCAAAAATTTACATTTCTAAGACTATTCTCTAATTTGATGGTTACTTACAGGGTTATATTTTCTGTAGAAAATTCGACTCTAGAATTCTTTGAATTAATTTTTCTTATTCTTTATCATTAAGTATTTCTATCCCCTCATACTGAATAGAAAAAGGAAACAGATATTAGGAAACTGATCTTTGAGATTCTGCCATGTCTGATACACACAAGTCCATTATAAATAAGAAATCAGCTCGTAGAGGATGAGAATGCTGATAAGGAGGTGAATGTTTCCTCAGTGCTCTCTGCAGGATCCTCTGTCAGCAGGCCAGGGGTAAAATGCATTTACAGAACAGTAGGAGAGAAATCTTAACACCATCACAGTGTGCTCCCGGGGAGTACTCAACTTCATACACTCATTGGCTCCCCACCTGGAAACTCAAATGAAAAAATTAAAGAATCATTTCAAGCAATTTTGCTTTTTTGCCTGATTGAATCACATAGTGGAATGTGGGAATGCAGACAAAGATCCCTAGTTTCTGGCTGCCTGGCTTATCAACATCCAGAAGCAGATGTTCTGACAAGTTTCAGGGGAGAACACAAGCTCATAAAATCTGTAGGTAATGCAGAACATTTTGTCCTGGGAGTATGGGCATTGAAGGTTATGGTCAACAAACTGGCAGTGTCTTAGACTGAAACATCCTTCATTCTATAATTAATCACAAGATTCTTTTTAATTAACGTCTCTAAAATGTTGCCACTTCCAGTTTAAGGCATACTCAGTGCTGATGAATATGTGGCTCTTGGTGTGTTACTTCAGTTCCAACTTATTAGACTTTTCTTTCTATTTTTATTGCATTACAGAAACTCAACTTACTGTATGAAAGTGTCCATTTCGCTGACAGTGGGTGAAAATGACACTGGACTCTGCTACAATTCAAAGATGAAATATTTTGAAAAAGCTGAACTTAGCAAAAGCAAGGAAATCTCATGCCCTGAAATTGAGGATTTTTTATTTCCATTTAGGGAGCCTGAAATTCTCTGGTATAAGGTAAGGAATGCAAGAGATTTGTACCTTCAAATATATATTATGTAATGTTCTTATGATTCTCTTGATCTAAATGTGTTATTGAAGCTTGTGTTGTTTTTAAATTTTGGCAAGAAAAGACAACAGAACCAACAATGGTAGAAAAGAATGAACTAATTGAGAAATTCAAATGCTTCCTTTAGTAAATAGAATGAGATATCTATGTATGCTGTACCTAAATAAACAGCTTAATTTTGCAGCATAAAACTCAGCAAATGCTACCAAAACTTCAGTTTCTACATATATATTTAAAGTTATATTTGCAAATATAATTCCACTGTTTTTATCAATAACTTTACTCAAATATTTTGTAGTTTTTTCTATATCATTACTTCAGGACCAAATTCTTGCAAGTAGTGTTGCCTGTGGGCAGTGCAGTAGAATTAATTATGGTATACAAGACTGTGCTACCTAAAAAGTAAAATTTTGTGGCCTGGAAAGATAATGCCCAAATTAACTGATAGCATATCTAGGAGAAATGTAGCCAACTATTTGCTTGAATCTCATATTGGATTTTGTGTCTGTAAGAAAATACTTTATTAGATTAAGAATGCACCTTTCAGAGGTTCAGAGAACTTTGATTCTAAGTTGGTTTTAGAAAGAGATATATAGCATCCTTATTCCTCCTCATTCTCATCTTCTGTTTCTCTACATTTTTTAATTATATATTTTTTAATTGAATTAAAAAGGAAAAAAAAATATTATCCCCTGCAGCCTGAGCTGCTGGTAATATAAAAGTCATAGATTGCAGACATAAGTGTAATGCTAAATAAGTTAGTTAAATACAAGCCACTCAGCAAACTAATGTAAAAAAAAAAAAAACCCACCAAAGAAATCAACTCCCTTTTATAGCCAGAGGCATAAATATCAAATCAGGAATAAAATTAGTTTTAACCAACATCTAAATAGACTGGATTTTTACATATTTAGTTTATATACATTTATAGCCAGCCTGGGCTCTTGCCTAGCCACCTTGACTTTGGGCAGCATTGTCCACAGTGGTCCATTTCAAGTGTAAGAACACAGTCCCTGATGTTTTATATTCTCTTTAAACAGGAATGCAAGTCAAAGACGTGGAGATCAAGTATTGTCTTTAAAAAGGACACTCTTGTCATTCGGGAAGTTAGAGAGGATGACATTGGAAATTACACTTGTGAGCTAAAATATGGATTCTTTGTTGTCAGAAGAACAACGGAGTTGACAGTTACAGGTAATTAAAGGCTCTTTCTATCTCTTACATTAAAAAAAACCCACTGAATATTGTGGTTCAAGTTGTGTGCTTCTGAGTCATACAATTTGCACACAACTTTGCTGTGTGCTTGCGTATTAATGGTTCGTTAAAACTGTCCTGAATACTTCACAGTGGTATCTCTAATACCTTGACAAGTCTGAGTTTTGTTCTGTTCCAAAAGCTTGTGCACAGCTTTTTTTTTTTTTTCTTTTTTTTTTTTTTTTTTTTTTTTTTTTTTTTTTTTTTTTTTTTTTTTCTTTTTTACTGGAAAGTGTGGTCTAGGAACAGGTGAATTCAGAAAGCATGACCTCTTACAGGAAAGAAAAAAATCATTATGTCTATCACATTCTGCCATGTGATTAAATTACTTGGGACATAAAAACAGCTGTACAATAACTCCATGGTAGAAGCTCTAATTGTCTTTGGGCATGAGAACAGCTGTAGCCGCAACCAAGAGCAGTAGCTCTGTCCCAGTGACCATTGCAGGTGTGTGATAGGTTCTTGAGCAGAACATGATGAAGGAGAGGAGCATTTTTCCTGTTATTCTCTCCCCACTTTCTCTTGTTTATAATTCAAGATCTTCCTGATCTCAATCGTCATGTACTGTGGTTACCAATTCATCTATTTTACATTAGCCAACATATTTTTTTAATCCATTTAATCTTGGCTTCGAAAACATTTTGAAGTATTAAGTTCCACATAGTAATTATGTAACATGAATAAACTCTGTAATTCAGCAAACAGCAATTGCATACGATGCACTTAATATATCCTGCTTTTAAAACTACCATATCAATGTTTAAAATCCATTATCAATGAAAACAAAATATATACTGTGATAGTAATCTCCACAGTGGGAGAAGAATTTGAAGAATGGTCCATTGAATTTTCAATTTCTCACCAGACCTCTAACCTCCATTAAAAATTATGTAAAACATATAGCTGAACATACATGTAAGCTAAAAAATGAGCTTTTACTATTATGGGATTACAGTGGGAGTACATTATGATCTATCTAATGCTGTGTATTTCACAGTACATTTCCTAAAAGAGGGCAGAATGAGGATTTTCCTAGCAAATTAGAGGTGATCTAGGTATAGTTGACAAAGAGGCTTACATGTATAAGTTCTTGCACCTTCAAAATGTCTAGTAAACCAGGAAACAAATCTTCTAGAATAACTGTGTGGGTTGTTCTTGATAATTTTTTTGTATCTAACCTATAAATCTGAGTCACAGCAGCAACTAGTAACACACTTATGTTAAGCATTACGTTGAATTGCAGCAGTTTCCTTTAATGATGAAAAGTTTGTTTTCTCTTTCACTGTATCCCATTTTCCCTCCACATTAACAGAAATTATAGTCAATTAGGGAATGCAATTTTCTGCTGTTGGATGTGTCTGGAAATCATATTGTCTATGTTGTTTTGGGAGATTCAAGTAATCAATCATACTTATTTAAACTCAATAACCAGGACCTCTTTGTTTTATAGCATTGATTTATTTGGTCAGTACAGATACACAATTACTGTTGAGTGATTAACCTCACAATAAACATACATATACGCTGTTTGATTGACTCTGGGATAAAGAAATCTGATAAAGATCCTTCAAGTGTGTGATTTATACCAGAATAATGTCAGTTATCTTTTGCAATATTTGATACCTGGATTTCATAAGTACCTATTTGCTGCATCTTTAAGTGATCCCTTCTGTCCCTTTGGTTGGTGCTCCACTGCACAGCAGTATTTCAACAGGCTCAGATTACCAGAAAAGAGAAAGAAAAAAAAGGATTTGAACTAGATTCATGTTACTATTTGTAGGAATAGTTTTAAAAAAATTTAATTCATCACATGTAGTGTAGGTAGGAGTTCAGTATTTAATGTTTAACTAGAGAGAAACAGAAAGAGTCTTGGCTGATTTTGATGTGCTAAAAATGAATGAATTCGTAGGGAGGGAACTATTCAATTTCCACCTCTGCAAATCCCAGCAGATTTAAGGACAACCTCCAAATTCGTAAACTCCTTTAGTAGTACTGTAGGTCTTCATATGATCTTTATAATATTATGTGAATAAACAGAACAGGCAGATAGATTTACTCACAGTACTATTTTTTGTTACACCTGTTCCTCACCACCTCTTCCCTCCAAGAAACTGTGGACAGTCACCACTTAAGGATGTTTTTTCCCACACAATGTGTTTTGTCAGAATTGCTGTCTCCTTTAGGAAACTTGCTACTCTTACAGACTATTAACTATGGATATAATTATAAACCTGTTCTTTTCAATATTGGTGTTGTATATTCTTGTTATTATAACCTCCATGCTTCGCACGTTAAATATCTGTGCGCCTCATAGTGAAACGTGGAATGGCTCGTATTCTGATTTATCATTAAAGTTGAAAAATAAGAAGGGAATTCACACATTTTGCAAAAGGCCGAACTCACTTCATGGGCAGTATCTGTCTCATCTAAGTATAGCAGTTGAAAACCCCTAATCCAGGGATTTCCTTTTAAAAAAAAAAAAAACAAGGAAAAAAATTGTCCCTTCTTATATCTTAAATTATAGGCACTCAATGCCACCTTAGTAACAACTAATAGTAACAACTATTTCATGGCTCACATTTTTATTTGTTGTTTTGGAGTTTTTTTCTTTGATCTTAATGGAAACTTAGATTTTTTTTTTAAGATCTGTATCTCACACTGAAAAATATTATTGTCTAAGTAATTTGAATAAATTTCTTTACTCTTCTGAGATTCCCTGTTTTGCAAAACAAAAACTATACGCTGATTATTTTAACTTTTAACTAATCAAAATATTCACATAAAAAGCATAATTGGTAGGTTTTTTGGTTTGTGGTTATGCAATTAGACATCCTAAAATGTCCTGCAATGTACAAAGTCATTTGTAGACTTTTATACTTCAGATTAGCAGGTTTTCTTTTACATGTGGAATTTTAATTAAGGCATACCTGCTGTCTCTGACCTAATTAAGAATGTGTTTAGTATTCGGAAAGAATCCTATTAGAAAAGTATAGTGTTAATTTAGTCATAGTGCACAACATGGGTCAAAAATACTTTCCTTCAGCGATTTGTTTTATTTAAATATTAGGTTTAATAACATTCTTTTTTTACTTATAGTACCAAGGCATCTGCAAACTATTTCCATTTTCAAAGGGTTTCCTTCAGGTCAAATGAAGCCCAGCCTGTGCCTGAGGGAGAATATACATGTCCCCACTGCAATAATATACAGTTCTCCATCTTGAACATCATAAAGCAAACAGACCACATCAGCCTTGCAGCTGGAACATTACCTATTCTGTTTTAGTTTTAAATATTAAAATGCTTTTACCATTCTGTCACAAGTAAGAAAACCTCATACCTTGCAGATGGATTCAAGGCTAATCAGTTGGTTCTTAATCCTGAAGCCTTTCCTCAGAGACACCCTTTGTTTTCTTTAAGCAATGATTAGACCCTGAGAAGTTCCCTTGGAAACAACTCCTGCTGGAATGAGCACAATGTTAGATTTACAGATTCCAGTGTGTTTGCAATCAAGTTACAGGAATAATAAATTGTCAGAGTAATTTTTTATTATTTAAATTCAGCCTGCTTTAACAAATTTCTGCAATAATCTTGAAAGTGCCAGTTTATTCTTTTCCATCTTCAACCCATTACTTTTTCATTTTTAGGGTTTTTAAGGAGAAAAAAAAAAAGGAGTGCAGTTTTTCTCATTCTGTTATGCTGTAGCCAACTGTTAGTGCTGCTTAAAGTTTGGGTTATATTGAATAAGTTTTGTCTCCGTTGCTTTCTGACAGATTTAGTCTTCATTTGCATAATGGTAAATCTTAAATGACTACATGTATGTATGTATTTTTAGAGCTGAAAAGATCACTGTAAAAATAAATAGTATGAAGAAATAATTATTATTAAATTATATACCTAGCCTCACAGCTCAAAAATGTGGATTTTTTATATGCAGCTAGCCACCATATATTGTGAATAAAAAAACAAAACAAAAAAAACCTGAAAGGGATGCACACAGACACACACAGACACACACAGATACTTTGAAGCTTACAGCCTGCTTTAAGTGGACTGTATTTTAACTGTTGAAGACAAAATGTTCACCATTTCTTTTCCCCAAAAAATCTGGGTTCAATTTCTTCCAGGTGTGCTGCTCTTTCTCATTCAATGCATCGGAATGCAGAGAGGTAATGCCATCAGCATGTTCCTCTTTATTTTTAGCAGGTTCTAGGTGAGACAAGTATTAAAGAACAAAGAGAGTTGTTTTCTAAGCATTTAGAGCTTTAGCACAGACTCTGCTTGGTTTCTGAAGTTAATGACAGGTATGAACCATATTGACTGTACCCAGTGACTCCTTGATTCAGCTGATCCTAATAATTATCAGAGCTTTCTCTCATTCCTTTTGTTCATCATTAATTTAATTCAATTCCAGAACATACTCAGATAGAAGTTCTATTTACCACTACTCTGTGCAAAGACTAATAAAATATAAAGCAAACAATAGACTTATTATGAAAGCAGCGTGTTCAGAATACTAATCTACAATTTTAAAATGCATAAAATCCTGTAGGTTTAACAAATTTATGGATGAAGAGTGGGATGAATTTATTTTTTGTAAATTAGAAATGAGTGATTTTCTTTTATAGTGCAATCATTTTAATACGCCTGAAAACAAGGGTCTAAATTAATTTCCTGTGTGTATTTGAGTAATAATAATCAAAACATTATGTCAATGTTTGATAAAATATTCCCTATAAATGTTAATTTAAAATATTTATTGTAAATGGATTTAGAGGGTTGTTCAAAACCAGCCTTGTATGAAGACAGCAATGAGCAAAGCTTTATGTATTTTACTTCAAAGAAAGTGCAGATGGTGTCATGTACTCTGTGTTATAAATTGAAATGATGAATTAGAAAACCAGCTTCAGCAATTTAGCCAAAGAAGAGATGCAAAAGTTTAAGGGAGAAAAAATTCCAGATTCATTTTCAACCTAGCTGCTGGTGGCCTTTTGACATTTCTTCCTTTGTCATATGCTGAGTTGTTGTGCTCACAAAGACACAGTTTTAATTATTAGAGATTATTCCTATCGTACTTCGGGTAGACAGAAGATCCTCTAAATAGTAATTCAATGAAGTAGGCAAAGCAGGGTGGTCAAAACTTATTTAATAAAACAGAGTCTATGGGCTTTAGAAGGAAAACTTCCTCTGACCTGACGAATAACTTGTTCCCTTTGGGAGATGTGTTTATACGCTCATCAATCTGGACAATGTCCTATTTCATGCACAGGATACTGCTCTTTTTCTGTTATTTACCAGAAGTCCTCCAGGATGTGGCCACTAGTATTTGATGATGCAGTCATGACCTCTGCTGGAGTCTTGTACTCCCTGTGGACAATCCAGTGACAGTAAAAGTTAGGCGATGTGTCAATAATTGATAAGAAATAGAAGAAATCTTAGTCCATAATCAAAATGAAGAATTCCACTTAAAGTAATGAATCAGATATTATGCAAAAAGTGCAGTGTATTACTGTGCATACTGTTGTTAAATTTACAACAATTTTGCCTATTCCTAAGTGTTATTATAAACCTAATATCTTTTTAAACTTGTAATTTTTTTTCATGAAGGTGTTAGGGTTTTTTTTTCAATTTTGGCTTTGCGTGTAAGGTTAAAGACTAAAGTAAAATAATAACTCCAAACAAGTTTTGTTTTTTACATCAGGTGAGGGGAAAAAAATGGGAAAATGACCTTTCCAGAATGGAAGTTTGTTTGTGTGAGTCAATTTCCCTTTCTTCATGAGTCATATGAGAATATTGAAATAAAAACAATGTGAGTGCATGTTGTTACCAGGATGATTGTTTCATTATGTATATAATGTTTCAGTTTAATGTACTGAGGTTTTTAAGATGAACTACATTCTACAGAGAGAAATAATTTGCAGACAAAAGTTTATCACAAAACTGTGTTAGTGACCACTAAAGACATAAAAGACACGTAAACTTGTAGTTCAATATCTCACAAAATTAAATAAATCTGTTGTTAAGGCACCCAAGATGCTTGTTAAACAGCCTTTTAAAAAGTAGATAAATTACATTGAATATTAATGCTTCACATTATTGCTATGGAATCAGCAATAATTTACGATCCCCTAGAGCATGTTAAATCCACCAATACTGTCCTAACTGAGCATTTGGCATCTCCAAAGCTTTTTTTATACTTAGATAATACTTATGCTTTAGATAATTTATATGTACAGGGGAGTCTTCCAAGATGGTACTTTAATAAATCAGAGTATAAAATGTACCAGTACAATAACATATGGACCTTGTCTTGCCCCCATCCTAAAAACAATCTGTACAGATTCTTAAAAAGTCTATACGCAATTGGACTACTGAATATTTAGGTTTAAAATGGAGACCATTTTTCTATTCTTTCAGTGTCTTTCAAACGGCTTAGGCAAGTTCTAAATTCAGAGCTACTAAGCAAAATTCTATTGGTAATACATCTGTTCAGAGAGAAATTCTGGACAATACATGTACCTGAAATCATTGCAATTGTTTTTAAATGCAGAAATTTTTTGTTTACAGAAGAAAAGGAAAGATACCTCATTTTAACTGCAGCATTATCACATGGGGACCTGTGTTATCAGAATAGTAGCCTCAAAACCTATCTAATATATATTTCTCTATATTAAAAGAGTAACTTTTAAAGAGTATTGACATGCTCAGAAGTGTGGTCATCTCCCCTTCACCACTGCCCAAGGAAAAAAAAAAGCCTTTTTTTCATGCTGTTGTCTTATTGTATTAATTAATTACCCAAAATATCATAGTATGTAAACAATAGAAGAACAGTTCATATCAAATTTAAGAAACAAGTTTTACTTGGAATTCTATTACAAGGGTGAATCAAGACTGAAATCTTAGTTTCTCTGAGATTGCTGTCTATTTGCCCATTGACTTAAAGAGTCAACATTTCATCTTTTGACTTTCTGGTTATGAAAGATCAGAACTGATGTTAATTTTAAAAATGGAAATCAGTTAAAAAAAAAAACGGATCTGCAAATTACCCTGATTTTTATTGGTTATTCTGTCATGCAATTTCTTTCAAATAATGGATGAAACAATTTTCTAAATGTAATTTAAATTTTATTTCTTCATGCTTTAGGCAAAATACATGGTAGCTGCCTAGTAACCCTCCGAATCAAGATGAATAAGAGATGATTTTTTTTTTTTTTTACCATAATAAAGAGAGAAAACCTGCCCATCTGTTTCTACATGACTATAAAGTACAGATTTTAATTCTGAATGTTTAAAACTATAGTTTCTCCCAGTTTACTCACATTGGTAAACAGTTTGTTTCAGTCCTTACTGGAATAAATTTGGGTAAAACACCTACAGACTTACTGGAAAAAAATAGAGCTAAAATTCAGCAGTAAAGAGAAATAACTCTGTACTCTAGGGTACTTTATCTGAAAAGTTTTAAAAATAAAGATATGTTAAAGGGAATAGAAATTACTAAATCAAAATTGTATAATAATTTAACTTCTGGTGCTTTACTTATCTATGTGAGATCTTAATACAGGAAAACAATTTCACCAGCTTGTTGAGCTTGTGTGTGNGTTTTTGTTTGTTTTTTTTTTTTTTTTTTTTTGGTTTTTTTTTTTTTTTTTTTTGTTGTTTTTTTTTTTTTTTTCCTGTGTGAACGTGATAACACACAATAATTGTTTGAATATGAAAAAGAAATTGGAACCAGCAATGACATTTTCCCATTTCTTTAATGCAGTTTTTGCTTTGGAATATTATGTTCACACCCAGAACTGGATTAATTTAAAAATATTAGATATAACCTCATAGAAACACAACTGAGCAGTGATATAAATCAGTGAATTTTCTCCACATTCTTTACACAAAGTGAAGAAGGAAGAACTAGAGTAGAAAGATGCCTGTGAGTTTTCTCCTCTTCTAAATAATTCCGTTTTGCCTCACCGCATTCTTCCCATGTTCAGCAAGAGGATTATATTTCTCCAGACACTCGATATGACAACAAACATTCCCAGCCCTTAACAAGCCCCTTGTGGAGCCACTAGTCCCACAGTGCAATTTTACTCAAGTTGTGGAAAGTTTATTATTGGTGAGTACATGACCTGTTGTGTGTTTTTTTTTTTTTCCTAGAGGTAAGATTCCTCTCACCTAACTTTAGTATTAACACTCACTGGCATATGAGCTAGCTGCTCTTCCTGGAAATTCCATGGTGTGACTGATATCCTCTTTTTGCCAAGGCGTTGAATGTCAGATGAGCTGAGTTTTACAGAATTCCTCTTCCATCTCTTGACTATCCAAGGGCTTCAGTTGACAAACTCAAATGTAGATTTATAATATAGGCATCTAAATCACATGAATCCTACTTTAAGGTTGCACAGTTGTTGTGGTTATAACCTTTGGAAATGGCAAGCTGGCTCTACACAACATTTTCTTGTTACAAAACAAGCGCTAAGATTCATGTCTGCTTTTCAAAGCAGACAAGTGCAAATCTGTAGTAGAAATATTATTTGTTTTTTAAACAAGATGTACAGCTGGGGGGGAAAAAACGCTCAAGCTTTTGGGTGTACATGGTTGTCTTTAAATCTCAGGGGCTTAAATATACCAGTTGGTCTAATAAAATATATTGCTTTTACCTTGATATGTCAAAGGCAAGATTACTGTTATTATTTTTCATGGTATTTAAGTTTTCTTAGGAGGGAATCACAGCATGAATTTCTTTAAGCTAGTTGAAGTGTGCCAAATAAGTATAGGGTTTTTTATTAAAATAATGCTGTTTTGATTAATTTTGGCAGTTAGAATGAATTGTGCTTCACATGTAACACCGAGTTTCCCTTTTTCATTCTGTGCTTTATTTGAAAGTGATGATTGTGACTACAAGACAACTGGAAGCTTTCCTTTTATACTTCACTATTCTCAATTCAATGTGACTTAAACATAAAGAAAAATGAGTCCTCTTTGAAAACAAAGGTTTTGGTTTGAGAGCTGCAGTAAACAGAATAAATGTTTTATTAGAAAGTAGGTGGGTTACGATGCTTCAGTGTAGAGATGGTAAATTTATTTTAAGCTCCTATTCCTGTTCAGTGCTTACACATATCTTCTAACAGGGCATTTTTTATGTTGCTATCAATAGTCTTTAATGCCCAGGTGGGTAAAGAACTGAGGATAGAAGTGATGTTTTGTTTTCTTGTAGAACTCTGCCAGGAAACCTTGCCCCTTCCATGCAATCCAACAGAGAAGTGCAACTTGCCATGAACATCTGGTTCCTACCCAGCTTTGAGCCTGGCACTAGAGCCCAAGCACCAGCTGCCTTATGGCAACCTATGCTGGACCTGCCCTAAAATGCTACCCCCTCTGACTCTGCATTTTCACTGAAATGTTCCTACCTTTGTATTTTGGGGTTGGTAATTGCCCCTCAGTTGTGTCAGTCAGCAGCTGACAGAATGAGAGGGGACAGTCCAATCTGTGCTAGGGAAACATAGGCTGGATATAAGGAAAATGTTTTTTTACAGAAAGGGTAATAAAATATTGGAATGGTCTGTTCTTTCTGTTCAAGAAAAGACTGGATGTGGCACTTGGTCCCATGGCTTAGTTGAGGTTAGGGTTGGGTTTGACTTGATGATCCTGGAGGTGTCTTCCAACCTAATGATTCTGATTTCAGTGGCCCAAGCCATTCTCTCTCAAAACCTCTTTGCCCAGCCTGCCTCATGAACGCACAAACCAGTGACACATTTTGGGTCTTGGTGTCACATCTGAGATGTGCAGCACCAGGGGTGCCCTCGAGGGGCCACGCTGCCACCCCACAAACACAGCTCTGGTTGCTCCTTCCCTCCAGCAAACCACTCATCCCACCCTGGGCAAAACTCAGGCAGCAGCAGGGATGAGCCAAGCCTTGGGAAGAAAGGCAGCACAAAAATAATCCCTGGACATGGAGGCAGCAGGGGCCACTGCTCCTGTGGGGACAAAGTGAGCACCTTCCCACCTGGCCACAGCCTCCAGCTCAGCAGCCACCCCTCCATGCAGTGGCAGAGCATTGCTGACATTGCTATTGAATTTTCAGGTGTTTTCTTCTTCCAAAACAATTCCATTAGTTTTTCTGAATTTTTGAGCTAGCGTTGAGAATTCAAAAAGTCACTCATGAATAAACTAGGCAAAGGGCAAAAAATGCATTGTGATAAGCTAATTTAAATAGAAATAGGCTCACTCCTTTGTGTAGGTTGGATATGCATTTTTATTTTTTTAATTTAATATCTAGACTTTTAGGAGTAAATTCAGTTTTTTGAGGAGCTACTCTGACACCACCAGGAAAAACGAAAAATTAAATCTAGGTGACCTGTTTGTCATTTTCATACAGCTAGCAATATCTGGACTTTTTGCTTACATTTGAGCTGTGACAGTTTATTAGGATGATTTGGAGGGCAGGAATAGAGATTTAGGAAGAAAAGACACTTGCAAAATGTAGATAATATGACATTCAGTGAAGATGTGATCACAACAGGAAAAGCATTTATTTTTTCCCTATCTTATGCACAAATAAAAAGCTCTACACTTAATAGGAAAAAGTCCTATGCAGCTATTTCTCTTACTAAGAGAGGCTCAAAAGACTGAAGAAAGATGCTTGAAAGACCTAGTCTGCTTCTGAAAAGTCTAGGACATTTCAAAATGCTTTTGCATGTGTTCTGTAATGTCTTATTCCAACATATTATAAATGGTAGTTGGCAGATTACACCTCATATTTTCAAAAGCTAATGTCTGTACTGTTCTGCTCTAGGTGTCTTGTCTATAAGGTTCAAAAGCATCATTGTGATCTGTCATGGTAGTTTTGATATCCACATAAAGCTGAGAGAACAAGGATTTATAAGCTTCACTCAGAAAGTCATAGAGGTAGGAGTGCCTGCAAGGGGTGGGCAGAAAGCATAAAGCACTGAAGGTGTCTTACTTTTGTCTACAGGATGTATAAATTGGAATAAAATATTATAAATACAAGTACAGAGTCCGTTTTTACTTAATAGTTCCAAATGACACAATAACTGTCATTGTTGTTTTTTATGATCTGTCTTTTGAAGTTCTTAAGCAGTTCTTAAAACTGCTGCTTTATTAAAAAAGAAAACTAACCCAAGCAATAGAATTTATGGCGGGGGGGCGGGGGGGCGTTGGGCCTTACAGGCCAAATTAAAAGACTTTCATGACTTGAAAGTTTTCTTTCCATTGTTGAATGTATGGCAAAGTCACTCCTCTAACAAAACATGACAGCTGATCTGGTTCCCTTATTAAACTGAGTGCTTCAGAGTATCAAAGGGCAGAAAACTTGCATTAACTTGATTAAAAATAGTATACAGAGTCAACAGAAAAATGACAAATTTACTTTTGGTATTTTAAAAGGATTTTGTGGGCAGAAAGGAGAGTTTTTTTAATAAGTTAATTGTTGCAGAATGAATAACTATATATGTGGAAGGTCCTTATAGTTCCTGCTCATGTATATTATGGAAGAGTAAATAAAATGAGTAGAGTAAGCAATGCAATTCTGATTCAAAAACTGAATTAGAGGTGGTCTTAATTCTTGCTTTTTATAGCAATTGATAACATTTAGTTAAATTGACTGAACTACTGTTAAATTTTCAGGATGTGGATTGTATCTTCAACATGCATAGAAAAAGGGTATTTATTTTTTTAGAAGCTTTTCAGCACTGTCAGCAAGTTAGGATGGAAAAAAACCCCCGTTTTCTGCAATTTCAGCCATTAAAAGAGAAGCTAAGCCAGTGCTAAACCAGCAGTTTGTAAAGGATTTTGAGAAAAGAAAAGAATCATTTGCACTGGATTGGTGGGCTGTTATGTTAAAAATTTGAAAGAGGGTGAAAAGTGTACTGATCTACAGCTACGAGACTTTTGGTGATTTTTTAAGCTATTCTAATAAAAGCAATAATCATATGACAATTAAAGTCAGTTTTACCTCTTGTACTTTTAATTATAAATATTCAAGTGTTTTAATTAAACACATACACACCCCCATTCATTAAATTTGAGTGGGGTTTGCTGACTACCAATCAACAGAAAGAAATCTCTTTTCATTCTCCAACATATTTGCCAATGGAGGAGAGGAGAGGAGAGGAGAGGAGAGGAGAGGAGAGTCAAGCAACACACAGGTTGCTTTTGTGTTTGTTTATTTTGTGAGGAGAAAAAAAAAAACAAAACAAAACCAGTTTTGAAAGTGCTTAGCTGTATTTGACCTTTACCAAATTTTGAGTAATACATCATTGAAGAAATATATGGAACTTTCTCCACTGGAAGGAAAATAAACTTTTAACAAGAGAAAGACAATTTAAAAATCCTACTATATTTTTAGGAAGTTCTTCTATGAGATGAGAGGCAGACTTTTAACGGCTATAGTAATACACCAACTCTTTTTCCTAAATAAGATGGCAGTTTTGCTGGGTGCAGGAGAAGAGTAGCTGTGAATTCAGACCAAGGCAGTAGAATAACTGTCGGTAGAACATTTGTTTAAGACTAACATATATTCCTTTCTACTGTGTAATGGGAGCCTGGGAAGACTGCAACAACACCCCCTTAAAGATTTGTGATGTATGGGAGAAAATGAATGTGGAAATATAGAAGGAGTAAGAGGCTTCCACCAGTAGAGATGGGAAAAATACATGTAGAGAAGACAGTGATTTATTTTTTTCTACAGGAAGCCCAGTGTAAATGTGACTATGATTTCTCCCTACTGTGGGAATCTGTACCGTTTTTCACAAGATAGTATTCACACTAAAGACTGGTGAGGTAGTCAGAAGTTCTGAATATATTTAAATGAATACAGTTGTATCTGTCATCATTAATGGCTGCTATAATCACAGCTTTTAAAACCCGCTGTTGGCTTCAACAGTCCATGGTACAATGCAGCTTTTCAAAACTACAATAGTTGTTGACATTCCATTAAAGAAAACAATAGAAGTGGAATGGATATGCTTAGATTTCTTTTTACTCTGTACAACTGATTTATAAAAAGAAATAGCAGAGGGAGAGAAAAACAAGACAAACCACTGTGAAAAGTAATTAAAGATATGAATAATTGGGAAGGGTAAAATACTGCTACAGGTGTAGTAGACAGTATTTGTCACTCTTTAAACTATTAAATGTATTTTTAAAATTGAATATCATTATATCATTAGGATTGTCATAGCTATCACACTGAATTTTGTTTCCAATTTCTGTTTAAAAATGAGGTTATATAAGGTTTTTAATTTATCATTTATGTACCAGCAGGCTGTATAACTACTGTTATATTTCTTCAGTTTAGATATTTAGATATTTAGATTCTAACTAGTGAGAAGTTCAAAGTGGATGGATATTTAGTTAAATTTTTGCATTATATATTTCTTTGTGTATTAGCTGGTGATGAATGTACCCCACCTGAATCTCATTGAAATGGTGCTTTCATGAAGGTTTGCTGCCCAAGTTTGTACAGAATGTTACAGTGAAAATATCAGCCAAAAGCACAGCCAGACATCATTTACTTGTTTAAAAAAACATGATTTTTCTCTCCCCCTCCAAAGAGTAGTTCTCAAAATCGTTTTAGAATTTATATGAAATACGCTGAGGAGCTTTGCCTTTACCTGTCAGCTTTGCCTTTACCTGTCATCATGAAATACTTCAGCTGCAGCATGCAGCCTTTTCCTGTTTGAAAACCTTTACAACCGCTGTGCTCATTCTAAGGAATATAGAAAATGAGAGGCTCCAAATTGCCTTTAAAACTATTACTACATAATCCACTGCAAGATGTTCCTTTACTTGCTTAGTTGCTTTTATTCTAGAAATGGTATTATAGCAAAGTAAACAACACTGTCAAATATATAAACCTATTTTTCTCCCTCCCTAAGGTTATGTTAGCTACCTATACAGACATTTGAGAGAAATCTCTGCATCTTATGCACAAATGGTAAACAATATTGAAATATAAATGCATGAAGAATATTAGTGTAGGTTTTTAAAAGACTAAAATAATGTTTAATATGGCTTTATTATTCAGATAATCTGTTGCTGCCAGTAAGCCCTTCTCCTCTTGCTGCACTGAGTGAAAGCAGAACACCTTAGCTAGGAAAAATCAGAAATGCTTTTAGTTTTGTCTGCTAAATTTAAGGTGGGACTTTTGCATCCACATACCAAATTGTTTTCAAATAACCTTGATTCTCATTTGAGACTTGATCCATGTGCCTGGAACTTCACCAAGCATTGTTAAACAGGTTAGAGTGGAAGCTGTAAATATTGAAATTGTGAGTCTGAGGCAGTGTGACAACTAGACAAGCATTTAGAATTCTTCTAATCTTTTTTTCATATGTCATCTGTAAGTGAATGCTTAGAATGATTAGAAATCAAGCCTTTAAAAATTGCTTGCTATTCCCTTGTTTTCTTTCTGGAAGATTTATCTCTGCCTAATACACCAGGAAAAATTAACTAAAATTATTTAGACTCTTATTTTTCTGAGTCATGAGCCAAGTCTTAATGGTCCATGAAATACAAATGCATAAGTAAATGAAAAAAAAAAAAAAAAAATTGAGAACTTAGACTGTGTGGAAGGGAAGAAATTTGAGAGGAGGAAATGTTAGAGAAGGCAGATACTGCAGCAAATGCAGCTCAAAAACTCTTAGTAGTACTAGTGGGAATTAGGATGTGCTGCCTGAAAGATCACAAAGTCTTTTTTTCTGAATGACCTAATTTTGCTACTTGCGTAGTAGTTCTGTCAAATTATGATTTTTGTGACACTGCTGGAGCCGGTGAAATGTCACCCCTGTCTAGCAGTCATTCCTGAAAAACAGGTTTACCAACAAAATAAAACCACATTCTAAACAGCTACTGCAATACTGCATTACAAGAGCAGTCATAGGCAGGAGCTTTTTGGGTGTGTTCAGACAGTTCCAGGTTTGAAGATACTTAAAAAAAGAACTTTAGTTTCATTACTGATTAATTGAAACACTTGGAACTCAAAATCTCTTTTAATCTCTCTAGTCATCTGTACTAGGTTGGTGAGAAGAGGGGCAAAAAGACACTAAATTCCTGTTTATAAATTAACAAGCATATTTCATTGTGATTCCTGTCTGACAATGTCTACATCGCAGAAAATGCCATTACAGTCAGCATTAATTGACACCCCCTTTGGTCATCTCAGAGAAGATGAGACTTGAATGATTTTGGAGGTTGCACTACCAGCCTCACTGTTAGGCAGAGTCCCAAAAGTACATTAGAGGACAGGGAGGATGAAGAAACCTCTCTGCTCAGGTTTGTGGATAAAGAATTTTGTTCACGACATGATGATTGTTTGCTACTCAGGATAAATAACTTCATTTGAAATTAAATGATCTCTCTCTGGTTTCTAGACATCTTTCAATATTTTGCCTGTGGCTGATATAGAAATGGAAAAGATAACTCCTGAATGACAAATCAAGATGTTTACTGAAGTGTTGCCTAGACTCAAATTGGAGGGGTTTTTTTATTTTTTTTTTCTTTTCACACAGAAAAGAAGAAAATTGCATTACCTGGGTTAGAATTTAATTTAGATATATTGATCCCTACTTAAGGAGATGCCCTAATTACTCCCAGATTGTGGTCTGACTGGGGATCAGCCACAGTTTGGCTAAACTGCAGACTTTTATGTTGAAGGACTGTGATGTATTCTGCTCAGCTTGTGCAGTGTGTCAGCTTTAATATTTGTTTTACAATGTTTTTAGCAGTTGGACTTGGTGAACTTAAGGATCTTTTCAAACCTAAAGAAATCCTGTGATTCTATGAAAATAGCTGTGGTATTCTCTTATGTCACTCCAAGATCCCTTCAGCCCAGCCATGTTTTGCAGCCACATAGTTCAGCAGCTGACAGTAGGTACCAGTATTAGTGTGTGCACTAACTCTTGACAATGGCCTGAAAGGGTGATTCTTTGCTCGTTGTATTTGAAATTCATCATTGCTCCATCAGGATCCCAGACTTCACTTGGTATTCTCAGAATACTTTCCTAACTTCAAATAATATTTTGGGGGTTTAAAATGAAGTTGGAGATAGTTATCATGAGACCAGTGTGGTTATATATATTTTTAATGGTATGGAACTCATTAAATTGTAAGTAGTTTTGCTTAAATTGTAGATAATTTTTTTCAAAGAGCAATTCACAGGGTAAAAATCAGTATTTGCACTCAGAAAGGCAGTATTACCTCAAAACAAACAAACAGAACCCCACAAGCAAACAGAAGATGTTAGTGATAGCCTGTTCTGCCTATCCCAGAATGTGAAAGTAAAGCAGAACACTTGCACTCTGCTGTCAGTATCCTGCTCAAATTTCAAGCCATTGCCTTTAAGTCCATGGCTGCATTGCACTTCTAAAGCTCCTATCTCATTAAAACTGCTGCAAAATTAAACATTGAATTTTGCTCTGAAAGCCAGGACAGACATTGGGATTTTCCATAATGGCCAGCTGAAATTTCCCAGTACTGCTGCTCCAGTCTGTCTCCCTGCTGGATCTGAGGCTGCCCACAGCCCTGCTCCTTGAAGGTGAGCTGGGCAAAATGCTTTCCAGCAGCACCCACTTGGTAATTGTTTTTTCTGTCTAAAGTTTCCAGTGTTTCTAAACCAGGCAACATACCAAACTGGCAGTGAAAACTGCACAGTACATCGTTGCCTGTGACTGTCAAACCTCCTGGAGAGGTGTTGGCAGGTAAGAGCTGCTCATTGCTGGCTAATCTAGATTTTTCTAGTAAGTTGAAGATAGGTTGGAAGTGGCAGTGCTGGGACCAATCTTTAGCTTTGTACTCAGTAAAATGCAGAAAATGTTCTCAAACACATTTTCCAATTTCTTTATCATAAATAGAGGCATGCAATGCCTTGTGTGCTTGCCTTCTCACTCACAAACTCTTCTGATCACATTCTGAGGGACAGAAAAGTCTTCAGATATTCACTTCACATTCTGTAGTTCCAGCTTGGCATAATTTTATTATGAGCTGAACAGCATCTGGACATCAGAAGAATGCATCAGTCACCCTGAATGAGTTATAGAAAGAGTTGTTTGGTTTTCTTTTTAAGTTAAACTAGCTATTAAACAACAA
>VXBN01006998.1:359242-485572 GCA_013397395.1 Sinosuthora webbiana
AAAAAAAAAAAAAAAAAAAGTTTTGAATTGATTCTGCTCTGAGTTTCATAATTGCAGACATAGAAAAACACACCTGTGAAACATGTAGAGCTACAGAATAGGTAGTTGCGACTTTATTTCCCAGAAAAAAAAGGTTGTTGTCTGGATAATAATGCAGGCTAAAGTTCCTTCCTGGATTATCATCTTTCATGGAAAACTTTCATTAGCCCCTCACCGGCTCTCAGACCATTTTAAGAATTACATTCCCTTCCCCTCACACAGCAGAGAAAATGTGGGTCAAATGGGACTGACATTCTGCTTCCCCAGGACGTCAGGTCTTAGTGTTAGATGTCCCTCTCTGCCGTTAGTGCTGCTTTGGAACAAAAAAATACCCGTGGAACAGGGCTAAGCTGTCTTGAAACTCTGACTTTTTCCATGTAAACCTTTCCTCTCTGACTCTTGCTTATCAAGGAACTAAGTACCTTATGAAGTGGAAAATTGGCACAACATTCATAGAACCATGTGTGTATACACGGTATGCACATGATACGAGGAAGTAAGAATATTGGGACCCTGTTCAGACCTGAAACATAATTCCTATGAACGCATTTTTTCCCCTAATTTTGACCAAAACTGAAGACTGTGTCTTTCCTGGTCATCTCTGGTGCTAATCGTGGTACGTTGGGCTCTTGGTTACCATTTCTAATTGTCAACAATTCTCACCTTTGGCATATAAACTATAAATATTCAGTTTGTTCCAGTGATTCTCTTCACTACAGCACTGCTGCCTTGTTGAGAATGACCTCCCAGAAAAATAAGAATTATGAGAATAAAATTGTTTTGCTCCGTTCTCTTATTGTTTCACTGAAATAAAATTGCATGAATCAGATGAGAACTGTGTTCACCTGAAGGACCAGAATACAATAAAACTGGAGTAGCACTCCATTGCCTTGAAAAAGGGGCTGATCTTTTTTAATTTGCTTCTCAATACTTAAATACATAAGCTTTTTAAAATGTGGTATGAGTTGATTAATTAAAAAAAATAATTACTTTGGAAAGGGACTGTGCAACAAAATAGCCTTAGAATGACAGTCCTATTCTTTATAAACAGCTTATCTTTTAGCCATTTTCAAATCTTCCTGGTTTTTTTAGCCAAAAAAAATTTAAAAAGCAAAAAAATTGAATGACAGAGGAAAAAGAAGAAAATATGAAATTGGGGTCCATGCATTTTCTTCAACACTTCTGTTCCTTAAAGGATAAATATTTCTATTTCTGGTCCCTATGCAAACATTGAAATAAATGTCATTAACTGTGGAAATGGCTACCAGAAGCAACTGCTTGGAGGTAGGAGGGATGTTTCCTCTGCATTTGGCATTTAAAACAGGTCTCAGATTGGCAAAAGCTTTTTTAATATGGTAGGCTGCAGCTGATATAGAGATATTATCTATTGCTGAAACTGTTTCTAAAAGTAATCATTATCACAGAATTTCCAAGAAAGTTTGTTGGGTTTTTTGTTCGGGGATGTTTTGTTTGGTTGTTTTTTGTTTGGGTTTGCTCTTTCTTTTAAAAATCTCTTTGAATTTGAGATAATGCTTTTATCAGAAAACTATCCAGAGTGTTTTCCAAGCAGTCTCTTTTCTAATTTCTGTCTTTGAGATAAACATGTTAAAGTAATAATGACAGAGACCAAGAAAGGGGGAAAAAAGGAGCACAAATTTGTGTATAATCTTAGCTGTATTCTCAAAGAAGAGAAATTTATACTGATATAGGATGGCATTAAAGGCCCCNTAAATGTATATTGATAAATATAGGATGGCATTAAAGGCCCCTTTGATGAAAGCCCGTGTTACTGTTTCACAGGACCTGAGAAATGATGGTTCTTTCTTCATAGTGAGAGGTGGAGGTCGGTGGAGTGTTTCCTCTCTGAAAAGAACTGAAAGATACTGCCCCTCAGATGAATGTACATTGGTGATAGTATCATACTTTATGGAAGAAAAGTCAATTTTAGGCAGTAGGGCTGTCGTTTAGCGAGTCACACCTCACTGACATGACTAATTGTCTCCTTATAAACACTGACATTAGTACCCAGTATGTGTCAGAATTATTGTCCAAAGCATAATGAGCCCTAGGCCCAATTATGATTTTAGATCAGGTTTGGCTGTAGGAAGGGAGGGAAAAATTCTCATAAACTGCTTTTTTAAATTGATATTCGTGCTACAGTTTCCAGCTTCCTATATGAGGCATTTCTGTCCATCCAGAACTCCACTCTTCAATAAACGTCCCTTAGAAAAAGATTTTATTCATGCAAAAGAGTCTTTAAAGGTTTGTATTGATGTGAGACTGTTTTAGTTGGCACTGGAACTGCCTTATGTTTGCATCTATCAGGTACTTACAGCATACCTTGATTCTCTCTGGGGAAATCCATCTATGATCCAGCTGACTGGAGGTCCCAGTTATCACAGTCTGCTGCCAATAGCTGACATCACTTTGGCCTGCTACTGAATTTCAGTTTTTGAGTAACTTTTAATGGTGCATGATATTTCTATTTATGATGTGCTTTCCATATTCATCTTTTTTACGTTCCTCATTTCTCCTGTTGTCATCCAGTCTCATCTCTTAGTTAAATCAGAACCAAAGGGTACATTTAGATTTATTGTAGTGGATACACATGGATATGTGTTCTGCTTTTGAAATGGTAGGAGTGCACAAAGTAGTGAAAGAAAAGATACAACAAAACTAGACCAACTTTTCTTTTAAAAAAGTAATTTATAGGTTAAAAATGAATATATCTTAATGCTGAATATCTTTATTAAATTAGTAGTTTCCAGAAGAGTAGGTGTGACATGACTTACAGACCCAATACATTCTTTTGCAAACCCAAATATATAATTATTACTAAGATAATAGTTTAATAATGCCAAAAACTTCTTGAAGATTTTGTTTTATCTTTGTAAAGTTTTCCTGGTATATTAATTTCTCTAACTTAATAGTGTTTAAAAGAATTTAATTCATTTTGTAACCTTTTATGAGCACATTTATCACTTTCTTGATAGACAGATATCCTGATTGCTGTGTTTTTTGCATAGATAAGAGTATTTGAATAATTTTGGATACTTTGAATTAAAAGAAAAAAAGAAAAAAAGAAAAAAAAAGTCTTGTGTTGCAGTAGTAACTAAATAAGAAGTGATTTAATCTTAAAGCTGATACAATTGACCAGGGGTACTGCTCTTAGAGCTATAAACAAATAGCATATACAAGTAGTTTTGGATTAAATGTATGTAAAACAAGATGAATAATCAGCTTTCCTTCATGTTCTTTCTCTCTCCCTGAACACCCAAATAATTTCAAAAAGCAGAATTGCAACACTAATTTCCCAATAGATAGCAGACCAAGTGAACAAAACATAGATTTGTAGCCTAAGACATGAATTTTTCATTGAAGCAATAAGGGAGTAGTTACTGTGTGTATTTATGTTTTCTCTTAGACAAATGAAGTAGCTACTGAATTCTGCATCGAAGGCAAATTCTGAGAAACTTAAATAGGACACATATTCATACAGAATATGTTTATTATTGGTTGCATATATCATTTAATATTTAAAAGCCCTTTTATCATGTACTGTAGCTCGTGGAAATAAGCTTTCTTCTTATTTTTAGTCTTGGGAAATGGTTTTTCCTTAGAGGATTCTGGGATTTAATTACAGAACTTTTCAGAAGTTCTTGTTAAAGGTACTAATTCTACCCTGAAAGAATCCGTATCTTCACATTTGATCTATAGTAGTTACATAAGGAGAAATGAAAGAACTGAATGTCATGACCATGACATTTCCCAAGAATATCTTTCAGTCTTCTTTTACTTGGATTCCAGGGAATTTTTCCACTGCTATCTTTTTCCAAACTCCATTTCACTTTTTTTTACAGTTCTGTGTACCTTTAAAGACTCCACAAGATCTTGCAGGAAGGAATTCAAGTCTTGTAATCAAGCATTGTGTGAAAAATGGTATTTTTTGCTTGGTTTGAAACTTTTTTCTGCTAGTAGCTAGTGACTGATTCTATTCTAAGTTGCATTGCTGAAAACCAAGAACAAAGCTGCTTTAACAGTTTTATCAGAGAGGGTTCCAAAAGATGCAGCTGTTATGCTGTTGAATATTCTGGTTCTCAAATCTCAAAGTATATGATTTCAATCCTCCAACTAAACAGTAATGCAAAGAATGCTCAAACCAATGAAAATACTTCATAATTCTCAGTTACAAACCAGGTCTCAAAAATTCTGCACCCTGGGATTTTAAGTTGCTCAGGAAGGATGTAAAGTCAGGCTTCGTTTGGCTGCTTTGGAGTTCTTCAACCTGTCAATATTTATTCCCAGCTTTACTTAGAGGAATTATTTATTTTACAGCCCCAGAAGTTTAAGCATAAAATAGTGATCAATTTAAAATACCAGTTGTGTAAGGCAGTCACCTAGATATACGCCCAAAGTCTGAAGTTATCTTGAAGGCCCTCAGAAGAAATAAATTTCACGAAAGTACAGACAAACACAGATAATATATGTGGTGGTGGTCAGTATGTAGCTTTGTCTCACCTGTTTAAACTCATTGGGACCGAAAACCACCAGTGATTAATCTGAGCTGGGCTCTTGCCACAGTCAGTGATGGGCTGATTCACACAGATGTGTCTGTTTCTTGCTTATTTCATTAAGGCAGGCTGTATTCACTTTCCATTACTGTGGTTGGTGAGATTCTGTGGGTTTTTTATCTTCTTTTTTTTCTGTTTGAGCAGGGATTAATACTCCAGAGATGCAGTTTTCGTGTTTGGACTCAGTTGTTTATTAATTCTTATCTATAGCACAGTCTCACAAGTTGTGAGTTCTAGCAAACAGGGTAGAAAATGGCTCAGTCTCTAACTCTTTTCAAGGTCTTTTAAGCACTAATTATACAATAACAAGATGACACCTATATTATTTATACTTTTAACCCAATAACCAACCACCCTAGGTTGGCAATGTGGACCTTTTCACCCAGTTACAAAAAACCACCCAAAACCATGAAAAAGAAGGTGAAAGAAGAAGAACTTATCCAACACCCTAAATCCTCCATATGCATTACTATATACCAAAACCTTAATTCCTAAGTTTTACACCCTGTGACATTACACACCTCCATTCAAGCTACACACCCACAATCCCAGTGCCACCACTCAGCTCTGGAAGCCTGTTCCACAACCTTAGGTCAAATGTAGTGCTTGCTTGAGGGTCAGTGCCTCTCAGCACAGAAAGCCCAGAATCCTCTGTTTCCAGAGTCCCAACAAGATTCTGTCCATGCAGGGTCAGCAGAAACCAGTTAGAACTAGTGACAGCTGAACTGTTACAGATGAGATAAAGAGCAGACTCGTGGCTGGTGTGCTCAGGTGCTCTCAGCTTTCTACTACCGTTTTTTATTCTGACATTTACTTTATGTGTACCTTCATTTTCCTTTGAAAAGAGGACACAACTGAACTTTCATTTTCCTGCTTTTCAGACAATATTTCTCTTTAGATTGTCCTTTTCTTTTTTACTGTGTGTTGAGGTCTCTTGCAAGTTCTGCAACATAAATACTAAGTGCCAATGTTCTCAATCAGATATATCAGATATGCTAAAAGATACATAATCTTTTTTGAAAATCATCACTTTTTCATCTAACCCTTTTTTCTTGTTGCTCCCAATCCAGAAATCCATAGGACAGCAAACTAAATGCCAAGTTACTCATAGCAAATTATTCAGGTACCTGAACATACAAATCCACAAAATAAGCTTTCAATTGCTTGCATGAAAAGATTTCACATTATTCATCATCAAATGAAGAAAATGAAGCACCTTTTTTTTCATTTAGTAAAAAATGACCAATGCATAGTTGTCATTTAGCAAGGCAAAAGAGGTCCAGCATCTGGTAAAACTTAGCAAGATTTTCTATTTGATCAGATTCTTCCACTCTACCCTTACTCTCACACTTGAATCTTTACCAGAGTAAAATAATTATACTAACACCCTGGAAAGATGTAGGGCATGCACTTCTCATGTAGAGGTGCCATGGCACACAGGAATTAGAACTTGATCACATAATTACAAAGATCTTGTCATATAAAATGACTACTCAGAAAGAACATGTTAGGCCAGGATTTGAAACTGATCAACAATTTCCTTTGCCACTGTTGTACAGCACAATTAGGATGAGGAGAATGCTAATAAGAAATACTCCCATCTGGTAATATGTATGTTAACCTCATTAAAAACTCAGTGAATAGAGTTAGACTTATGTCTGAAAATGAAACACTGATGCCTATAAAATATGCTACTTGATGCAACTAATACTGGAGAATTTCTGTAACGGAAACTTTAAATCTAAACTTCTAAATAAATTTAGGAGCAATAGTAAGAGTTTCAAGGATTAAAAATCTGACATATTTTACTTTTTGACACTTTTAATAAATTTCTTTTATTAGTTTTGCTGCTGATTTAATATGGCTGGGATGAGAGAATTGATATTTTCTCACCACCTTGAACTGATCATATTTTCAGACTGTAATACCATATCTCCCAGTGTTTTCTGGCTACAAAACTGTAAACAGTACCAAAACACGCAGACTTTTCAGAAGCTCAGAAGGTTTAAAAATCAAAGGTGGTGTTAAAAATGGTACTCAAGTTCATCTCTCTCTTCACTATTTTCCTTTCCTGTGCTTATTTGCATGGGATGGAATATTTGATCTGTAAAGAAGGTGATGGAGGAGTGATTTTGAAGCCTTGATAGGAGCAGAAAATCAAGTACATAAGAAGGTTTAGAAATATCTTCCTTCTAAACTGTCTCCCTAATTTTTTTAGCCTTCTGATGTTTACATATTTGTACTGAAGTTCTTACTACGCATTGTAACATAAACAAAGTAGATGTTTTCGCATTCCTCTCTGTGATAGACTTCTAGTTTGACCAGTGGGGTCAGAGAAGTGTAAACCTCGTTGCCCAATCCCTGATCAAACTCCAAAAACTATATAAACCCAAATCTCATATAAACATCCTTCTTTTTTACTCTAACACTAACTGTGTAAGTGTTCTTTTTGCATCTGTCTGGTGACAGTAAATCTTTACATTTACCTTTATCAGTCTTAAAAATGTTTGGAGTTTACCACTATGTGCTATCTTTTATTTAAATGTAGTTCATCCTCTTATATAAAAACTGGTTGATATGTAAAAACTTTGATTTTTCAGTAGAATGAAAGAATAGAATTTAGTAGACTAAAGATAGTTGACAAGGAGGGTAAATTTTAGCCGTTACTCCTTAATAGTCATCTGGTGACAATGGTATGAGCACAAAAACCTTAATTTTATCAATTTATCATTAGTTTCCGTGGTTAACCACTGAAATCCTACTTCATATTTCCATCTGCTGTCTTCTGTAAGTCTACCCCCAGAAACACTGAACAGTGGAAATATTTTAGTGGGTTCAATAAAATTGCAAAAACTGAGTTTCGATACTGGGATGAGTGTTTAAGAGTGTCATTCTTATAAGGAAAAGATTGTCTTACAGGTTTTCAGCAACAGCTAATCATTTGCTCAATTCTATTGAACTCTTATGTGCTGAGATCAGTTAACCCGTATACATGTTTTCCTTTCACCCAATAAACCATTAAACATTGTCAGGAAGAAAAGATTTTGAGGCATCTTCTTTGGTGTCTCCATGTAATTCTATTTCAAAACAAAGTGGATAACATCAGCTGTTCTCCCTGAGAGAAAATATTATTCTTAAGTGCTCCTAACTTGTAAAGCAATAACACACCACCAGCAGAATCCAGTGTAACCCCTCACTGGTTCCCCACACGAGGTTCCTTCTGTGTTTCTGTGCAGCATCTCTAAACTCACTGTGCCCATTAACATGCAGCAGCCTTCAGCTCCTTGCAACCCTACATAAGGAGTCCAGATTTTCAAACTCTCCTCTCGGCTTGTATAGGGCCTGATGTGAAATTAATAGGATTTTTTAAGGATCTAGCTCCACATTAAAAGAAATAGAAAAGATCTCTTCCCAGTGCTTTTTACTGTTTAAGTGGGTAGGAGGAGCATCTTCTGGCTGAGCTGCAAAGTACTGAGCAAAGAGTAAGTTTTCAGAGTGTAAGACCCTATTTAGAATTTGAATGATGTCAAGGTATTCCTCTTTCTCAGATAATTTTAAGGAAGTGCAGAAATACTTTGGGGTTGAAAGTCATTCCCTGGTATGAAATACAATAAAATGAGATTTGAGGGATAGATTTGAGGGATACTATTATTCTGGTCAGTGTACAATATATTTAATATTCTTAAGCTCTTATGCTAAAATTCTCATTGATTATTCAAATGAAATTATGATATTAAGTAAAGTCAAATGAATTACAAAATATTTCCATTATAATAGTGCTATCTTAACTATAATGTAAATATTTTTCCTAATAGTTGATTTATCATTATGATTACAGTTTATGTCCTTTTTAAGGTTTACAAGAAAGCTGAAATTTTCAGGTGACTGAAAATAGGATCAAATTAGTAATGCCAAATGAAACTGTATGTGAATTTTGGAGATATTCAGTGAATCCAATATATTATGTAGCAACAAATTTATATGGATCCATTGTAATGCATGTGTAAGAATATGAGCTGTATTGTTATTTGGAGATGGGAATTGTGACTCTTTTTTGCTGACACCATCTACAGAAAATTAGTTATTTCTTGTAGGGGTCAGTATATCTCTTCCTGTTCTCACTGAGCATTCAGTCTCCAGTAAGGGTATGTAATTGGTGTGATGGCTTGGGAAATAACAGCAGTAGGTCCCAGAGAGTTATAAACCACTCAGCTCTCCTGCTTATTTCTAAGCTGTTTCCATGCCTTCCTGAAACATTACATTAAGTCTTCAGTAGTCGTGCTTGAATTTGCCAAGTGAAATAGATTTTACTGCAGCAAAGAAATTTTCCATAAACATTATAGAGATGTTTAGCAGCAAATTTTCTCATGATAGTTTTCAAATGGTTCACCTATTTTTCCCTTGTGTGTTCATTTCTCCCTACTCTTCATTTCTTCTTCATCTTTCTCACTTAACTCCCACACACAAAGTCCAGTCTGCAGCACCTGAGGCTGATGATTGTTCCAAATCCTTCAGTGAAATTTTCTTTCCTTATGTTTTTTTCATACTGATGATAACACTCTGTAGGGTGTGAAATGGACACTGGACATTGTTGCTCCACTTCTGCAACTCTACACCTCATAAATACATTCCCATTGTGGGTTGAAATGGCTGAGACAGGGCAGCACCCTTCCACCTACTCTGTCTTCCAAAGTAGTCTCTGCTGGACCCACCCTGAACCAGAAAGAAAACTTCACATAGTTGATTCAATTAAACACCTAATTTCCTAAATGCATTTACAGTACTTCGTAATGGTTTTATGGCAATTAATCCTGACAATATTTTTTGGATAAACGTTGTGAAAGAAATATGATTATAATATTGTTCTTAGATACTTTAGAATGCATCAGTACTATTACTTTATAAGAAGAATTTTCATGACTTCATCATTCATCTTCAACTTAATTTCTTTTTTTCTGAAATTGCTGAAACTTCTGGGATTAAATGAAAACAAACTTTGGACTTAGATGAGAAAATGGTATAAGTATTTTCATGATTCTATGTATTAAATAGTAAATACAAGCATTAAATATGGTAATAAACCCTCAGGTATGATATTATGCATATTTTTTTACAGGGACAAAGCCATTCATCATTCATTACAAGTATTCTTTTACCTCAGCAACAAATTGGAGAAAAACACAAACCTGTCACAGTTTAATATACCTTGAGACTCAATACCCTTTAAGCCTTTTATTTTGTAAATCTTTGTTTACTTGTAAAAAAATATGAATTAGATAGGTTTGAACAACTTATTACATATATAATAGCACATACAAAATCAGCAGTATCAAAAGAGCCTCTTCCATTGAGAAGCAAATTGAAAGTAAGTTACAAAATTATAGGAGCTGCAAGGTAAAATGAGTAATTATGGATAGTAAAAATAGAAACTGAATTAAAGAACTTAATTATGTACAAAATATGTTCATACATTTATTTAGAAAACTCCTTAGTAAATGTTGTAGTGTTTTACTGACGATGATAATAAATTTCAGGACTAGTGTTTTAGGTGTATTGCTGCTGTTCTTGGACTGTAAAATTAAATTGTAGCTACTTCTCAAATGGATGTGACAGCGCAGCTGTACTTCTTTTCTTAGAAAATAAATCTCAGAAAATTAACTAAAAAATGGGTTTACCAGTTGAAGTGAGACATGACTTACTGGAACAAGCTCAGGGAAGGGATTTAAATTAAGGATCCAAATTAAGGATCCTTATTATTAAATTAGGATCCTTAAATTAAGGATACAAATTAAGTATCTGACAAGTGAGGAGAGGCTGAGAGAGCTGGGACTACTCAGCCTGGAGAAGGGACAGCTCAGGGGGGACTCATAAATGCCCATAAATACATGATTCAGCAGTAAAGACAGCAGAGACAGATTCTTCTCAGTGGTGCCCAGAGACAGATGAGAGGCAATGGACACAAACTGAAGCACAGCAAATTCCACTAAAAAAAATTAAAAAGTGTTCACTACCAGGGTGGTCACACACAAGAACAGGCTGCCCAGAGATGTTGTGGAGTCTACATCCTTGGAAATATTCAAAACTCAACTTGAGCAACCTGCTGTCATGGACTCTGCTCTGAGCAGAGGCCTGGACCAGGCAATCTCCAGAGATGCCTGCCAGGCTCATCCAGTCTCTGTATCTTTGAAAATATATCAGTGAAACAAACATGGTAATAGATGTTAAGAATGAATAAGAATGATAAGAATGAATGCCTCTGTTGGACATTGTTCTGTCCCATGCTTCTTGCCTCATCCATTTCATTTATTTACTGGGAGGCTACTGAGGTCATTGCAAGCAAATGCAAAAGGAGTTGGAACAAGAACAAGAGTTCTGAGTTTAGGCTATTCCTAAAAGTTTTATATTTCTTTTTTTACTTGGTGAATTCTTTACCTGCATTAGTAGCCATATATGGGACAAATAGGATTTCAATGTCATAACAAAAAATAGGTGTCTGACAGGTGCATTCAGAAATTGTCAAGTTGAACTTGACTGTCAATATAATAGCTTCCTGAATTTTGGTGATGCCAGTTGGAAGAAGATAAAGTTATGTCAGTGGTGGCTTTTTGAAGCTTCATTGAAATTATCCATCAGCTGAAATGTCTATTGACTGAAGCACCTTTAATTGTGACAATTATTTAGTCAGCTGATACACAGAAAGGAAGTACATGCCTGAAAAAAACATACAGAGATGAGGTTTAATTATTGCCTGATAGATGCTGACAATCCCTTTTTGCTGCACCATTCTTGTGACAGCTCTGTTGGCCAGCTTGTGAGTAAGCAGCTGCTTGTGTGAAAGCCAATGTTGGGCACACTCACCCTGGGCTCTTTGGAATCAGCTTCCAGACTAACTGAGCTCCTGCTCTGGACCTGTGTTCTGGACAGGTTCCAGCAAGGGTTTGCAGTCTGCCAAATGTAATTATCCCCTGCACTTTTAATTGGCTGTGATAATCACTTCCGGTGTTGTGCAGTTCTGTGAGCTCTTGTTAATTGCTTCATTTTATACCAGAGAATGCTGTATTTCAGTAGAAAATGAAATGATTCTTCCCCCTCTTCCTCCCTTTCCCTCCCCCTCTCTGGATATACATGTGTGCATTTTTATTAACACAATTGGCTCCTCTTATTACAAGCTCCTGCTAAATAAAAATTGTAATATAGCTTATCAGTTATTTATGATATGTAGTTCAATAATTTTCAGATTCACTGCTTTCCTAAGTATTTCAAAGAGAATGAGAGAGCAGAAAGTAGAATAGCTGATAAATCAGCTCTCCAGTAGAGGAAGGCATGGAATGTTTCCCTTACACTCAGTGGTAGAAGTACACCATAGCTGTGCCACAGTTACAGCATTTCTGTAGAAATGCAAATTGTGTGTTTTGTCACCTCTCTATCTCACCAGCCACTTCAAAGTCTTTTAAGCCTCTGCTGATTAAGCTGGTATTTAAAGGACACTACCTTAGCAATACTGCAGTAATATAGGAAACCTGTGTACATCTATAAAACACTTTCAGAAGATTATATTTTTAATACAAGATAAAATTAAATCAAAATAGCAGAGAGGACATACATATTGACCACTGATTTGCAGGGATGTAAAAATGTAGGGGAGGCTGGTGGGGAAAAGTAATTTGTCATTTTAAATGAGACTGAAGCTGTATGCCTCCAACACAGATGAATAAAACCAAAATTTACTGTATAGCTTGAGCCTGCAGGTCTGTTCTGAAATTTGCCTCAGTTCTTCCTCCCAAAGATATAATTCACTCACTGAAACCACATGTCTAGGCTTGAGCTTCTGCATAAGTGCTCACAATAGAGTCCCTAAAGCAAGAACACTGATTTTCCTGGGAAAAAAAATAAGAGAATATGTCAAAATTCACAGTCCAGGGGTGGTTTTTTTTTTTTTTTTTTTTTTTTTTTTTTTTTTTTTTTTTTTTTTTTTTTTTTTTTTTTTTTTTTCCCTCTTTAAAAAAATTTAAATTTTGANNNTTTTTTCTATCCCTCTGAAATAACATTGACATTGTGAACCTCATTTAGTTTGCTTTTTCATTGTTTACCATGACTCAAATCCCAAATGATATTGAGATGCCTGACATTCAATTCAATCTATATTTACTGAGACAGTTGCTTAGACTGAGTTTAATATTAGATGCCTATTGCATTTGAGCATGTGAGCGTAAATGGTTGTGAAAAAAACCTCATAAATCATTATCCTATTTTAAAAGAAATGGCATATTTTCCAGTAATCTAATATGCATTTGACAATAACCAAAAGTAGGGGCAAATTGTTCTTCTGCTTCCTTGGTAACTTAAACTAATTTATGATTTTGGTCATAGATATACAGCTAAGGACATCGGAACACTTTAATTCTTCCTGAACTCAGACATTTGCAGATCTGTATTTTGTAAGCATCTTTAATCTGAGTGAAAATATAGAAATAGATGCATCATTTTTCACATTCCTGAAGGTTAAATTTAGATTTTCAGCATCACCCGATTTCAGCAATAGTTATAAATGTTCCTCACTTTCGTATGCAGCATAAGTATGCGAGAGAGCCGAACGCTATCTCATTTATGGTGCTAAAAAGAAAATGCCTGGAGCACATTTTGCAATATCAACTAGACTGAAGGGATTACTTGATTTGAAGAGAGATGCTAAAGTTTGGAATGTCCTAGTCATGTCAATGAGAAATAACTTTTAGAGCTGAGCTTCAAAGGTAATAAAAAATATAAAACTTGCCATGCAGTATTAGATATCACTAAATACTGTCTAAGATAGCCGTGAAGAAATTGCTAAACTATTTTTAACTTTAAATGTATGTCAAAAATTGTGCCCTAAATTTTGACTTCTGAGCATGTAAGACAATTGTTGTCATTCTATATTCTACTATTGAAAACTCACCTGCAAGCCTTCTCAAATGATATTTTATTGTTCTGTATCATTGCCCTTCTTGTGGCATGTAATGAATGTGATGCCATCCAATGTTGCAGGAGTGCTGAGTGTAACATTAATAAGCTAATGACCTTTATGTATCTTGCTAATGACATTTGGTGTCAGATTGCTTCCACTTCTCTTGGTTAATGGGTAATTCTGATACAGCATGGAGGAAAATGTCATGCTTTGACTGTAGTTTGAAGGCTCACTGTCTGAATGGGTCTATTCCTCTCTGTCACTGGAATTTATCAAATTTCTGGGTACATGACTTCTCATGACAACTATTTAAAAAGCTCATTAACACTAAATATAGTTGATACATATGAGAAACTCCTATCCTACAGTTCAGCATCTATTTATGAATTAACATATGGAGATATGAGTTATTGTTTTAATGAGAATTTCACCTCAGAACCACTTTCCTCTGAGTTCATTGTGAATATAATTAGGTCTGCCATAGTCTTCTCCCTCTGAGACTGAAGATAAGGCACAGAAAAAATATTTCTTTGCTATAATCCTTCTGCTTAAAGATGATAGGGAGGCACTGATGAATTTAGTGCCATTCATGTTCTCTGAACCAGGACTCTTTAAATAATAAAATACCATATAATGTCTTTTTAATGAAGAACTTGGATTTTTAAACAAAGAAGGAATAAATCTTTTAAACAGCGGCATTATAAGGCATCCACTATAAGAAATAGAGAAATGCATCCCATGCAAACAAGGACTTGGTCATGCACTTCATTTAAGCTTTCTGTAGTAGTGAACAAAGGAACATGTCTTCCCTCTCTGTATGCCGGCTTATATTGTTGGTTTGTAAAATACATTAATGTGAGAGTAATCATTAAGAGACTCTTTGTGTTCATGCGAGCAGTTGCTGAAAGATTTTAACTTTGGACTTAATTCAGGGGTATATTCTATATATGAGAGATATAGTCATGGATATATTCCATATATATGAGGTTTTGCTTCTCAAAAACTCTCCCAAGTCTTGAGAAGCAGTCACAAATTTTTAGCACAGATTAGTTAATTAATATTTCCAGTGTTGAGCTTTGACTGTAAGCTTTGACTGTAAAATGTTCAACAATTTGTCTTGTAAAGATGCCTTTTATAGAATAAGATTTTCTCAGTATTTGCATCTCTATCTCCATATCTTAATGATGTAGATAACATCAATTGAAATGGAAATTCCATTATTGAAATACTGGAGACATAATCAAAAATGCAAGAAATTCTGGAAGACTATTATTGTGTTACTATAGACTATATATGTGTTACTACAAATATTGTGTTTTCTAATGGAGGGAATGTTAAACTCTTGTGACCTTTTCTAATTCTGGAGGAAATAATGAAACACAGACTGGAAAAAGAAAGTGCAAACCATGAGGCGAGTTTACACTTTTTTTTTCCTTTTGCAATACTTTGATATGCGCTAAGTAAGTTCTTGGTTGTGGTAAAGCACAGGCAGAGCAAGGGACACCTAGAGGTACCACGGCTGACTTTCTGAGCTTTGGTGAAGCCACAGCATGTATTGAGTATTAATGGGCTTTAAGAGCTGGCTGAAAATCACTTTTTTTTTTTTTTTTTAATTTGAGGAGTTTATATGGAATGATAAATTCATGGGAGAGAGTTCACTGATTTTTCAAATGAAATTCTTGCTAAAAGCAAAGGCCTACCCAAGCATCTATTTCTCATTGAAGTTCTATCAGACACTGCCAATGAAACCTTTGGAATACCCTAGGGTGGCATTTCATACAGTCACCACAAAAAAAAAAAAAAAACCAAAAAAAAAACCAAAAAAAAACAAAACAAAAAAAAACAACCTTGAAATTTTATGGTTTTGTAAATGTGACAATTCATTATGAAGATGGTTTATGAGAGCAAATGAAAAGATTGGTTTATAGCAAAATGCTGGTGGGCACCAAGTTTTGTCTTATTGTGCACAAGGTCTGCATACAGGAAGAGAAAGAGGTCCAGCCACCTTGGATAAAGTTGGATCAGGGCTTTTAACAGTCAACAAAATCTATCATAGTCTGTCAGGTAAACCGAAACAAGAAGCAAAGCAATGAGAAATTATATTCTATGAAAGCAAAGGCCTGAGGTTTTTTAGCTGAAGTTTTTATTAAATATTTATAACAAGACAACCTATGTATTTGAAGTATAGAGCACTATTTGTTATCTGTGCTTTTAAAGTGCTGCTTGTGCCCTTGAAATGTGTAGAAAAGAATGTTTTACCTGTTTATCAATGAACAATAGTGATATAGAAACAAATAACTGAGAGGAAATTAGTAAATATTTCTAAATACAAATTGATAGACATAACATTCTACATATGTGTATGTTTTCATTTCAGATTTATCTGGAATTATTTGCTGTTTGTGTAAATCTTCCTGAAGATTTGGTTATTTGTTTAGATGTGAGCTACCTGATCAGAGATGACTGGTCAGCTGGCAACATCAATTTTTCACTCAGAAACCAGACTAAGTCATTTGGAAGTTGAATGTTCTCTGGAGGCTGAAAAAGCCAATTTCTGCCCATTTTAGCCAATTAAATAAATTGGATGTAGGAATATAATAACTGGCATTACAGAATGGTTGTTCATGCTGAAGTAAAGCAATTCAATATAATCAGACGAATGACTGGTGGAAAAAGGAAGGGGGTCAGCAGAACTGCTATTTTGACTTCTGGAGGGAAGTCTGTTTAAAAGACTGACAAAGTCCCTTTGGAGGTAGTCCTGAGGCTAGAGAGTCCAGGAAGGCTGAACGTTCCTCAAGATGGAAAATTTCAAGGGGCAGGAGTGTCTATGTGCTGAAAGGTGAGCCAACAGGGAAGACTGGCTTGGCTGAACAGAAAGATTTGGCTGGAAACCAGCTGGAATTCAGGAACAAAAGGAAGAGAGTTTACCACATTTGGAAGGAGAAAGCCACTCAGGAGGATTAGGGTTAGGCTTATGTCTGGAGGTTATGAAGCCATAAAATCAGAAAGGCTGAGGCCAACTAGAAGTTAATTTGGCTATTGTCATAAAAGGCAATGAAAATATTTCTATAAATACATTAACAAGCAAAGGAGGGCTAAGGACAATCTTCATCCTTTATGTGTGGAGGGAAACATAACGACAAAGGAGAAGGAAGAGGCTGAGCTGTTTAATGCAAGTCCCACTTGACTCACCTGATCTCTTTCTATGACAAGATGATCCACTTAGTAGGTAAAGGAGAGGCTGTGGATATTGCTTCCCTGGCTTTAGAAAACCCTTTGACATCATTTCCAAATCATTCTGCTGGAGAAATTGCCTGCTCATAGCTTGCACAGGTGCCCAGTTTCCTAGATAAAAACTGACTGGGTTGCTGGGCCCAGAAATTCCTGGGAGATGGAGCTAACATCCAGCTGGAGACAGACACCAGTGGTATTCATCTCAGAACTCAGCACTGGGGCCAGTGCTGTTGAATCTTTTTTGATGATCTGGATGAGGAGATCCAGGGCACCCACAGTAGGTTTGCAGATGACCACAAGCTGGGCAGGAGTGTTGATACACTGGAGTGTGGAAGGCTCTGCAGAGGGATCTGAACAGGCTGTATTGACGGACTGAAGCAAAATTTTAACAGGGTCAAATACTGGATCCTGTACTCAGATCTCAACAATCCCAGACAAGGTTTGGAGGAAGAATGGCTGGAAAGCTGCTCAAAAGAAAATGACCTGGGGATGTTGGTCAACAGCAGCTGAACATGAGCCAGTTTGTGCCCAGGGACCAGGAAGGCCAATGGCACCTGGCCTGGATCAGCAATAGTGTGGCAGCAGGACCAGGGCAGGGATTGTCCCCCTGTACTGGGCACTGGTGAGGCCACACCTCAAATCCTGTGTCCAGTTTTGGGCCTTTCACTCCAAGAAAAGCATTGAGGGGCTGAAGTGAGTCCAGAGCTGGGGAAGGGTCTGAAGTACAAATGTTAGGAGGATAACCTCAGGGAGCTGGCATTGTTTAGTCTGGAGAAAAGAGGGTTCAGGAGAGATCTTATCACTCTCTAAAACAACCACAAAGATGATTTTAGCAAGGCAGGGGTCGGTCGGTCTCTTCTCCCAAGCTGATAGCAATAGAACAAGGAGAAATGGTCTCGAATTGCACCAGGGAAAGTTTATATTGGATATTTGGAAATTTTTTTTTCATGAAGAAGGTTGTATCAAGCACTGGAACAGGTTCCCAAGGAACTGGTGGAACTACCATCCCTGGAGATATTTAAAAGACTTGTAGGTGTGGCACATAGGTTCAATGGTGAAGACAGTGTTGCTGGTTTAACAGTTGGACTCAGTAGTCTTAGTAGCCTTTTCCAAAATTAACAATTCTGTGGATTTACAAAAAGATAAAAAACAGAGATAAAAAAAGAGAGGACCCATCCCTCTTCCATGCATCTTTTTTAAGACTACCAGGAGTCTAAATTAAAAATAGTCTGGAATAATGGTCCATCAAGATGTCTCTCTATCAGACTGCCTGCATTGCATTAATTTTTTCAAAAATTTTTTTTTTTTTTGAGTTTCTAAAGTATTTCTGCATAGCTTGGTCATAGAATTGGACTTGGAATTTAGCTGTTGCATTTATGAATGCTTGTTAACTTGGTTCCTCTTCATAGCTTACAAAGCCGCATATCTTACAGTTCTGTGACATGATGGCCATTTATCAATTTCTTAATCTTTTTATCAAAAGTCGCTGTAAATAAATGTATTTTCATAAAAGTTTTAGCATATATTGTCTGATCCCTGTTTATGCCATGCAAAGATCACTATGCTTTCATCTATTTCAAAAAAGTAATTCCAAATTTCAAATTGCTGTCTTCAAGGAGTCATAGAGGGATATATGATCTGTCACATTCAGGTCATGAGTTTAAATTCACACAGGTCGATTGCGTCGGAAGATCATTATTATCTGGTAGCTCGCTGAGATAAGAAACTTGTACTTCAGTAGTTTTGGTAAATAAATAAAGTTTCCATTACTGTTATTCCACACTTTTAATCTTCTCTGAAGTGATTGCATCCATGTCAGAACCTAAAACTCCTTTAGTTTTGCAGTTCTTTATGCAATCTGTCTTCCTGACCCTTGAGTTCCAGACATCTCTGAATAATGTATGGTTTTCTTTGCTAGACCTCAAACTGAGTTAAATGCCCCTACAGTGCTTTTGATCGATTAGGGGCTGGCATGATCAATGTCATAAGGTAAAGCACAGCCCCTCCATGATTAATGAGTTTCAGGTCTCATACTTCCTTTGGAGGAGCAAAGCATAAAGCTGTAGGCATCATGCTTATTCAATAGCTACACTTAAAAAAAAACAAAAAAACCCCAAAACAACAAACCAAAACAAAGAAAAGAACCCAAACAAACCAAACAAATGAACAGGCAAAAAACCCACCCAAAATGAAGCAAACAAGCAAAACCTCAACAACCTGAACAAAACTGAAAAGTAATTATGAACGAACATATCCTTAAAATCCATTTCTTTTTCCTCTACATGATACAATTCTTTAAGTTGTTCAAACATTGAAGCTAAAAGAATGGGCAGTAATTCTTGAAGTCCCAGTTTGTGGTTCAAATAAAATGCAAATTAGAAACTGAATTCTTAAAATTAAAGCAGCTGGTTTGGAGCTCATTAAAGAAAAAAAATACCGTTAAAATAAGTAAGGGTAATATTTGATTCTTCTAGATCTCTTTTCATCATCTGAAAGAAGTTGTTGTTACATACTTTACATATTTCATATAGAGGAAAATAACATGATGTGTTTTTTATTATTGCTCTAGTTTGACAACTGGCGATGGAAAGGAAGAACTAACAAATTGAAACAAGATGGAACTGATGTTCATGTATCCTATCAAAATTGATTACTATAAGAGCTCCTTAGTATAAGAATGCAGTAGCTTGTCTGTATATTTGTATTGGTATATTCTATATAAGTAAAAGTGAGATCTGATAAGGTTCACATATTGCGATTTCTTATGATTCTCTGCTTGCCACTAACAAAGAACATACTATTTTTTAATAATTATTGTTATTTTTATTTTGAAATCATTAATTTTCAAGTCCTTTTTCTTACAATACCACAGCAGGTGTTTTACAGAATGGTAATTATTGGGGATTATTCTTTGTTTTATGAACTATGAGTATGACTGTTGTTGAGCGTATTTTATGATGTCTCATTATTCTACCCATGTAAATTCATCTTGAGAGATATAGATACACTTTATATAAACTAAGTACTTGAAAAGAAAACCTTTTTGTTTATATGTGTTCTTAAATATAGAGTATTACAGTTGACAAATGTTTCTGAAAACGGAGGTAGAAAAGATTGTGAAAATATTTTTGTGTGCAAGTCTAGAATTTATGGAAGGAGGTGGGACTGTTCAGGGTTTTCTTGCTGATCTCCTAGCACTTAAAAATTGCACAGAAGGTATTTAATGAACAATTAAAGTGCACTTCTTTGTGTTTGCCTGTTTGAAAGTTGGTTTCTGACAGGCGTTAGGAAGAGGATTGAATATTAAATAAAAAACCTGATGTGTGGATTCTGTTCAGGAGCCAAACTGAGGATTACAAGTTAAAAGACCAGCTGTAAAAACAAGCTGTCATGGAGATTAAAGTTAATTTATATGTACAGCAAAACTATTTTTGAGAAAGTAATAATTTTCTTAATTTCAACCTTAGATTGATAACAAGTGTAAGTTTCAAGGAATGCCCTCATAATTTAACTACACTAAGATATTTAATCCTGGAAATTTCAAGGAAACATCTGTAATCAGTCATTAGTTTTGTATTCAGTTTTCCTGAAAACTCAGAGACTTGGAGGTTAGGTTTCACATGCCTCCTGCCTCCATGCTCTATCCCCAGAGACAGAGCATACTTTCATACTTTCAGAGATAGAGCATAAAGTTTCATACTTTATGCAAACTACTCAAAAATTGTAGGGGAAAAATACTGATTGATATCACTAATTATATGTCCCACATGACCTCGGTTTAGAAATTGATCTGATTGGCACAGGTGGACTCTTCCTTAGCTCTTAGCAGGTGACTAGAATTCAGAAAATAGAAAGATCCGTCAAGATGTCCTTCAAGAATGATACATGAGGTTCTTGGTTAAAATTTCTTTTCCTGCTCTGTTGCTGTGAAACATGGATGTGTCTCTTGTATATGTGCCTCATTCACCAGCTGTGTGATACCAGCCTTTTGTGAATGGTTCCTCTGCTCTATTTATGTTGAGGCTGATGGTCTTGTGAATGTTTTCTCATGGGCTGCATTAAGTGCCTTGACACTAAGTGCAGTTGTGAATTTAAATCTAGTTACAAGAAATACAGGTCCTCTCTGAAAATGGATAATTGACCTCTGAGCATTTGACAGCTCTTTGATGCCAATCCCCAGTTGGGTTAATTTGGTTGGAGGTGAGCTGGGTGTACACCCACTTCTAGATAATGTGGTTTTGCACGGAAATCTCATGTATTGCATCATGCCATGGTAGAATGCTAGATTAATTCCCAATACAAATATTTCAGATAATCTTCCAGTGCAACACTCAAATTTTCCATTTTTTCAGCCTTTTGATATCACACTCTTATGGTACCCTCTGATGACATGAAAAACCCATAGGTGATAACAATTTTCATCACTCTGAAGTAGTTTTGTCGCTTCTGGACTGTTTCCTTTGATTCCATTAAATGCATCAAGTAATCATGTGGTTTTTACTCATTTTCCAATTGCATTAGTGTTCAAAATGATATCACAAGTATTAGCAAAAGAAAAATGAAAAAGAATTTACACTTCACTTTATTGTCAGAATATTGGAATTATTTCATTCCATGTGAATGAGAAGAACCCGAGAAAGTAAAAATGCTGCATTTATGTTAGAAAATAATTGTACTTTTCATGACTATATTAATAACTAATATTTATGTCAAAGTAATTGTCATAATATGACAGTACAGCTCACAGAATACCTATGAACTGTCCTTTACTAGTGTTACTCCAATTAAAATAATTTTTAGATAGCAATTGAGAAATTAATAATAAGGATTCAGAGATATGAATTTATTAAGCTAATTTCATTTAAGTAGGGGTCACAGAAGATCCATTAGGAAGAGAACTAATCTTGCCCCGTGTCCTGGCATGACATTACAGTTTTCCTGTTATACAAAGTATGTACCCAAAAATTATGTATCAAAAAAAAACCCATTACATGATTCTCATTTTATAATTCTATTTTCATAGAAGAAAATCTTATCCAGCCCCCACTTAACAGGTGATTGTGTAATGAAGAAAGGCTCTTCTTTCCCTAAATAGCTTGCAGTAAAACTGTGAAAAAGAACCCATTATAGCATTATGATTAATACATAAACAATCACAAGGAAACAACAATTCATTGTTAATTATGCCCTTGAAGACATGGAGAGGGAATTGCATTGTGAACACTTTGTGAGTGGCAAGTGCAAGGTGAATCCTTGGATATTGAAGGATAAAGGAAAAGACGACATACAGTGAAGCCTTTTTTCTCTACTTTCATTTATGATATGATAAAGAGGGGAATTCAACAGAGAAATAAAAAGAGGGAATTTGTATCATCAAAGTAATAGGAATGAATTATGAATTTGTCACGTGCATCTTGAATAGCTTTTCATTTGAGGTGGAAAAAAAAGGACTAAGCTGATAAAGGTTAAAATTATAGACATTCATTGTCTCGGTTGTAAAAATAAAACTTGTCAAGCTATAGATAACCCAGATATGATGACTTCAGTAAGAAATATGATTGGAAATTGACATCCAAGACAAAAGTCTGGATGAATGGAGATGGATAGAGATTATTGGTGATGAGAGCAAGGCAGCAAGAAGGAGCAGTGTGAAAAAACATGGTTTAGGCAACTGAAATTAAATGTACAGTTGGGAATCCAGTAAAATATTAATGAAAAGTCAAATGGACGTCTTAGCTTTGGTATCCTGAATGGGGATACATGTCTTTAATGGATATCCTCCCAAACTCTTTCATAGCTGAAATAAGACACAACTAGGAAGCCATTTTTTCTAAAGTAGTCATCTGAAACAGATCAGTGCAAACGCTGGATTTATTTGGGCTGTTTTTCTGCAATAAATATTAGGAGAGATGTGGTTTTCTACTACAGGTATAAGGTCCTGAAGTCACATGTGGTAAATTTTTGGGCAAGAATACAGTTCTTAGATGTGTTGCTGTGTAACAATGGAAAGTAAATTTGTTTTCTGCGGAGATGTTTCATGAAAGAAATAATTTAAAAGGAAAATGCACAAGGCCTCGGGGACTCTGGTAACCATGGAGAAAATTACGACAGGATTTGAGATTATATTTTTATGTTTAGAATGGACTGAAATAGTGAATCAGGTGAGGTAAAAAGAAATTTGAGAAAGGATCAAATAGCAGAAGAAAGACAAAGATGGGGAAAAAAATTGTCTTAAGGAAGCTATTAAATTAAAAAAGGAAAATGGGGTACTTATTTTCATATAATCTGGAGAGTATAAGAAGGGCTTTGTATTAGTGGTTTCTGGAAAATACATGGAAACTCAGCTAGGGATGACTATTGTAATATTCTGTGCCCATAGTAATTGAAGAGAAAGGATGAAAACAAAATGTTGCTCTAGAGGGATGTTGAATGTCTTTTTCTTTAGAAAATGGAGGTGACTTGACCATGCTTTTACGAAATGAAAAGGGACAAAGGATGATCAACTCTGTGGGAGAATGGTTCACAGAAAGTGGCAAGTCTCTAAATAATATTTCCCATTGATGTTGCTCAGCTAGATGAAGCCAGATTTCTGAGCTAGAAGCAATAATTGTCCGACACAGTTGGATATTTATTATGCTCTTAGAGTAAAATGCAATTGAGGAGAGTGAAAACTAAAGGAGAAATGCAAGGAGTAATTTAGATTTGGCGTGATAAGCTGCAGCAGGAAAATTAAATCTCTTTTCCTGTCAGGAGAGGCTTCTGACCGTATCTGGAGGAATGGCAGGTGCTGAGGTGAGGAGAGTCTGGAAACAAATTGTCAGCACAAGCTTAAAATTGCTTGTGGCAAGACAGAATCCAGCCACTGTTTGTTGAATTACTGAATGGACATAGATTCATTGGATTACGCATTAATAGCATGATATTATTGTGGCTAAAACAGCCTCAGATCTCATTATCTATGGATGATTCCTGGAGCTGCAACCCCCAGATGAAGAACTGCAACCAAGGACTGAGGGATCAGTTTGCTTTGGATCAGAGTTAAGAGGTACCTCACTGTCTCACTGGGAACAGTGAACCATCTGTCAGGAGAAACTGGATAAGGACATGAAGCTGTCCTTCCCAGAGAGAGGAGGGGAAGCTGGCAAGGCCACTCGAATGCTGCAGTAGAGGAGGGGACAGCAGAGGAGAATGAGCCTTGCAGAGCATCAGCTGGTACCAGGGAGGAGAACATGTTCTCCTGGCAGCCTCTGCACACCAGCAGGACACCTGTGGGCTTGCAGGGTGACCAAGAGATCTTGCAGTTCATTGCAGGTTGAGGTGAATTCAGGAAACTGGGGCTGCTCATCCAAAAGGATCTGGTGGTGCTTACAGTAACCACAACACTACAATACTAATACTCATCATGATTGTGTGCCACCGAGTTTATTAGAGTTATCCTCTGCCAATTGTCATGTCAAAGTTATTTCAATCACAGACTGTGAAATTTAAGGAAAAGTAGTTCATATAACTTTTATCAGTTATAACTCTGCTTCCATGTTGCATTCTATGTAAGCTATTGGAATTAACTGCATTTTATGTTTCATATAAACATTTTTTGTTCCTTAAACAGCTATAAACTTTTCTCCCCCAATATCAGAATTAAGAGGTGCTAAAATACAGTGATTGAGACAAGCATGACATAAACAGATAATTTTGTGTCTTAATGAGAAGTAGAGTGGAAGAAAGCAAAAAAAAAAAGATAATGTGTTCTTTTATTCTTAACTAAAAAACAGAGTGATCCTGTTATAGGAAAAAATAATGGTAATATTATAAAAAATGATAACACCTTATGAACAGAATTGGATGCGGCAAGTGTTAAAAGGTATAAGAGAATAGATTTAAACTTGAGAAAATTTAATGCATTGCTAGGAAAGTATGTGAATTGAATGTAAAGGAATCAAACTCTTTAAAGAGGTTATGTTGTGAGAGTAGGAGAAAGGGCAGACAAAGCTGAGATGGGAAAATCCACCTTTGCCATGGACCAGTGGTGAAAATAAGGAAGATTTTTTCTATAGTGAGGTCTTAGAAGCAACAGAAAAAATAGTGGTAAAGTCAAGTTTCATTAGGGTTCTGGTGGCAGATAGGAGGATAACTAAAACACATATTGAGGACAAAGAAATATGCACTAAATATGAATCAGAAGTAATGATGAAAAGTGGGAAAGGTAAAGAAGTTCAGAGATTCTAGCACAATCATAGGAAAGGAGAGATTCGGATGGACATGACTGGCAAACATAATGACAGGTGATGCAAACATGCTGTGTGTAGTGGTCTTGAAATGGTTTGACAGCTCCTTGGCCGGGGTACAGTGCCTTGGTCTGCCTTGGTCTCATGGATCTGTCAGAGACACAGTAAGCACCAGGCTATTAGTTTGTCTCAACTGCCTTCTGTTTGCTTTTTTTTTTTAATAAATAATAATAATAATAATTTAAAAATCATCCAAGAAATATCCTTATGTAATTGATTATCAAAATTGGAAGTATAAGAATCAATATTTTACCCTCATTTTTCTGAAAAGCAATTTAATATAATTGATGGGCCCAGAAATTGTCTGACTTGGTCTGGCTGTATTGCAGCCTAGTCCATAGTACTCAATTTCTACATAGACATATTTTTGAAAAGTTTAAGTGGAATGAACGTATTTGAATAAATTATAGGAGGCACATTTAAGTGTACAAAATATGTGACTATCTTCACTGTACAGATATGTTGAGATTAAAGTGTGCACTTATCTTATTTTCCAGTCAAGTTTCTAGAAAGGACATGACATTCTGACTAAGCAACACATTTAGTCAAGCTTGCTTTATTCCCTGTTCCTCTGCTGTAGTCCACTGATCTTCCAACAGACTCTTAATTCAACAGAGCACATTTATTCTGGAAATCACCTCAGAGAACCTATGATTACTGATTTTTTTCCCCCTGATATGAAATTTAGAGAAAAAGACCAGTGAATCAGTGTGGTTGTTGTTTACAAGACATGATGGCAAAATGCATTTTGTATGACAATTTTTTCCTCATAAGCAGTATGTAATATCAGTATTTTACCAATCCTGCCATAGTGTTTTATTACAGGCTTTTCAACTCCAATAGATAAAAATAGTATGTACAAATTTGTTTAAACTGAGCTATTTTAGAGCCTTTTCCATGGCCATTTTTAATTGATTTAGCTCTTAGCAATTATTAAAAAAATAAATAGTAAAGTTGATACATTTTATTTTGTCAGAGTGGAAGAAATGTGTGTTATGGAAAGGGATTGAGCGCTTAATCTCCACACAGAGAGAGGAAAGGTTAATGGGAACCAGAAAAACTTTCCCAGGAGCACAAGAATATGGACAGATAATGAAAGTATTAATGTCTTCTTCCTCTGAGTTCTTTTAAAAGTAGATGGAGAAGAAAAAGGGACAGACAAATTCTAGGAGAGAGTCTGTTTCAAGATAAGCTGGAAACTTGGAACATACCCAACATATATAGAGAGGATTTGAAAATTATACTTGGGGAAAGCTGAAAATGTTCAGTTCCTATTCTGTACTCCCTGGAAAGTAACTGTGCTAGGGGACCCCAAGGGCAGGACAAGATTTACTGAAAGAAAATGACTAAAAGATGAGTTAGAAATTCAAATCAGGGACTTCATCTTCAGCTTCCTACATAAACACAAGGGATTTGCTGTTCTGGAATAGGTATCTCTCATTCCTTCTTAAATGCTAATATATATATATATATGTGTGTGTGTGTATTTGGCAAAATAAGTCAATCAGCTGATATTTTGTCTTTTAAAATGAGGCATCTTAGCCAACAAAACAGAGCACTCTCTTTTTATTGGGCAGTAGTCTTATTGATACAAATAGTTCTTAAAAACTAAGAAAAACCCCGTAATCACCATAGAATTATAGAAATCCTGAGTTGGAAGGGATTACAAGGATCACAAGGATTATGTCCAGCTCCTGGCCCTGCACAACACAACCCCAAGAATTACACCATGGCCAAGAGTATTGCTGAAAAGTTTCTTGAACTCTGTCAGGCTTGGTGCTGTGACCACTGCTGGGAGCCTGCTCCAGTGCCAAACCATCCTCTGGGTGAAGAACCTTTTCCTGATATCCAAACTAAACCTGCCCTGACACAACTTCAGACCATTTCCTTGGGTCCTGTCACTGGTCATAGAGAGAAGACATCAGTATCTTTTTGTACTGTAGCACCCAAAACTGCCCCCAGCACTGGAGGTGAGGCCGCCCCAGAGCAGAGCAGAGGGGACAATCCCCTCTCTTGCCCGGCTGGCCATGCTGGGCCTGATGCCCCCAGGACACGCTTGGCCCTCCTGGCTGCCAGGGCACTGCTGGCTCAGACTCAACTTTCCAGCCACCAGGACCCCCAGGTCCCTTTCCACATCACCATATGTACATTCAGAGGTGCCCTGTCCCAGATGCAGGATATGGCACCTGGGAGAGGGCAACCATGGATGTTCCTCAAAATCCAACAATGAACTGTGTGGGGAGCAGCAAGGATTTTTGCTCTGGTAGACACAGGTAGAGTAATATAATGTGGGATTTAAAGTCCTCTGTGTTTCATCTGTGGTTGGTTGTTAGAGGGTTTCTTCCCCCCACCACAGGAAAACCAAACTCAAATCAACTTCTTTGTCTTTCCAATATTTTTTTTTTAATTCTCTCTCTTTCCGGCTTTCACCAGAAGCACCAAAATGGAAAGGTGAATTCTTCCTGGAAAGCCTACTGGAATTTGACAGATTATGCTTTTGATGTGAGCCTTTGGTGGGATCTCCCAAATTCTCTCCCATACACACACATCCCCACACTCCACAGAGCAGCACTAAAGCACCCTGCCAGCTCAGGCTTCAGCCAGGCTATATATATTGTGGTCTTTTAGAGTATCCTGCTATTGAATAATTCATTATTCAGTGCTGGCACACAGTCAATGTTGTTGTCTTTCAAGATCCTTTTAGTTATTTCCAAGATATTTCCAAGTCCCTTTTAAAAATACATCTCCTAAATAGGGCATGAACCCATATAAATTTCATTTGGGTTTCAGTCTTCAGCACTAAAGCACTGTGTATTCTTTCACTCTCTCTAGCAGTCGTATTTGGAGTATAAGCATCCTGTCAAAGAGAAAACAGCTGCTGGTGGATGAACTATTGTAACCTGAATGGAGGCTTTAAAGTTACATTTTTAATGTCCTTAAAGCATACTTAAGGCAATGATGCTATTTTTTTTTCTAGAAAAATTTCTGTACAATGTTTTGGGAAGATACTGTATCAAGAATAAATTTGCAATATATGCAATTTTTTTGACATTTTAATGGGGATGGCTGTATCTCTGGATACCTATTCCTAAATGTACACATGAAAGAAAATTTAAATGAAATCACATTGGAACTGATGTTACTTAGAAATTTTTCTATCTTAAAAAATATTTAGTTTCTTCCATCCTTGGGTTTTGAATATTGTACAGCCTAATGTCTGAATAACTTATTAAATCATTTGTTAAATAATGAGCCTTGAAAATTCTGAAGGAGTCATGAGTACTGCAGTCAATGAAAGACTTTATTCTTTAGACTATGAACGAGAAAACCAACTAAATAATGTCACTTCTCAGTTCCCCTGCCCCCTCTTCCATTGCAGAATTACACATCTGCTCTTGGCTGAGTGATTTATTTAACTCAGTCAGGAAACGGCCAAAAAAACTTATTCAGGTTCATAAAGTTTGAAAGATAGTTTTGATAGTCCTAAGGATTAGTCTTAAAAGGTACATTTGAATTTTCATTCCATTTTTACAATGGAATGTAAGTTTATAATTTTTCATACCTTATGAGTACAATTACAGTTAAAGAGCTGAAGTTAACATTAAATATAATTTTTTATTAATTTTAAAAAATACTTATTTGCAAAAGACACTTATTCTTTTATGATTTTCCTATGAACAGATGGACAGCAGGTGTCAAGAATACAGGTTAAAGTTGTAGCTGGCTGCAACAATCTTTGGAAGTTGCAGCAAGAAAAGTTTTTGTTGTGTGTCTCTAACATATTGAGGTTCTTGAGATGTCAGAGATGAATCTATTTGCTGAATAGATTCAACTTCAAACTAGTTGTAAGCAGTCACTTCTGTAATGATAGAGCTGGTAATGAGATAAGATAAAGACATATTTGCATTTTGGCATTAATTTTTTATTATATATAGTCAATATAACAAAAAATCTAGTCCATGCTATTCCCTAAATGACAAACTAAGATGATTTGATTTATTTTGAATAAATTCTCTGAAGCAATAATACATTGGTGATATTTAGTGCTAGTAATAGCCAGAGCTAGTGAAAATAAGAATATAGAATGATTAAGCCAGGCCAAATAATTACATTTTAAAACCTGAAGTCTAAAAGTATATTGGCAAATATAACTTTGTGTCAAATACCATCTTTCAGTAGCTTTTGGAAACATTTCACTGTTTTGAAATAATGCTTTCAAATACCTTTTTCTTGTTTAATGCGTCTATTCCTGCTCATATTTTTCAATGGAACACTGGAGCGCATGGAACCCATCCGCACATTGTTCAGCAAAACTGTTACAATTAATTTAAAGCACAATAATTTAAAATGCTAAAATCACTGACAGTGTGATACAGGTCTGGTGGGATCTGTGGGTAGTCACTGCCACTCTGAAGAGGAGTGTGGTGAAAGACAAAGACAGGGCTGCTGAGAAAGTGAGCTGGGGATGAGGGGAGAAATCTTGCTTGTCAGCAGAATATTGTACACTGAGGTTATTTTAGATGTTTTCTCTTTAAAGTTAGAGGTTTTGCCCTTTTTTTCCTCATACATGGCTTGTCTTAAACTTGTCTGCATCAGTCCAGTAGTTTGATTTATTTATTCAGAAAACTATTTGGTTTTGGGAGCTGATGTTTTATGTGAGTTATAACAGTCATGCCTGTAGTACAGTGCTTATTGGACAGGCAATCAGTGCCATCTCAAAATACCACACTTGATAAATCTCTCTTTTTTCTTCCTGTTTTACACAATGGTCTATTCAAGACCTGTAAACCCAGAGCAGAATACACTATCAGCTTCAAAATAACTGCTGGATTAACCTCAGGGGTTTAGATGAGATGGAGAGAAGATTTAGACACTACACTAAAGTAGTCTCTCTGAAAATCAGGGAAAGTGGCTTCAAGTATTGTATGCTGGCTTTTAGATCAGTATAACTTATTATTTTGCTGTATGTCTATGTAATCCAGTGCACAAAAAGCTTTAATGAATACAGGGGTAGTGAAAAATTTTCAAAATATCATTAAAGCTTTTCCCATGTTTTTAATTTACAAAAACGTTGTGTTTGCAATGAACTGTGGACATTAATTAACATATTCTGCAGTTCAAATATATTACAATTAAAGGGGTGGGTTCAAGGGAAATTTCCTCTAAAACTATGTTTCACATGATATTGAGGGAAATTTCTTCTATATGTTTCAGCTATCAATCATCTGTATCTCACATTTAAATAGCTGCTATTTATACACAACTGGTTCTGTTTCTCTTTATTCTGTTCTTTCATTGTGTAATAATTTGTGTATATTATTCTCTGCTCTTTTATCTCAAATTAGCTTTAAAATTTGATACTTTTAAAAAAAACCATATCACTGCAATATTATTACACAATAAACACTGAATTAAAATTATTTAATTTTATTGGTTTTATGATGAGACTTATATTTATAAAATTTATTTATAAAGTTACTTTTGAAGAAATACAAAACTATGCAAAATTATATCATAATAAAGTTATTTGTTTGTTTTCTGAATATAAAATAGAAAATCATTCACTAATTCACTAAGCATGCAATGAACTATATGTGTCACATAAATACAAATTTCGCAGTAGATTTCTATATTTAGACTACTGTATCATAAAGGTTTTCATAATTCTTTATGGTTTGTGAGGTGTGAAGAAGAGACAGTGATCTCCTCCACTGCAAAATAAATTGCCATTACTGTTTTTTATGCTACGGTACTGAACTGTGTCTGATCAAGCAGTACCTTAGAAGTCTGAGACACCATACAGAATTATGCTAAAATTTTCCAAAGCATTTTAGTCCAAGAACACAAAAAAAATTACTTCTAAATGTCACCTACCTTATTTAAATGCTAAACTGATGAGAAAAGGCTTGAAATAAACCTTGAGGAGCTGTGATCTTAAGTAGTCTTCCAACCAATAAACATCAATTCTCACAATTGCATTGCACATGTTAATGCACATCAGCTGTAAAAGCTGTAAATGGTCACTGATAGATGGGATCCATGGGATCAGAATAGGACTAATTGTAATTGCTGCTCCTGTGATTTTTGTTCACCTGCATTCATATATAAACTACACTTTGGTTATTTTAATGATAAGGTCAATGTAACAGGAAAAATGCATGTAAATCCATGTAGGAGGAGAGACAGCAAGATAATTAGAAGTATGGAGCACCTCTCCCATGAGAAAAAGCTGGGAGAATTTGGATTCTTCAGCCTGGAAAAGAGAAGGCTTAGGGGTGAGATACTTGTGGCCTTCCAGTACCTGCATCTTGTAGACACAAGAAAGACTGAGAAAGACTTTTTGCAAGGGCCTTGAGTGACAGGACAAGGGGAATGGCTTCAAGGTGGAACAGAGTGTGTTTAGAGATATTAGGAATGAATTCTTTACTGTGAAGGAGGTGTGACACTGGCACTGGTTGCCCAGAAAAGTTGTGGGTTCTCCATCCCTGGAAGTGCTCAAGAACAAGTTGGATGGGGCTCTGAGTAACATGGTCTAGTGAAAGGTGTCCCTGCTCACAGCAGCAGGGTTGGAAGGAGATGATCTTTAAGATTTCTTCCAACCCAAACCATTCTGTAATTCTACGATTTTATGAAAATATCTATAGTCTCTAAGATTTTGTTTGATGTTATTAATCTAGCAAAATTTAGACAAACCTATGCAGACTGAAAATGATTATGGAGTATTTGGTTACATCTCAGATATGTGCCATCACACTGAGAATTCCCATCCAGATAAAGGCAGATATTCTATTAAAAATAAAGTTTAAACAAGGCCATGATTTACGCAAAAACCTCCATTTACCATTTAAATTAATCTATTATAAATGAACCCACTCCAACATCAATTGTCTGCCAAGTGTAATTGTTATGTATAACACTTCATTTTACCTTTTTTTTTTTTTTTTTTTTTAAAGACACTTTCACAAGAAACACTTGAAAAGGCTCTTAAGTTGTCTCTCATGGTATCATTTATCCCCCTTTCTGAATTCCAGGCACAGCGTCAGTCTGGAATTACAACACACTTTCTTCCAAGTCATCCCCTGCATACAAAACATTTTTCCTAAGCTAATTTAGATGAGTGTGCTTCTATTTAACACACTTTTCTTCAAGGCTGCAATAATTGCCAGCACTTCCTTACATATAAACATGGCTTCAGTCTTTGCTGAATCTCTCTCTGGTCTTATCTCCTCCACTGCAAGTTTTCCCTCAAGCCTATATTTCACTCTAGGCCTCTGCCTAAATTCCTAATAGGACTCACCTCTCTTATATTTTTGCATCATGGCAGGCTTGCCAAATTCTTAGTTTTTGTACAAAAGATTGACTTAGAGGAATTACATGAAGAATTAATTACAAAATCACATGGAGCTTTTAATGCATCCTCCAGAAAAATTTGCAAGAACCCTCAAATATTTTTATATAGAACTAATCAGAGAGTTGGCTATTTAGAAATAATATTATTTTAGAAGTATATCACTCTGAATATATCATAGCTATTTTAATTTATTCATATTTATATGTATATTTTATTAAGGAAACAAACTATTGCCATCTGACATTCATATGTCAGTATCAATATTTTAAAAGCCACATGTTGCCATAATTTGTAATGAAAGAAATAACCACCACCATACAACACTTTCATCTCTGAATTTTGCTATGTGTCTTTGTGCTGGCCCGTTTTCTCCCAGAATTTTGTGTGGAAATTAAAGTTATTAGATGTTTTACTTTTCTCAAATGAAACAAGTGACAGTTGATTGCAAAAAAGAATTGCATAACCAACACCCTTGACTTTACATTAATCTAAACAGTTTGCATTTGCAGTCTTTATTACATCCCATTTGCTAGTACTTAAATTGAATCATACTGTGTGGCTTAATTGCCTAAGGAATTAAATAAGAATATTCTCAGATTTGCACTATATTTCTGAATTTGTGTAAAAATTGCATCCTTATTATTTATGATTTGAGTACATTTTAGTATGGATTGTAAATGGGCCAACAATCAGAACAGCATCCTCTGTCGATATGGGTATGTGGCTATGCAATGCACAGGAGAAAATATAAAACTCAGCATAGAAACAAACTCAATTTTTAATAAGAAGTCAACATTTATAGTGAGTTTTCTGTTGTTGCTATTATTAATAAAACTAGATGTTTTTAAAATTATTTCCTTTTACTTGGCATTCTATTTTATGTGCACTGTTGGATGATTTAATGACTCATGAAACTCTTCAAAATGGAAGCAGGGATATTACAACAAAAGACATCTTCAGTAAATCACTAAAACATGGTTCATTTGTGTTTATGGTTAATGTGTTTGTACAAGAAGAACACAGTATCAATATAAATAAAGATACTAAGGTTATAAGGCTTCTTTTCTTGAATAAATGTTTCCATAGTTTTAAATCCTCACAATAAAAATCCAGAAATTTTTATCTACAGAAAAATAGAGAAGATGAAGGAGGATTTGTTCAATTCTCAGTACCATAGTACTCTTAAAAATCAGGCTAAAAGACCAATGTGGAATATAAGCCTAGATATTTTATTTATCAGGTAAGTGACAGTGCATGGGTGTGTATTTTCGCTTTTGTATAAAAAATCTGGAGAGCTACTGGTGGCTTTGGTGAGGTCCTTGCTGCAGGCTGGGCAGAGGAAGGAGCCAAGCCTCAGCCACCAGCACAGGCTCGGGCCGTGGGAAGGAGAACATCCCCTCACTCAGGTGTTGGACCCAGGCAGGGAAATACAGGGATTTCTGCCATGCAGAAAGGCACAGAAGCATGAGAACTGCCACTGCTATTGCAGCTCTGTCGTCTCTAATGACTTTTCCATTGAAAAAACCTAAAGCTTCTAGTTTTAATCTAATAAAGCAAAGCACTTTTGAGTCTAAAAATGGGGGAGCTGGAGAGGAATGGGTGGATGTAAGTGTTTTTTGGGAGCTTAATGTATTTGGGTCTAGACTTTTACTACAACATTTTGTTTATAATTTAAATGTTTTAGTTAAGACAGACTTAATTCTCACCATTATGTTTTTTAATTAAAATGTTTTCGAATTTACTGGTTGTACCTCATTATAAATGGCTGCATCATTACAGTTATACTGGCACATATAATTAAAAATTATGTTCTCTGTCTGATAAAGGAGTGAACTTCTGTTGTCACTAATTTAGTGTTGCTTCCACATGATTTCTGAACTGCCAGTTCAGAATGGATGTAGATTAAAAGTCTAGCATATACAAAATTGATTTTAAAAAGTAATAATTTTTTAATACTTCCCTTAATTGGCAGAGAATATTTTATGTAAGAGTAGTTTTGTGGTGAATAAAGTGAATCTACTCTCTATCAAAGCCTTGAATTCCTGGAAACGTAAGAATTTTTGACTGGAAACAGTAAAATATTGTTTGTTTGGTTGGTTGTTTGTTTGTTTTAAATACCATTTAAATGAAGCTTTGCTTTTTTTTAGTATGTGGAGAAGATAATTTTATTTCAAGTGTAAAGAAGCACAATAAAATCTTCGGCCCTCTATTGTGCAAGAGGTCAGATTATATTATGCAAAATTCTGCTGTCTGGACTTATCTTAGAAATATGTTTAGCCTATAAAATTAGCTTTATTAGTTCATTTGTTGATCATTTATATCAGGGAAGATGAGCCTGGGTTTTATTCTATGTGAAGTTTTTGAAAGGACTGTTTCATTTTGGAAATACCAACTTCTAAGTTCTGGAAGTTGTGCTAGGGGGTGTCCTCCTTGTACCTTAGGAGCAGAAATGTCATTCTCCACTCTCTCTGGAGTGCAGAGGTTGCCCCCTTCCCCACGGGGCTTCGTGGGGGTCAGCAGTTGGGTTATAGGGGAGAATGCAGCAGGATGTTACCAGGGGAGAGATGGTACCCGCCAGGGGAAGGCAGGTGCTGCAGATGGCTTTAGAGATCAGAGCAGAGAGGTTGAGCTGATCTCCCAGTTCATCTGGGACAAAGCATGCACGAGGAGGGGTAATGTGTTCCCATGGCTGCTAGGCAGGTGGCTTTTTGCATTTTGTGCTAATTATGGCTGTTCGTCTAGACAGGTGCTTTGGTACCTGAGCTGGGGTAATGAAGCCTCATGGTACAAAACGCCTGGTCTGCTCAAGGCTTTTGTTTGAGAAGGTGTGAAGTCCTGGCCAGGCCTGGGCTGTTGGTACCTGAGCAGCCTTTACCAGGGCAGAATGAAGAAGGAAACCCCTCAACTTATCCTTAACATGTCAGCGGGCAGCTGGAGCCAGAACCATCCTAGGCCATCACCATAGTCATAGAAATTGTTTCCTATTTTTTCCATAAAGATGTCAGTCCAATCACAGCTTGATTGACTTACAACAAGTTGTTTTCAGGTCATTAATTTCCTTACAGGCTCCTTAGAAGCTGAGAGGAAGAGAAAAGTATAATTTTTTGTAAGATACTAAGCCGATAAAACTCTTTGGGATCTCATGCACAACATGGCAGCTTGTTTGTCTGACCACCTTTCTGAACTCTGAGTTGAAATAGATTTTTTTTTTTTTTTTAAGTCAGGAGATACTTATTTAAAGGACTACAAGATTCAAACTACCTATAGGAAGGATTACTTTGGTTGAGGCATTTAGTATTGTGCCTTCTGCAGTTATTAAATATTGCAGGCAGTGAAACTTTCATTTTTCATGCAGGGATTTCTTTTTCCACAGCATTTTTTTTCTCATCAGCTTCTATATTCCCAGGGGAAGGGCAAGCTACAAGAGAAAATTACTTTATTGGGTATGTAAAATCTGTGCATACATGAACAAACCATCCTCCCTCATCATAAGAGTAGTTCTTAGTTAGTCCACAGAAAGATATCCTCTGAAGATATACATCAGTCAACTCTGTTAGTTATTTTATGGGGAGGAGTTTTGTTTTTTTAAAATTGATTTCAGATGGGTAATGAATAATTTATACTTTCAGCAATTTGTTTGGGCTCAATCAAATAAGTGACATATTCTTTTGAAATATACATTTTAGAGTAAATTAAAATTATAGCAGCAATTTTACATCCCAAAAACAGACAAAAAAGAAAATAGAAAATCACTGGTTTTAGTGTTTGTACTCTTGTATACATCTAAACCTTTATAAGCAACTTTGCACCAATTTATACATTTTTCTATTTGTAAATAAATCAAAGCTGGAAAAATGAATCTTCTGTTTTAACATTGTAACTTTAGTGTTTACTAGTTTAGTTGGAAGGTAGAAATCCTCTCCTTGCTTCAACCCATAAGATAGAGGGAGGCTGTTAGTGTAACTGGGCTTGTCAGTTTTCCTGTCACAGCTATTGGTTCTGTTTCAACAAAATGTTTTCCAGAATTTCCTGCCACGTCAGCAAAACTTTGCTCTTGCTGTGGAGTTTTGTCTTATGAGGAAGTGAGAACTCTGATGAAATCTTTATAGTTTTAAGGTCTCTATCAAAACTTGCTTTATTCTTTATCCAGTTCCCTTCCTGTCCCACCTCCCATTTCAACAAGGACTACGTGTGGTTTTACCAAGAAAGTTTTTAGCAGGTGATCCCTAAGGGCTTTTTCCAATCTTGTTTCAATATGCTTGAGGAGTTATGGACTATTTTTTGTGATGGCAATTGAACAAAAATCTGGTGGCTTAGTCCTGAAATATTTACAGAAGGCAGATCAGTGTCTCTACAAGGACTTCATCACATCTAACTGTGTTAGGATGATAGGAGCTCCAGAAGAAAATCAGCTGGGTACAGTAGTTATTTGCTTAACTTTTATATCTCTGAAGGTGAAGGGTACAAATACTGCATTAAATTTAGGGCTTTTTGCTACAGCTTTACAGCTCTGTGTCAGTGCTGTGTTTTGTGAGGTGAATAACGCTTTTATTTCACTTGGAGAATGTCTTTCTTCCTCTCTTTCTTATTTACATGAATTGAGAACAGCATTACCTATTCATATATATGTTTAAAAAACTAAACGAGAATAATATCATATTTCTGTTAACTAATTTTGAGCACCACGGGCAGTCTAATTTCTATCAGAGTCACGTGTATACTGAATATATATGGAAAAAAAGGAGGTTTTGTTTCTTTATCCAGACTTGATATAAAATCACAAAGAAATAGGAAATATTAAAAGCCCCTACCCTGTTAACACAGTTTTGTGTGCTGTAACTTTGGTGGCAGGAGGCATTAGGGGAAGGACGATACTAAAAACCTGATCAGTTTTGTTTTGGTTTAGGTTTTCTTGTTGGAAATTCTTAGAGTGATTTTTAATGCCTGTGATTACTTTTCACTTAAAAATCTTCTCTACAGACCAGCCATTTTCAGAGTCATTCTGCATCTACCACTGTAATACTATAAGCTTTTACAGGAGAAAATGCTCTCCTCATGCAGTTCTACAGGCCCATGGAGCATTGTTAAAACAAGCAAATGTTAAATGTTAATCTTTATTGGTCTGTGAACTTAATCATGCATAACCAGGAAGAGTTCATTTTTTTAATTAAATCACCACCCATTCATTACTTATGTTATCCTCAAAGGAATATCAGTAAAAGGGTCAAAGTCTGCTGGATCTCTTGCTGTTCATTTAAATTAACACATTTTCTGATCACAGGTGTGCATGTTGTGCTAACTTTGACAATTTCTACATATTAGCAAAATGGGAATTCTTTCTGAATGACAGAATGAGATCAGGATTTCTGGAGAAACTGGTTTTCTGCAGCCTGTGTTTGTGAGTAATGTGCCCATTATTTTATAGTAGCTGACATCTATGAAAATTCTGGAGCAATAAAATGTCTGTTGCAAATTGCTTTTAAAAAATTATACAGGCTATTTTAATAGTGTCTGAAGAAAAATATATCTTCTTTTATTAGATTGTCTATGGCAGAACCAAATAACTGTTTGAAAACAATCTTGGAGAGGGAAATAAAAGGGAGGACTTTACCTCTGTTCATATACTTATTATATTTATAAAAATCACTGTTTGAGAAACTACAAATTTTTCTTCATTCACATAGTATTTACTGATCCCAGAGGCTTGCCAAACTACATGTAAGAACAAGGATTATTCACTTGCATATTTTCTTCTCAGAAAATATTATTGAATTTTGTGTTGACTGCTTCCTTTTTGAAAGGCATTTTTCAAAGGGTTGTAACTTCCTAATATGTCCCAGCCAGAGTTTTTAAGTTCAGGTGATTTATTATGGTTTCTTTGTTGAAGCTGAGAAAATACCACAAAAAAACCACAGCTTTGTGGATTTGGTACCATAAAACAGATTACCATAATGAAATTCTCATCAGTTGATAGTTTGTTTTCAGAGAACAGAGTCAAGGATACACAAGTGTTTTGTCCCGAAGACCTAAAAAATAATTTATTGTCACTTTGCCTTATTTCACATTGCATTGACACTGTCAACTAACTCAATGATTGCAGGATGTTAAGGATTTTGCTGAAATCATTGCAACTCTTCAGTCCCCAGGCTAAAAATGATGAATTTATATACCAGATTCTTTTGCATCTTTAAAGATTATCTAGAAAAAAAGAGTATGTCATATGTCTCCTGTCTTCAGTCCTGTTGTACCCACTTTGAATGCATGTAAGTAAAACCAGGAACCATATACATTTTGAGTTTCCATGCAGCAATGGTTTTGCACTGATTATCTACTGTGTTTGATACTTTGTTAACATTGCAAAATTTCCTTCCTGTTGCTGTTTCTCATGGCTTCAAATTTGTGTGTATGGAGTCACAGGGCTGAGACCCCAGATGAATGGGCAGCTGTAATGCAGTGGCATCCCAAGCAGGACATTCTGGAACCAGGGTGGATCCCACAGGCCTTTTTCCCTGGAGGGCCCTGGGATTGAGGGGCACCTGGCAGACCTATGTAAGCTTGTTCTGTTCACAGCTTGGTGCAGCTTGTCAAACCAAGTTGCCTCTGTGGCCATGTTTGCCCTTCTATTGGCAAAATAGTGTTTATTGAGTGCTGCAGAAGAGTTAAGGCAACCCTGCCGGAGCAAGCTAATTCTGCCTCTCTTAATTATTCAAAAATTACAATACTTTCCCCCATTAATAATTTATAATTTCCTTTTTTGGGAATGCGGTGTGTGTCTCTACAGACACATCCCCAGATGTGTCTTTACTTCCAGCCTTATTTGATCTAGAATTGAGTGTGTTTTCACTCTGCACCACATGGCCAAAGAGAGACAGCTGTACTTGTCCCACATGTATTTTAACCAATTAATATACACCCAGGGTTGACATCTGCTCTGTTCCATTGGACTAATTGAGATTATGTAACATTTTCATGCAAAGGAGTAAGCAAAATAGAATTTTCTGCTCACTACATATTCATAAATCCTCATCAAAATTGTATTAAGGGTTATCATCTTACTTTAAAGTGATGAATGACAGCATTGTCCACCCAGAATTCACATTAAAATTTTTGGCCATGCTAGTGCATTTGCTGATGGAAAACCAGACAAAGTTATTCAAAACTTCCTTTCAGTCACTTCTGGTGTTTGGCAGTCTCAATTATGCCTGTAGCCTGAGGCAGTCAAGAGATAAAAACCAACAACTTTAGAGAAGCTTCCAGTTAATAAATTGCAGGTTATCACAGAGGATAAGCTATTAACTAATCCTTTCTAACCAGAAAGAAAATAAAAATATAATTGAAAGAATTTGTTGCTGACCTCATTTAAAAAGCCCTCCTGTCAGGTACACTCAATAGAAACATCTGTTACTTACCCCAGTAGTTCATTTACACTCCTTTGCTTAAAAGTTGTAATCTTGCCAAATATTTACTTTTGCATTTTACTTGCTAATTAACTGTCATTGCTGTGAATAGTGTATTTAGTATAAAGAGAATTACATATTCTGTTCCTTATTAGTGTGCTTTAAAGCCACACCAAAAATACACTGATACTTGGCTGCTGCTTTGTACTCTTTCAGAAGTAAGTTTGCAGTTTGATTGATTAGTTTTCACCAGCAAAGAGAAGCAGCTGCAGCTCTGAATAAAATTGTGCTAATGAAGATTTCAAAGTGGTGATCAAAAGCAGACTTTGCTCTTTCAATTGTACACTTTTCTGAAGATAAATAATTGTGCTGTTTCAGCAAAATGTGCATATCAAAGCAGCTGAATCATGCATTTCAGTGGGAACTGTAGAGCGTGTTTAACACATTATGACGGCTAATCTTTGTCACATTTGGTCTGCCAGTTACAGAAGAGTAGAAAGTGATTAACTATTTTTAGCACTGATTCATGTAGTCAATCAAGAGTCTATATATGGACAATTTTCTATATTTGCTCACAGACTACTATATTTATATGACTGTGAAGACCCACATGTCTGGATGACTAAGTGTTACCTTCTTCAACAGTTCTGGGAAAATGTACAAATCCCATAACTTCAAGAAGAATTTTGGGCTGCTGGACAGAGGTGACAAAGCTGTGTCAAAGGTTTGGGCACAATGCCACAAGCTTTCTAACAGATGTCCTGAAATAACCTGACAGAATTTAATTTTAACACATTTAGGCACCTAAAGGCAAAGCTGTGAATTTTCAGGAATTTCCATTTGTATGTTCAAGCAAAGGTGAACTGTTCTCAGCTCAGTAAACCTCTTTGATTTCTGCACTTAATTCAGAAGGCAAATTTTAATGGCCATACTCAGTTCTGCAAAGCCATTTTCAGACTGCTCAGTCACTGAAACCACTGACCTCACTCTAATTTCCCCACTTTCTGAAACGCATTTCTGTCCCTTGAGCACTGTGGGAAAACAAAAAATACCTGGGTCATGCTTTGTCATGCCAAAACTATCAACAATATAAATAAATTTTAAAAAATCAAATAAAACCCATAAACATAATAAAACCAACTAAATAACGTATTTTTTAAATCCTACATGGAGAAAAAAGTTGAACTGAATTACTTGCAATGATATTTTATATAATTTTTGAACTTCTTTTTAAAGTTTAAATGAGGCCAATACACTTTTCGGGACATACAGTGAATAACTTCTGGCAGAGTTGCTCAGCTCACTTGACAAAAGATTTTTTTCTGTTCAGTGGTTGTTAATTGCTTTTAGTTATGGGTTTTGTCCATTTAATCCAAAATATCTGGATTTAAGGCTTGAAGTGAATTTTTTCTTGATATTAAAATTTTAGTAACAATTATGTATCCATAGCGCAGTATCCCTTTCTTGGCCACTTCTGCACTCAACTTTAAAAGTATCAGTCTCAGTGGGATCCCTTAGACACGATGTGGTATTCTTAATGATTCAAAATGGTTACAAATATTGACAAAACAACATGCCAAATAATATTTTCATATTTGTATCAGTAGAGGGTAATTTGGATGGTATATAGAAAAATCCTGACCTTTCTAAATGCTTATTAGGCTAGTAATAGGAATTATTAGTGCAGCAAATCCTTACTTTTTTGTATTTGTTATAATGTTCTACATGGCCTTCACAAAAAAGATTAATTTGCTCTTTCATTCTGTCTTCCTTCTGTTTCTCTATGTTATACATCTTTTTTAACTGAGCTGTGATTCAGAAAAATTACATGATTAAATCCTTGTTGCACAAAAGTAATCTTCCTGAACTTCTGTTAATTATTTTACTCACAAAGATAATACCATGAAGACAGACAAGAGAAAGGTCAAAATAAGACAAAACTTTAAATTCTTTTACTATCTGTTAAATTTGATTCATCTATAATATATTCAAAATCACTATCTTTATTTCCATTTCTTATCAAGCCAGAAATTAAGTGGGAAACTTTCCTTCCATTAGCACTGTTGCAAATGCTTAGCCAACTCTGCGTTCCACTCTCTATTATTTGGTATCAAACAATACTTTCCAATATTTCGTACTATTTTGTGAATTTTTAACAGCATTATATTTTTTTTTTTTTTTTTAGATGAAGTATTTCCAGAATATGCTGGTGGTGTTTTTTTGACCCATAAATTTAGGAGATCAGCCTAAAAGTTACCACAGTGTCCAGACTTGCAAAATAAATTATTAGTATCTAAATCCTCCACAAGTTGAAAAGGGAAGATAGGGCAAGGAATTAGCAATAATAAATGCTAATTAAAAATAAAGTGGTAAAGAAAATTCAATTCCATTTACACCTCCTGCAGTTTAAACATAAAGTGTGCAGTTAAAGCAACTCTTATATTCTCCTATTTTATATACTCAAACCCCATTATTTCTTGCACTTTTAAAAAATCTTAATACTGAGACCTGTTTAGCTCTTTTAAGCATGCAAGCATAGAAGTATGAAGTAAAGCAGTGACATCTCAAATGGAATGCCTTTGATTAATTTATTTGAGGTACATGCTTAATATGTCAGATTCCAATAATATAAGTTGATTAATGATGAGAGTAAAATCAGAAAAATAAAATATCAGGGTGACTCTGCATGTCAGAATTGAGCTAATAGTTATCTATTTAATTATGTATAGATATAGTTATTTATCAGTTACACTTAAATATATACATAAATACTTGCTCCTATTTTGTGTTTTACATTGCAGCTGTCAATTGAAATCGTGCATTGCTCTAAAACATCATTTAAGGATGTAGTCACTCATTAGAGATATTTTGGAGTTTTTTTGTCTTGTAATCCTTACAAGGTTTTCCTGTATTACCTTGTTATTTCACTCGCTCTTTGCACTCTTTTCACTGTTGGTATGATGTTTTTCAATGAAGGTTATTAAAAATGGACAAATTACATGCTCTATTTTGAGAGCTATTCAAACAGAAGCTGTTAAAATCCAGGTTGCCGACAAGTATATTGCAATCAAAATTCCCACACACCAATTTGTTTGAGGAATCTCTGCAGAGATGAATTGGCAACACAGGTAATGAGGTAAATGGTTTCCCCAGGGTTCCCAGTGAGCACTTGGGTCACTGCTGCCACTTCTGGGTTTTACCCCATGTTCTGTTCTGTTGCACTGGAGGTTTTTTCTAAGCACATTCATATTCTTCTACTTAGAGATGATCCTTCAATAAAAAGTCAGGGACCCATGAGGGTTATGTGGGAATCCCTTCTGCCACTGCCCAAACTCAAAGCTGTGCATAAGGTATGAGCACAAGGGGTTGTTTCCTTAAATAATCTTCAGAAGTTATCTATTTAAGCTAATTTTACTCTTTGGAAAGTTGCTCCCAGTTACTGCTTATAAGGTTTTCATTTGATGGCTTAGCGTGGTACAAGTGAGCTGGGTCTTGTGAAATAGATATGAATTGAGACAGTATTCAGAACTGAGATTTAAAAATAATGTTGTATGACCAAGTAGGGTGTTAATTTAACTTTAAAAGAAATTTCTTGATATAAGAAATTAAAAAACTAAAAAGTATATTCAGTGATATGCCTGCTTTCCATCCTCACACTTTTTCCATCCAACTACGACTTTTCCCAAAGAAAAATCTTTTAAAAAACCACACTTTTTGAGTTTTAGTGTTGAATTAAGGGAATATTTTTGTTCTGCCTCTTTGTAAATTAAAAAATAGAAAACCTATTTATGCCACTGGTTTAGAATCCACTTATTTTCTTTTATTGTTGTCTAAAAAGAGGCCTTCATTACTGTTTTCACCTACATGTGCTTTAAAGTTTCTTTTTTTTGTATTTGTCTTTCAAAACACACTTTTATCCTCTAGTTTATTTGCTAAGATATAATTTTTAAAAATGGGTTGCATAAGAATCTTGGTGAGAAAATGTTAACATTTCTGCTGCTGTTCATAGGAAATTTTTATTAATACACAGATGAAGTCACTCTGTATGTCCAGGGAGAATTAAATTTTATATATCTTGAATGCCATAATACATTTGCCTAATTTCTTACAGAATGAACCAAAAATGCCATTACAAAGTCCTCTATAGAAAATAATTCACTTCAGGAATGAAAAATTGTTTTAAAATAAATGGTTTATAACAGTTCTGGGAAAAAAAAAAATTGCCGTTGTAATTTCTATTAAAGAAATAGAAAAAATACACTGCACATGAGAAAGATTTTTCTTTTCAAGGTCTCCAACCCAAGGCCCTATTAGAATCCCTTCATTCCCCTGCCACCGAGCCACAGGTGTTGCTACACTGAATTCACTCTAATCTTGAAATGATTTCTTGTGTCATCCCAGCTCAGGGAATAAAGGGGAGGGCTCAGTGGAACCTTCTTCTCTCGTTTATGGTGTGTTCAGTACCATCTTGAGGGTCTGTGCTTTCGTGTCTGTCTTCCTGTGAAGCTCAGTGCTAACGACCTGCACAAAATCTACATGGGGAAAAAAATAATTGAGGGGCAGAAAATATGAACTGAATAGAACTGCTATATAAAATGTTAGGCCCTTGTGCATCAAAGTGCTCTTGCTCATTCCGTGATCAGAATAAGAGCAGGAGCTGTAGAGTGTTACACACCATCAGTGAGACACTTGACATGGTGCTAGGAACTGCTTTTTCTTCCTCTCACAAAATGCGTCATTAGTTAATTCCAGGGTACCCGAGAACCTTCATTATTATTTATAGTTTCAGATTTCTGACTCTGTAGAGATTTCTTTAATTTCCATACCTTATGACTGCAGTTAGAGAAAAGCACCCCATTATCCTCATTATTCCTGGGCAGACAAAGCTGTAGGAATGCTAATGATCAAAGGCAGAAATCTCACCACGTCGCATAGTACTAATTATATTCCTATTGTCTACACTTCTTTATTTCTTTTATCTTCAGAAATTTTACATGACTAAGATGTTTTTTCTCTCTCTCTTTTTTTTTTTTAATAAATGACTTTGTGAATGTTAATCTTGTCTATGCTATATTAAACACTTGCTGAAACAAAGCAGCACACAGGCCATAGGAAATAAGCTTGCTAGAAAGTTACTGCCACAGAAAGGACTGGAGTTACTCATAAAGGAATGTCCATAACTGCTGAAGTGAACATGAAAGTAGAGCTGCAGTTAAGGCAGAAGACAGATGGAGGAACCAGGCTTTCCAGTGACATTTTTGCTTAGTTCACTTCTCATCTCACTTGCTCTTTCCTGCCTTAGCCTGAGATCCACTCTGCCAGCCACTTCTTGAAAGCTGGGTTCAGCCACCCAGCTGTGCCTTATTTCAAGAGTCTCAGGTGCAGTGATGCTCTGCCTGCAAAAGCTGTGTTGGTATGGACACTCCCCTGGGGAAAACAGAGCAAAAGGAAAAAAGTCATATTTTTTCCCTTCCCCTCTACAAGCTCTAAGGAGGTGGGATATCTGGGAGAATCAAATAATTTTTTTCTGAGTTGAAACAAAAAAGAAATAGACATCTTTTTTTTGAAAGAGTTCTTTAGGCTTTTCTTAAAAATGATTAAAAAGTATATTCCAATATTACTACTTCTGCTAGTTATTATTTTCCAACCCAGTTTTCTTACCCTGATACAGAGCAGGGACTAATGACTAAACACTCTCTCTCTTTCCACTTCTGTATCCAGGGTCCATGCCAAAAGGGTATAACATCTCTTGTGCAGTTACCATATGCCACAGTTTAATCCTGATTCGATGTGACAGCAAGATCCTTTTCCTTCTGTCACCTTGTTCTGCCTGCTGATGACACTTGGTGTCCCCAGCCTGCCTTTCCTTGCAGAGCTCCGTGAGCTGTGTGGGTGCACAGCACTGCTTCCATCCAGCCCTGCAGCTGGACGAAGGTACAGCCTTTTCTGCCCATGCCTGTGGCACAAGGACATGGTAATCAATTCCAGAGATCATCAGAATTTTTTCAGTTAGTTTGTAATGCTGCCTTTTTTGATTTTTTTGATTTTTTTCCTTCTGGCTTTTTTTGGGTTCTTTTTTTTTNTTTTTTTGGTTTTTTTTTTTTTTTTTTTTTGCTTTTGCTTTTTTTTTTTTTCAAATCATCTGCTGACAAAATCTACTGGGCATCCAAATGGCATGTCTGTTATCTTTGGCTAGTGCCAAATTTGTGCTTGTTTCTGGCTGCAGAGCTCATTACCAGACATTTGATAGGAAAAGTGTTTTCCAACAAGGGCTTGATTATAAAATATGTTGTCACAAAATTCCTAGTTACTAAATTTTTTTCTGGCATAAAAAAAATGAGGTCAGCAGAAGTGCAAGCATAAGAGTGCATTTTCTTTTTGTTTTCTTTTTCAGACCTCAAAATTTTCTTGACAAATTTACATTTAAGATTTCAAATTATGCATACTTTACATGGCATTATGACTTAAAAAAAGTACAGTCTATATCTCTACATTATGAAGGGAAAACCTCAATTATGTAAATGAACACTTAACTGAATTTGTGCTGCATTTGTTCTGAAGGTTTGTTAGGACATTAGCCTAGGCCTGTGACATACCATGCTTTCTAGTACCAAAGGCATCCTGTATCACCTTGGGTACATGAATTAAAGTTTCTGCACCTTAGTCTTTACCTGCAGAGCAAGAATTTCATACCTCATGTGTGAGATAAGGGAATATTGATTTGTGAAGCTCCCTGGTCATAGGCTAACAATAACTGATTCAGTTTTAGATATGAGCTATCAACCCCTTTTCTGATTCTGGTGGGCTCAAAGTGTTGTACTACCTCAGCACTGAGATCCAACATTGAGAAAATACTGTTGACTACCCAGTGCTGTCACGCTGTTTAATCCTCTGTAGCTGGGGGTTGTGCAAACAAGCAACACTAAACCTGTCTACAGACCAGAACTGTCATTTTAAAACTTATCTCTGCCTCCTCCTTTTCCATATTCTATGTTGCCTGCTCTCTCCTTTCATCCCTACATCCCCCCTGAATGTCTCTCACAGCATCTCAGCGTGGTTTTGACCCGCTGTGGGTACCCCACGCTCCACCTCTGCCTTCCCAGTCCCAGCTGCCCCTAGCTCTCAATAATGCCCCACAAAATGTGTTTTATCTCCTGACTTCCAGCCTTGCAGACACACGTTGGTGTGCTGCTGCCCTCCTGCCAACTCCCTATGCTTTCACAGATGCCTCGTGCCCTTCTTTTGATTCTCCTTAATGTCAGGGAACATAAACAAATGTAGCCTTCTAGCTGCTCTGTGCTTGGAGAGTGGACCCTGGGAGCCTCTCCTGTGCATGTAGCACCATAACGAGCTGCTTTTGCTTTTTATTACTTGGGGCTGACAGGAAATTTTGTTTTCCTCTCAGTCCAAGTGGTGTTATTCCAACATTGTCAATTATCTAGGAAAGGACCTGGGGGTTCTGGTTAGTAACCGACTGAACGTGAGCCAGCAGTGTGCCCAGGTGGCCAAGAAGGCCAGTGGCACCTGGCCTGGATCAGGAATGGTGTGGCCAGCAGGAGCAGGGAGGTCATTCTTCCCCTGTACTCAGCACTGGTGAGGCCACACCTCGAGTGCTGTGTCCAGCTCTGGCCCCTCAGTTTAGGAAGGACATTGAGACACTTGAGCATGTCCAGAGGAGGCAACGAGGCTGGTGAGGGGCTTGGAACACAAACCCTGTGAGGAACGACTGAGGGAGCTGGAGCTGTTTAGCCTGGAGAAAAGGAGACTCAGAGGTGACCTTATCACTCTCCACAACTCCCTGAAAGGTGGTTGTGCTCAGGTGCGGGTTGGTCTCTTTCTCCAGGCAGCAACTGGCAGAACAAGAGGACACAGGGTTACGCTGCGCCAAGGGAAATATAGGCCGGATATCAGGAAAAAGATTTTTACAGAAAGGGTAATAAAATATTGGAATGATCTACCTGGGGAGGTGCTGGATGCACCATCTCTGGATGTGTTTATGAAAAGACTGGATGTGGCACTTGGTGCCATGATTTAGTTGAGGTTAGGGTTTGACTGGACTTGATGATCTCAGAGGTCTCTTCCAACCTAATGATTCAGATTCTGGTTCTGATTCTGATTCTGATAAAGTTCAATCTAAAGTATACAAATCTCTGCTAAACAAAGGGAAACTTCACAGATCTTTGGATGGTTGGACAAGGTCTGAATTTTTTCAGTCGACTCTTAGTGTGTGAATGTACACATAATTTTGAGATTTTTTGATTCAGTTTTTAAATTTTTTATACTTAGGAGAGTATTGGTCCCTTTGTAGATCCTTCTTTTCATGGAATAATTCTGTGTTATTTGGTAGTTGCTTTTAATTACAGGGAAAAAAATGTGAACGAGACTCAGTACATCCCTCTGAATAGAATTAATCTCCTGGTTATGAACCTGCTCAAAATGGAAATATTCTTAAAAATCACCAAAAAAAAGGACCTTTGTGGTTTGTTGTTTTGTTTTGTGGGAGTTTGTTTCTTTCTTTTTTGTTTTTTGGTTTTTTTTTGTGTGTGTGTTTTTTTTTGTTTGTTTGTTTTTTGTTTGTTTTTTTTTTTGTTTTTTCTGTTTGTTTGGGGGTTTTTTGGTTTTTTTTGGTTTTTTTTTTTGGTTGGTTTTGTTTGAGTGTTTTTGGTGTTTTGGTTCTTTTTTCCCTTTAAGAAATGAGAGAGCAGCAGGTAATTTTTACAAAGTATTATCAGAGATGTTTGGGTGTTGTGAAAACAGTGATTGCTTTTTATCCTTAATAAGTCTTTGATAACCATTCTCCATTTTAAATGAATGGTGTGTGGGAGAAGAGCACTTCAGGAAGGAAATAATGCACCAGTACTACCACAGCTCTTCCCCCATTACCCTTTCCTCTTTCACCAGCCTCCAGCATGTCTATATGAAATTTTTATCCTTTTCTCATTCCTTTCCCAGTTTCCTTCAAATATGCACAGGGATGAGAATATGTTCCAGATGTTCCAGTGTCTTCTTTTGTCTATATCACTGAGAAGTCATGATAGTGTATCTCATCAGTGTATCAGATCCTGTAGATCAGCAGTGTTCTGTAGTGAAAGGTGGTGATACTTTCTTCCTTTGCCTCTATCTCTTGTACCTTTAACACCTGTATGGTCAAATCTACGGTGTGGAAATTATTTTTGTACCTCTTGTACATCTTGTGTGGCCTGAGGTTAGTTTGGTGGGATTTTTAACTTGGTTTTTTTTGGTTGGTTTTATTTTTATTTTTTTGTTTGTTTGTTTGTTTGTTTTACTTACTAGAAGAGGAACTTGCCCAAGGAAAAAGCCAAGAAAAATATAATGAAATTTAGATTGTACAGACAAGAGACGTGGGAAAATAATTTCTGAATTTAGGAACCCATTCTAGCAATTATGTAAATTTTGTACAGTATTGTCATGTTTTATGTAAGCACAGTAATAAGGAAATGACTTGAGCAAACCAGCATCTATTCTATTAGTGTCTTTCTGCTACATAAAATGCTGTTTGTGTCCTTGTAAATTAGTCTTTAACTGCTACTGTGTCACAACCATTCACGTTTAATGCTAATGAATCGATAAGAAACGTGAAGGATAGATGAGCCATTCATTCCACTATGTTTGCTAAAAGGAAACTGAAAGACTGAGGAGCAAAAACACTGGCAGTCTTTTAAAGTTTATTTGTGAAAGCTCTGAACTGTAAACATAACACAGTGTGGTTTTTTCTGGTCTGTATTTTAGCTTTATTTCCTAGAAAAACAACATTAGAGAGTCTGCAATTATTTTTTAACACCCTATACAACTACTTGTTTTGGTATATTTGTCTTTTGAATGCACATTCATATGTTGTTCTCATTTCAATGTAAACATTTTCCTAATGAGTTTATTCCTATAAAGCATCAAGCTAATGGTTTAAGGGTAAAATTTTCTCTTTTGAAGACAGTTTTCTAACTTTGAACCTGTTAGCTAGATAAACATGTTCATTGTTGCCATGGTTATCTACAGGCATATAACTAACTTTTCAACAAAATCCATAAAATCAGTGTCTGAAAGTATTGTGGGATTCCACTGAGGACGCAGCAATGTCACTGCTTTATAGGAGAATTTCATGGTTGTTATTTACCAAAACCAGTGCATAATTATCACAAGATAAATTAAACTAGAACTTGAAAAAATTACGGTTCTTGTAAAAAAATTGTGATATTTATGAATTGGAAAAATTTCACTGCTATACAGTGCAAAAATCCTTCAGTAACATGGATATTATCTTTAATTATCCAGAAATCTTTGTTTGGAGTGATTTGTATATACTCCATTAAATCCTAATTCCTTTTCATAGGTTTCCAAATAAATTACTATTTAAGAGACAGTCATCCTGCAGTTGAATTGAAAAAGATTCATTTTAGTATTTGTGTACAGCAGATATTTGATAAATATAACATTTGAAGTGGAAAAATTAAATCCATATAAGATACATGCTGCTCTTCATGTATTAAATCCTGTCTTTCATTTATGACTTTCCTTTACATCTATGACAGACAAATACTTTGGTTTTGTTTTCCATGACTTTTGCATTATGTACAAACAATTTAATTTTCAGAGACTAAAGCGTGAAATTGGAAAACATATCCTGTTTCTATTTATTTTGTTCTGATTAGTTAGAGGTGAGCACCTGTAAATTTTGTGTCCTGTGATCACAGACCTGAGGAAGAGAACCAGACATGTTCCAGATGTTATTGAATGACAATCCTATTTTCATGCCACTTTAGAGTTGTCTCTACTGAGACAAGATACTTCAAAATGTAGAGTATTAAAACATGCTTCAATGTAGTGGCTTAGGGTTCTGCCCGTGAAAAATGGTGCTGAGAGAATTCTCAGCAGAATAAAGAATAAATACATTAAGATAACTCCAAGAGATGAGTCCAAAATTCAGCTATTAAACTGGAGAAATCAATTTCATTATAAAAACCATCTGAGACTGTTTATCAGTAGTTATCAAATTAAAGTAAGGAAAAAAACCCGAGCCAACAAAAAAGTAACCAAAACTTTTCAATAAGGAGAGTTATTTAGACAACATGAATTTATAAGTACTCTAGTTATTCCACTTAAAATGTATCACTTGGGTTTTGTTTTAAATTTCTATTTTTAATATCTATTTTGTTACCAGTTTCCATTGGTAATACAGCTTCCCAAGCTGTACAGCTGCAAAGTAAAAAAGATTAAAAGTTTTAAATAAATGCAAAATTTGCTCCTCCACACAAATTAGCTGAGTCCTGTAGCACACACTGGTCTTACTACCCTGGTAAGGCAGAAATTTGGTCTTGCTGGACACACTCTGTAGTGGTTTGAGCACCTCATATTATTTATGTGACGTATTTTTTGTCTTATAATTGTGTTCCTGAGAATATCAGAGAATATGATGTATAAGCTCTATAAATTATACATATGTGATGGTATCCATATCTCTCAAATTCCAATGCCAGTCTAAGGAAATGATAAATCACATTTCTAATATATCATCAGTATATGTGTGATAAAAACATTTCCATGTGAGAAATCCAAAATATTGCACTATTATTCCTATAGGTCCAGGGTGAATTATTGATTAAGAGAATGGAATAAACATGCTGCATTCAAATACAGGTAATTTACAAATACAAATTCAATTTACAGAATGTTTTTATTCAGGTAAAAATCCAATTACTTAAATCTCAGAATTTTCATAATGCTTCTTTCTTTAGAAAACATGATATATTCCCTGTCAAAACCTATTTGGCATTAAATTTCATATAAGTGGTATTTGATGCTATTAAACTACTGCCTACTTCAATCTGGCTCTAAGCGTGAAGAAAATATCCTTGATTTTGTTCCTAGTCTTGATTTTCCTGTTATTTTTTAGAAAACTCTTATACAATTTGAACTCTATTTGGGTTGATCCTGGCTATTGTTCTTGCAATTATCTTTCAATGTGAGCTGGTAGAAGACGAATTGTTCTCATGGTTTTAATTCTATTATAGTTTCACATGACTGTGTCTCTCCATTTTTTTTTACCTCTTCAGGTTGGCTTTGTGATTTTTTTCATACAGGAACATGTATGCCATCCCTTTTTCGTTTTCTTGCAGGCTGTCATAGTGTAAATGTGTGAATGAAATCTCCACCTTTTCTGGTAACTCAGTTTTCATCCTGGTTATCTTATAGGAACAAGGTGTGTCATCAAAATATAGTGATGTTTGGTAGTATTGAGTTCTGACAGAATTGTTTGTAAGCTGAAAGACATCAACATGTTTTCTGTGCAAAATATATTTTCCCAGGGTATGAAATTGTGGTAGAATATCTATATATTCTATACAGGATAGGAGAAAACCCAGTAATGTCTGGTGAATACTCAGATCTTGTAAGGACTGAGAGAAATATTCTGAAAAATATAGGTTGGTCCAAATGGCAATGCTTTCTTGTTGATAGTTATTTCCATGCTGTTTTGGTGTATTGCAGTGTAGGACAATACCACAGAGGAATATTTGATTGTAAAAAACAAATCAGCAATATATGCAAATGAGGTCTCTAACCTCTTAATCATCCTAGAACTGTGATAGTGTAATAGGTCCAGTTGAGTACATGTGTGTGAATTTATAACAGGATAATCTTTTTGAAGTGAAGAGCAATCTATCATCTAAGACTAATTTAAGAAAATTTTGTGCAAATGCACGTAACAGCTTCCAAGCACTTCCATCATGACTAAAATGAAACAAAGAAACACTTGTATTGTGAATCCAATGAATTAGTCAAGCTTTTGTCAGTAAACTTAAATTAGGATTAAAATATTGTTTTAGTAAAAGCAAAAATCATTTATCTTGTACATATATTTTATTTTTTCTTTTAACTTGATTTTGTGTAGCTTTCTCTTTTGTCTGTTCCACTAAATTTACTTTGGTCAGGTTCACAAAAGGGCTCCACGATTAAAGCAGAAAATCGTGATTTGACTTAATTCATTGGGTCAGAATTTCATAAAGAATTAAGTATTTTCTGTTCTTTCTAATTTACTTTTTTCTAGTCTGCACCAAGACATTTTTTCACACACAAATTAAAAAGTTGAAAGAACCTAATAACTGATGATATGTGATATGTAATATATCAGCTTCATTCTTCATCTTTCTTGTCACATTGGCTTCCCAGTCTTTGTGTTCAACTTTTTGAAGTAATATTAAGTGAACTACAGCATTTTTGTGAAAAGAAGATGATATTTCATAAACGAGTACCAAACTATGAATTATTTTTGCTCAATTTTTTAGCCATAATCGTGTTCATTACCTTGGGTTTTTTGGGTTTTTTTCGGGTTTTTTTTTTGTTTGTTTGGTTGGTTGGTTGGTTGGTTTGCTTTGATTTGGTTTTTTGGGTTTTGGTGGTTTTTTTTTTGCTTACTTAATCTTTTATTTGATATCTTATTTCCTTATGTTAGAAAATCGGACTGGAAAAGGTTTTTCCCAATTCCTATAGAGATTGATTTGGTATGAATACTGCAGGAAAAGAGGCGTTTGTCAGTTTCATTTGTTAAATTTAGAGATTAAGACACACGTGATGAATTTTTCATCAATTAGTCTAACAAAAGGAAATTTTCCCATTTAATTTTATAACTGCAAAGATTTTACAGTTTATCTCTGGCTCTGAATGTGCAATCATTTTTATTGGCCTTTTTCCAGGCCTTCTCAAAACACATGAAGTTGTATTGCCAAAGAGAAGATGGCAATGTCAGTGCCTTCATTGGAATTTCCATTAGTTCATCCAAACAAATGTAAATCAATGTTATTATTTGCTGCACCTGAGTGTATTCCATACCTGCAGCTCATACTGAAAGAGAAATATTCTTTTTATCCTGCTGTGTCCTTCAATCTATTACTCCCATCTGTTATGATTTCCATATCATTCTTAACATTGATTAGAAGGATTTGCTCTTTTCTAAAGCATCAACATGAAGCTTTTGTTTCAATTTTCACACTTCTGTTCATCCTGAGATGCATGTCCTGATGTGTCTGTTTCAATGAATATTTTAAGTAGGAAACAGGTGAGAATGGTGAAGTACCACAATGGGGACTGATTATAAACAGACTAAAACAACTGATGTCTCTCATCACTTTCATATTGCATAACTACAGAAGTACAGTATCCTTCCACATGGCAATTTTCTTCACATTCAGCAGAAAATGCATGGTTACTGAACAATAAAGTATAACACTACATTTAGAGAGAAGATATGAATATATCAGTTCTGACAGCTAGAAATAGGTCTTTAAAATAAAGAAATTAGGAAATTTTGAACATACATTTGAGTAATTTTAAAATAATTGACTAAATCCATATGGTTCATAAAAACCCATTCAATGCATGATGACTTCTGAGGGAAAAGATAACATTTGTTTCCACTTTATATGAATTGCAAATATACTCAGTAGTTTTACATTATATTTAAAGAGAAACAAATATATGATGACAGAATTTGTTTTAAAATCACATATCAGTAGTTTCAGTCCTACTTAAACCAAGCATTTAAAAGAAATCTGTGTGAGAAAAATTCTGCTTGGTAGAATCTTTGCTTAGCTTCTTATTCAGGTATAAATATTGGTTGTTGAAAAAAATCAATAAAATAGCAAAAATAACGAAGACCAGTGGCCTTCTATTTGCTTTTAATCTCTTAAATGTCATTTAGGAATTCCTAAAATATTATATTTTATAGTTATCAAACAAGAACTACAATACACATCAAACTATTTGTCAATAGCAATTTTCTCAGGAAGGAGGAACAAAAGTTCCTTCAGTTTAAACTAAAATTAGTCCCACTGTCTCTCAGATTCAAAGTTGCTGCTTCAGCTGATGTCCAGTTATTAACATGACAGGCTTTGTGATCCTGTTATGCTGCAGCCCACATCACATGTTCCAGTCACAGTGCCTGTGATCCTTCTTATCCTCCCACTTTCTTCATGACTAATATGAATATTGGGCAAAACAGCATCCCCACCTCCTTCATTTCATCGATGGAACTGCTCAGGAACTAAAAGGGAAAGCCATAAAGCAGTTCTTAGTAGAATTCTACTTGAAATTTGGGAAAAGACATGGCTTAGGTTAAGTGGAGGAAAGATCTAAAGTATGTGAAGGATTGGAGACATACTTAAATTCTGCTCTGCAGTGATACCTTCAGAAAGGAAAATTAGGAAATTTTTTGATAAAAATAAATTCAGTGATTCTGGGACATTTGTTTAGGCACTCATCATAATTGTGCATTTAGTCCATGTTGCCATTAGAAAGAGGAGGTGATGCAGCTGTCAACCCCATATGCTATATCTTAGGATGCACTGTGTGATTGTATTACCTGTTTGCTTATTTATGACACCAGAGCTTAAAACATACACAGAATAAATTGCTATCTAAGTGGAAATAGTCACTCCTGCTGTCCATAATGTTATGGGCTATGCAAAGATAATTTTCAAATTTCAAAAAATATTTTTTGTTAAGGACAGAGGTGTTGTTTTGTTGTTTTGGTTTTTTTAACTGAAGTACTTGCAAAATGCAGAATTCAAGGCATCTCGTGTTTTTTAAAAAAAATACTAACAAATCATGTAAAAAATATATTTCGTGCTCTTTGGTTCCCGAGAGGAAAAGTATACTGCTTTTTGTTGGCTTTTTCATTTCACTGGAGTTGATATAAATCTTGATCCTGCGCTTGATTATTTTGATTTTATGAGATAGTTTGTACCAGTAGAATGTATTTCTCATCTAAAATGAATTAATAGCTTATTGTCATTACTAAGAGAAGGTGCAGCACTGTATTTGGATTAATTTTTCTTCACTGATGATTAGCACAGAAGCTAGAATGTGGGTAGTCATTAATACTGCTGTGGGGGTTGCATACTCATTATATCAATATATTTCTGCCAATACCTTAATGAAGGACCCTGCAGGACACACCACACTCCTGGTTTTGGCACACAGTCTCTGATTTTTCTATTTTCAAACTGAAACACAGAATGTAATCAAAGTGCCATTCATCTCTAGGTACCAATGGTAAGATGAGTTAACATACCTTTAAATTTTCCCTGCTTTTAGGAGCTAATAAATAGTGAAGAACCACCCATCTGGTGCTGTCAGTCCCATAGCGTATGCCTACATTCTGAAAATAAACCTGGTTTGAGCTGGATCCTTTTGGAAATATACAGATGAAAATTTCCTTGCACTTCCACATCTGCAGAAACAGAAAACATGAGTTCTTGTGATTTCTGTCTGTCCATTGGAATGGAAAGTTCCCACTATGTTTTCTTTTTCCGCAGTTTAACAAACTGTGCTGAGGTGCAGATCCACCAGATGAGTGCCATAATCTGTCATCAGCAAGGGAAATTTACACTGTGAAATAATTTTGTTTGAAAACAAACCTTTCTTTTATATTTTCATATTCTCCCTGTGTTCCCAGGACTTCATGAACATTATTTCTCTAAAATAGTTAATACTGGCTAAATAAATATTATACTGGTTAGAAATTAAGTGCAGCTTCTTTACTGTGTAAGAGATCCTCTCTGTCTCTCTCCACCTGACTTTTTTCCTTTTATGTCCTCAGCTGTACTCCAATAGGGTTTAGCAGATTCTACTGACTGAGGACAGTGCTCAGTCTTCGATTTTCTCTCTCCACAGTTCTTTTCAGCCTCTTCTGCTCTTCTCTGTACTGCAGTAGATTCTTTAAATTTGAGGTGAAGTTATTTTGAAACACCCCAGAAAATGACATCCACCAATATATATCTGTTGTGCATGCAATATGACACTTCTTGGTATCAATTTCCTTAGCTGTAGCAGAGAAACACTATTAAACTGTAGGGTTTTTTTCCCATGTATTTCCATACTGGTTACACTCAGGTCTTGCAGCTCCTTTCACCTGAATGGAAAGCTGTGATGAACTGTGAGCTGCACTTAGGTGTCCTGATGGTGTAGTTGACGTCAGGGATGAAGCAAAGAAAGCAGGCAGTACTGGCTTTGTTTAATAGCAGCACATCACAGTAAAGTTGATTACAGTTCAACATGGCTGTGGGATTTTATAAATGAAGCAGTAATACAACTTGAAATGGATGGGGGGTTTTATGCATTCTTCAGAGAAGATTATCCAGAGATTATATCCTGCGACACTTGCTGAAGGTTGTTTTATGGTAGACAAGCTGGGGAGCTTTATTACATAGTTTTAATACAGATAAACTACAGTTTAAAAATTTACTATGAAAATAGCTCATTATGTGGTAAACTTTTGCCATACTATCACCATCAATTACTAGCATAAAACTTTATTGTTTAGCTGCAGCAAGAGTAGAGAGCTGTATGAGCATGATGTCCTTAGTTTATCACTTGCACTTTTGGAATTAGTCATTCTTTTCCCCTGAATTCCTCAGCAAGACTTCAGCAGAAGAGGATTGTAGGAACAACCTACAGATGCAAAAAAAGGCTGGAGAGAGCTAATAGCATTTATAAAATTCTATTACATAGTTTCTGTAATAATTTTTTATACTGCAGTGAATTCAGAAATTAAAATTAGAGTTATTTTTTGGTTTGCAAAATGAAATGAAATATAAGTGTGTGAGGCAAACTAACATGCATAAATATATAGAAATGCACACATAGTGATTACTTTGTGCTGAATTTCCAATGTACCATCAATACAGAGATTTTTCTGTTTCTATCATAACAATTGTTCTAGGCGGGCTCATTATTTTTCTCATTGGCATAGAGTTGAGGGGAATTAAAGGAAAAAAAAAGTAAGATGGTACAAAATTCCGTGGCATCATCATGGACAAAGTTCTAAAAAATGTGTCATAGCTGAATAAAGTCATGACTTGCATCTTCCCTGGTTCCTTTCCTGTGCTGAAGATATGCTGTAGGTCTGCATACAGATTTTAACAAAGTCTGAGTATGAAAGAGTCATACATACAAGTAAAATTGGATGCCTAAACTCAGCCTACATTTGCAAGTTTTATTTGAATTTTTAAAATTAACTACAGCATGAATGAATATTCTTTACATGAGTCTCAGAGAGAGCATTCAGTTGTAGGAGTCCTTCAAAAACAAAGACATTTTCTGCCATCTCATCATGTTTTCTTCTTGCTTATTGTTAATCTTTAATCTTTCCACCACTCACTTTAGAGCCATGCAGCTTATTCAGTCGTAGGTTTTGTGGTGGTAGAGAAAGTCTCTTATGTTTCTGACTAACCATTTCCCTTCTTTTCATTGATTCATGGTGAGTAAAATGGTAAAATTAACAACATAATCTTGTCCAGAACAGATACTTTTATGAATAAATTTGTCCACTGTAAAGTCACTGTAATTTTTTTTTTTTTTTTAAGTTTTTGTTTTCAATCACTCAAAGATTGGAATTAACTATATTTGCTTAAGGGGTGTAGCAAAACAAAAAGCAGCATTCAACAAGTTCCTGAATTAAAAAAAAAATATCATATCAGACACGAATGGCAGATAAAAGTAATATTGCCATTATATCTGTCTCACAGGCAGACACCATTCCCTCTATCTGTAAAACTGCTGCATCGAATTTCTTCTGTTACTTTTCTAATGACCTTGCAGAGTTACACAAGAACAGTTGTGACCAATGAGCCAACGGGACACTGGTACTGCTGAAACACCTGCCTTGTGATGAGCTACACAAGTAGCTGTCCTGTGCCTCCAGACTCTATAATTTCACATTTGGAATCAATAGCTCCAATCCAAGTGGAGCAGCAAAAGCACCAGAGAACTAGAAATACAATTTAGAAATTACTGGGTTTTGTTTTTGTTTTTTTTTTTACAAAATTTGTGCAAGATGAATACTGCAATTTGAAAATACTTCATCTGATTTATTGAGAATTTGATATGGGAGTCAATTGCCTCTATGAGTCATAAAGTGACAATTTATATAGGCTTTTTACAAACACAGTATATAGTTCATGACACAAGCTCCTGTCACTGTAAGCAGTAAGAAACCAAATGTTGGGGTGCGTGCCCTTTTGAGCCCGGCCTACCCTCGGCGGGGCTCCCCGGTGCTCAGCACGTCTCAACAGAACCAGTGTGTGGGTCCTTGGCTCAGCAGCACCTCCTTCTTGGTTGACATGGCTGTGGTGTGACAGAAAAAGGGGACTCTCCAAAGTTGGGAGGGAGCAAAGGTTTATTTGGGGGACACAGGGGAACCCCTTCCTCAGACCATGCTCCAGGAGAGACCCCTCACCCTGGGCGATGGGGGGTTTTTATCTATTACAAACAAAGAGAGGAGGATACAAAGATCAAGAGCCAATAGAACAAAACAACTTCATAAATGACAACTAATTTAGCAAATCCCAAATATCTTTGGGTGGGCTCTCTATACTTCTACCAACCACAGAATAGAGACCCTTGAGGTTTCTGGACTGTAGAGATAACAAATTCAGTGATGGACAGAGACAAAAGGGGCTACCTTCAAGAGAATAGTTATAAATCATCCAGGGAAGGGGCCAATGAGAAACCGTCTCCAGGCAGAACCCAGGGATGGCATAGGAACCGTTATCAACTTGAGATAAGAAAGCATTCCAATACCAAGGGGCCCATCTAGGGAAAACTAAAACTTACACTATTCTAATAATATGTTTTAAAACTAAATCTTGCAACCCCACAACAAAATATTAATTTTTCATAGCAGTAAATGTGGATTTATGCCATTTATGAAAATCTAAAAGTAGGATTGATGTTCCTAATACTAGTATTGTTCAGTCAAACTCTGAGGACAATGCTCAGGAGTAGAACTTGTTTCAAAATAGGGTTAAAATTTCAAAACAATATAATAAAAGTAAGTTTGGGTTTGGCGGGGAAATTTGGGGGATTTCTGTAACTTGATCTCTACACAGAAAGTCCCACAGTGACAGGAACTTCATTGACTACAACTGTTTGGTGCATGTGATAACAGTCAAAAATATCCTGTTAGGTTTGGATTGGACAAAAACTTGCATACTGACACATTTTTGTGCATTCTGTCTAGTCACACACAGTCCTCTGCCTACACCTGGGGTAGACAACTCTGACAGTAGCATCCCAAGAAGTGCAAAACACCTGATTTTTCAAATACTTCAGTATGTGTGTCTTACCTCAGTTCAGATACCACAAATCACGTGGTCAAAGATGGTTTCACATTTTCAGGAGTGTAATGGCAGTGATATTTTGCTAAGAGAAAAGATGCCAGTGAATTGACATTGATTACATTGACAATTATAGCAAAAAATAATTAATAACTCCTGTTTTTATGATGATTGAAGTATGTGTGAAACCTGCTTCTAGCAGGACTGAATTTAGAACCAGGATGTCCTCTTTTTATCTCTTGTCTATAATAATTTGTTAGACATGATACGAGTTACTGAATTTATTACTCTGCAAATACATCTAACTATGCATCTTTGCTCTTATTATAAGCATTATCATCAAATAAATTTTCAAATATAGTAGTAATTTCTGCCTTGTAAGGACATAATAGAGAAGGATATCACTCCCCTTCAAATATGTCTGTTGCAACAAACTGATTAAACAAATATCCTGGGAAAAGCATCATTAGGTTTATGAACAAAACTGGGTTCACTGGTTTTCAGGGGGACATCAACTTTCTGTCATTCTTCTACTGCAAATCAGAAAATAAACCCACTAAGTAATTTTAAACAAAGGAAAACATGTATATATGTGTATTTTAAGTGTCCCATAACATAATAATACATCTATGCTGGTAATTGACTCTTTTATAGCACTTAAAATACTTCAGAATCATTAGTTAATTAGTAGAGTACTTACAAATAGCAATAGTACATGAACATATTGAGAGTGTGTTGAGCCACTCAGGGATATTTTGTTGTTCAACACAAGCATATATTTACTTCAGAATGTATACTCTGGTAAATCCTCCCATTCTTAAAATGAAGTGTTTAGTACTTTATTGGGGTCCAGCTATTTCCTAAAATAAGTTATCTTTTATTTGTTTATTTGTAACATCTCCCCAAATTAAAGAAAGCTCTTTGTTTTTGTTAACCTTCCTCTTTCCTGTGTGTCTTTCTGAGTCAGCCTGTATGGATTGTGGACCCATAATTAGAATGACCTGAGAAAGAAGGACTCTTAGGGGCCAGGTTTCATTTCTGTTAGCAGAGGTGCTGAGAAGAAGGCACCTTATTAACTTTGGGCTTTGCACTGACAGTTCTGTCCAGGCTATGGCTGATTTGAGCAGCTGGTTCAGGTGCTCCTACACCTAAAAATAGGCACTGACACTGACATCATGATTGAGTGTCCATGCTAAGAACTGACCCTTCTTGCACAGTCAGATGCATACAAGACAAATGGATGGGGCAAGCTTAGAAGAAAAAGAATGTTCTATATGTCTTGTCCAAAATGAAAACGGCCCCTTGAAAAATGTATTCTGAGGTGGACCAGGGTTTCTTTGGCAATCATGATTTGGTAGCTGGGAGAATTTTACTGGGGGGCCATGAGGCCATGAACTGGTTAATCTTCAATGACTACTGTGGAGAGAAATCTCTGTGGGTTTCTGACAGAAAATGATAGATGGTCATGTTTTTAAAAGCTTCTCATTTCTACTTCCAGATATGATAGTTAATGAATACACAAGGAGCCTATTTATATTAGACTCCTGATGTTATGCAGCAATAGTTTTTTTATAAGCAAAATGCAGGAAATCTCTAAATATAATTGCCACATATGATATTGTGACTTCAAGCCTATTTCTCTTTAAATGACTCATAATTTCTTAATACTTCAGCATTTCATTGCACTTTTTATCATATCATTCTAGAGCATGAGTGTTCAACTGCTCATCTAAAAAGTCATCAAACCCACATCAATTAACCAGCTCTTATTTTTAACCTGTATGAAGAACTTGAAGTACAGGAACTGAGCTGTTAAATGGTTTTTCCCTTTATCACCACTTTTAACACTGTTGACTTTGGAAAAAAAGGGAAAGCAAAGTGTCTGTACTCATCTGCATTCTATAACTCATCATGTGTATAGAAGTCACCACTATGGTGCTTTTCACAGAGTTCAGATATCAGTCCAATTCATTAGAAATCTAAAATGTTCGTTGAATGTAGAATGTTTATTGGGTGTTTTTCTAAACCAACACTTTTTCATCATGGCTGTGGAAGTACTTGAAGAACGATTTTCCCCTAACTTTTTACTATACTGGAACAAGAAGTACAATGGGGAAAAACTGAAAATATGAAGAATTATTTTTTCATTCAATTCAAGTATTTGGAACATTGGGTGGTCATTCAAGGGAACTTCCAGAAGTTTTTCAATTCAGATTGTTTACCTAAGCATAATAACAAGGCTTTTAATTGGTATTTGACAAGAAAATCTATAACCACTGCATGACACTGAAATTTTTATTGAATGTATTCATTTGGGCTTTAACATAAGTTATTATGCTTTGATGCTTACAGTATTGACCCTGAATATATAACATTTAAGAATATGTGCTTGTAAGTATAGATAATGTTATATGGGATATAAATATAATGCATACAATACATTCCAGATACTTTACAGAATGTTTATTATTACAGCTGCAAGTATGATAGATAACAAATGCAAGGTTGTTTTTAGCAAAAATACTCAGGTTTATAAATAATATATGTTCTTTTTCTGATTTTATAAAAAGATTACCTTGGTGGATTCCAAAATATACATTAGAACAGATTAGGGAGGAGAAAAGAAGTTTTGAAAATATATTTATGGCTTACACATTGTCTGAAGTTAAATAGAGGCTGGAACCAGTCTATTCCTTTATTTATCATAGCTGAGAGTCTGAAATTGCTTCAAGAGGAAATGTTAAATAATGAATTTCACGATTTATAGAGCTAATCAACTTTACATCAAATTATTGAAATTATTCTTCTTTGCAACTGGTGTCACATTAAGCAGCAAAGTGTTGGGAATCCAAGTGTTTACAGCAAAGACATACATCTTCATCCTATTTGTTTTGGTACTGAATGCCTAAATGATTTGTGTTAAAAAAAAAAACCAAACAACACAACAACCTGCTGATATAATTGCTGATAAACAGTGCAACCATTTAAGTAATGTATAATGTATGTCTTATTAACTACTTGAGACCAGTGGTGGGATACGGCTTTGAGTTAATTATAGATACCTTCTTATTGGACTGGGAGAATAAATTTTCTAATTTCACTGCAAAATGTAGATTTCTTGGAAAGAGGAATTTACCTAGCTACCTAGTTTTTAGTGTTAAATATATGGATATAATTAATTTTGCAAGACAATTTCGGGTTTTTTTCTATATTTATATATATGTATATAAAATAATTGTTCACTTAGAGCTGGCTGACTGTTTGAAATAAATAGGAAAGTATAGAGCTGTTATTTTTAAATTCTCACATGAAAACTCTTATAAGATCTCTGAAGCTTTTTGGTTTCCATGGCAATGGTTATCAGTTTGTCTTTAATATAGGTCATAGTAGTGATACAAGTACGTAAATTCAGTCTCCACGGTAAACTTAATAAAAACATAATGCTCTTCTTTTAGATATTCTGAATCACTCCAAAAAGCTGTATTCAAGACAGATTTCATTAACAAATGTATTTTTAATCTTTAGCAAAGATCAGAGGTTGCTTGCAACTAATTAGCTGATTAAATGAATGTGATCTCCATGTAGTACAAGGCAGCAAATTTCAAAGCAGCAAAGACATTAATATCAAGCTATTTGCTATTGTTTTTATCCCAACCTGTAAATGAGTGAATGACAGTGTAATTTTTCCTGGCTTTTTGATGAGGACATAATGATCTGAAGAACATCTCATCAAGTTAAAAATAATCAATCTCATCTGTGTAACCTTCCAAAAGTTTTATATGGAGTGAATGTGATAAGAAACTCATCTTCTATCTAAGACAGGAACTGACAATTCAGCCTGGTCAACAGGACACTCGAGGATGTGTGGCCAGCACCTTCAGGCTGACCTGCTGAAAGCTGGAAAGGTGGCTGTAATGGTTTCACATTTGCCTGTCTCTGTCTGCCAAATTTAGTGTAGTATTGGCTGATGCTTTCACACACCCGTGTGCAGCCCATGGCCAGGAAGGACTCAGGTTGGAACAGTGGGACTCAGGTTGAACACCAGGGTGCAGCTCCTGCCCCCAGACATCTTGTACAGTTATGAAAAGGGTAATCCTACAAATTTTGGGACAAGGTCTCTTAGCCCAGAGCGTGTTTAATTCCTGTTTATACAGGGTGACTGGGGTCAGTCTGTGGGGACTAAACCCTGTAAGAGGTTGTTGCTTTAGAGGCTTTACTTTCCTGGCCTTGGGAGGAGCAAGGTGCACCTCAGTTTGAGAGTTACTAGTTCTCAATTGCAAATAACTCCCCACATTTAAATGTCTGAGGTATTCCTGTCAGTTTTTTTAACCACTGATATTCCCATAAAAGTTAGCTGTGGTTCAGGAAGCAGAGAAGAGAATTTTGTCATCAGATTACCATTAGTTAAGCTGCAACTGGACACATCAGGGGCACGTGGCAACTGAGATTCCATTTTAGGATTATAGCATAGAGCTACAGTGTGCTTTTAGCTGAGGAAATAGTGGGTTGTTTAATATTTGAATGACCTTTTTCAGAATCCTGGGGAAGTTCATTGTGATGAATCAGAACACATAATACTTTTGGCATTTGTGATTTCAGACTGGTAGAGGCGTGACTCCATTTGTTGCTCTGTTTACTTCTGATTCATTTCATATATTATTTCAGAGTTACAAGAGAGAGAAAGTTCTGTCTTTTTGTCTAAAAGAACTCTTACTCTTTAGGAGCATATTTATTTCATGGGCTGATGACTCACAGAGGAAAATTTGTAAAGAAACATGTTGAAGCAGCCTGGTATCTCAACCTTAATTTTGTAATCTTCGGAAAGAAAAATTGCATTTTAAAAATTTTCTTTGTGTCTTTCACAAGGTCAGGAGGTTAGCATAGCCCTTGTTTGGGACTTAATCCAGAGTGGTTGCAGAGCTACAAAATCTCTCTGGTCCTCAGTTCTTCAGAAAATGAGTTAGTTGAGTTGCAGCAAAGTACCTTTGGAAATGTGTTTTTGAATATATATACGTACACATATGTCTACATATATGCCTACTCATATATACTGTGAAATGGAAAAACCTTTATGGATTCCTGCTAAGCCTTCTGATAGAGAGTTCCTGTCTATAGTGACTGCATTTCAATGTCTGTGGCTGATGGTAGAAAATCATGTAACTATTAGAATTCGTATTTGCCCATCTTTCAGAACCAACCAGTGACCTATTTGTGATAACCCTTCCTTAAAATGTCTGGTTAAAAAGTTGTTGTGTGTGTGCCTACACAGCTCTTTACTCTGATTTCTGGTCTCTGCTTCCCCACCAGTCCGGGGAGAGTGCTACCAGAACTGGTACTAAAGTATTTTGGTTTGTTCTGAAGTGTCATTCATGCTCTAACCTCAGTTAGGGTCTCTACAGAAAAACAAGGCTTACATTCAAGAAACAGATCTCATGAAGTCTATGTAATATATTTTGGTTTTAATATATATTTTCCTGGTTTTTAATTATCTCTAAGATAAAAAAAACCCACAGAAAACACCTGTTCCCAAAACACTGGCTGCACACCAGGTGTGGATAGCTGCTGACATTAATGATTTCCAAGTCCTTTTCCTTACGTAACCACTTGGTTATTAATTCCTAAGCAGATGAAATGTCTATGGCTGTGTGCCCCAAGAATTTTTTGTGGATGTGCTGATGAAATTTTCCATCACTGCCATTGCTCTGAATATCAATGTTAATGTGGAATTGGGTATTATGTAGAACAGGAAGCGCATTAGGATTTTGATCTCCATTGTTTGTTGTTCTGTTCTTTACCTGCTCTGACTTACTTTTACATTTGCATTTGACATTTCTATCCATAATACCTATGAAATTAAGTTCAGAGTTTTAATACCGACAAGCAGCACTCTGATAAGCTTTCGCATTTCAGTGAAAGAGACATTATTAGACATGAGGGTTTTGCTTTTCTCCCCCCCAAGAAGAAAAGACAAAAGTTATAAGTGGCAGTTTTGTCTCTCTTCTCTGAGCAACAGAGGAAAGGAAACCTCATGTTCAAGATTGTAACCTGTCTACTTAGAAGGAGAGGTTAAGATGATAATATTTGTTGTACCAAAAACTTGTTTGGAGTGGATTTCTTTGTGGTTAGATTAACTGCCTCATGAAGTTAGAGAAATCACATCTTCAATTACTGCTTAGCTTGAAATAGTAAGCCAACATGCAAGCTTAAGGTACAGTCTTGTGAATGTTGAGATCAATAAAGTATATATGACTTAAGGAAAAGTTGTAAATATAGACAGACTGCAACCGGTTTTATTTCAAATAAAGTTTTGACCAGTTCCCCTTGCAGCAATTCCAGATAAGACTACATCTTTGGATATCACATGAAGAATTTGAATAAAAAATTTACTTGATGTAGTTTTATTCTGATGTTCCTGTATTGCTCATGGACTTGCTCTTGCTTACACAGCCCTATAATATTTGCTACACATATTTATGAATGCAAGGTGCATTGACACCAATCACTCTTTGTCCCAGGTGTCTAAGCAAGATAAATAATTTCAAAATACAAATAAAGTTTTATAAGCCATGCATGAACTGAGTACATTTTTTAGATAAAACAGAGATTATACATTCTTATACAGAAGAATATATGTTGTGGAAAAATGTGATTTTTTATTTTTTGTGGAGGTAATAATGCATTCACATGTCATTGCCAATGTTCATCAGAGGATTGAATAATTTTCCTGATAATAATTTTATTTGGAGGAAAGTATAGAGGGAATTAGAAGGATATTATTAGTTGGTATGTGTCTTCCTGTGAATTAATAAATAACTCAATCATAAAGAAAACTAGATACTCAGTTTAATGGCAACTTGGTCCTGTTTCAGAAAACATGAGTGTAAACAAAACCCCCACCCAGTTTAATTTTGCTGCTGAAAAAGCCCGTTCCTTTGTGTGAAAATTCCTAAGGGATATATGTTATCAATAGCTGGGAAACCTTAAAAAGTGTGGGGTTTAATATATTTTGCTTTTTGTCTAGTTCACAAGATAAAAATTTTTACATATTAAATGCAAAATACATTTAGGTTTCAAACTAGAGATGTGTTTCAGATAGTAATTAATTGTTTTCCCAAAGGAGAATGAAGCATGTGTGTTTTCATAAAAACAAAGGATATAGGATTTCATAGGAAGGCAGGTGGTATTCAATATATTTATTACATGTCTGAAAAGAAAGATGAAGTAGGAGGTGAAACAGATGAAACAATGACACAGGTCACTGTCTGAGACAGGTTATTCAAGGTAATAGAATTATAATTCAGTAAATTGTGGATTTTCTAATTTGATTTGTTAATTCTCTTTCTTCTCTTCGACTTATTTGTTAGGATACTTTGTCATTCCAAATATCCATACTGTGCTTTGGTACAGAATACCTACTTTAAAGACAACACTTTTTATTATATTTCACCTCTACATGGAGTCAACAAGAGAGAAACCATACTTTTTCAAAACACATCTACTTCACAGCATTTTTTTGCTAGCAGCTTATAATTACATCTTTAAAATATGTGTATTATTTTGCTTTTTATTAATAAACCAACAGGAAAGAAAAACAGGAAATGTAACCATTTCCTAAGAAATTTGATGTTTACTACAGAGTTGGAAAAATCTATTAAAATATTAAAAATAGCCATTAATAATTAGGGATGTATTATCAATTCCATAATAGCTGTGGGGGGTTGGGGGATTTGTGTGGGGTTTTTGTTTTGGTTTTGGTTTTTTTTGTTTTTTTTTGGTTTTGGTTTTGTTTTTTGGTTTGGTTTGGGTTTTTTGTTTTTGTTTTTGTTTTGGTGTTTGGGGTGCGGTTTTTTGTTTGTTTATTTGGGTTTTTTGATTGTTTTGGTTTTTTTGTTTTTGTTTTGTAGGGGGTTTGTTTTGTTTTGTTTTGTTTTGTTGTTTTTTTGTTTTTCCCCCGGAAGTAGATTTTGCATATTTAATGGCTTTGGTAGGTTTTTCTGTGGTTAATTCATTACGTGAACCAAAAACATTTTGCATTTTCATTTTCCACATGCTTTTCAAGCAAGAGCCAGATTAATCTTCATTGTCATTCCATTTTCTTCTTGAGACACAGGCTGTTCAAAAAGTATTCATTTTCCTAAAAACCTACTCTTCATTTCTACACTCTTTCCCTTCCCCTCCCCAAATACTACTAGACAAGTTGCTAGCAGCAAAATTTAAAGTGACTAATTACATTGCATTCTCTGCAGTTCTGGTGTGTTACAGTTCAGGTGAAAGAGCACTGGGAGGGTTTCTGGAAAACTCGTGGCTTCCAGGAGCCAGGTCACTAACTCAGAGTGGCCAGACAGAGGAAGTGCACTCATCTTCCTCAATTGATGTGATCTGAACTTTACCAAAAGTGTCCTCCCCAGCCATCCAGCTGAAGGCAAGGTCTTTATGCAATTTGCCTCCAGCAAAATGCAAGTGAATTAATCAAGAGACAGTGGGAAGAAACTTGAGGAGTAATGTAATTTGGAAAGGGTCATTAAAAAAGTTCTCAGTGATTCACACAGCATTAAGGAATTATCATGGTCAGAGCGTTGGTGTTTTATAAAACTGGCATACTTTATTCAGCAGTATGCCTATAGGTAAATGTATAAACTGCTTGAATAAAAAAATAAAAAGCAGTTTAAAGGTTTAATCCATCATTTCTGTCAGGATAATATATTTTAAATTTTCGTTATTAAAATATTCAGAAGAACATGGAATTAGTTCTAAAGTTAAATGAATAAATCATGGTTGGTAAAAATATGCTTTCACTGTTAAAATTTATGGAGTGACAAGACTGTTTTAGGTGAATGCAAGACATCAGATTGTGACCTTTTACCAAACAAGCACTTCTTGTAATTGCCTTGGGCTAGTGAATGCTGCTGTTACACTCATTTTCACAATCCTTGTACACATATTTGAAAAGATGTGTGATATATCTTGAATGCCTAACTTACAATAGTTTGGTATGATTGCTACTAATTAAATCAGATGGTAAAACTGTACTTAATCATGTTAATTACTTGACTGAAAAGATACAAAAATTTTTGGATAAGACCTACAAAGGGTTTCCCATACTCTCAATGTAAGTCCATACTGTGAGCTTTTTCTTTTTTCTTTAAGTTTTGTAATCTGTATTGTTCATAGTTTGGGGAAACAGGGATCTCTTCATGTTTTTCCTTCACTCTAAGATAGAATTAAATATTTATTTTTCATTTATTATGTAAGGATTTTTTTTTTTAATATCTAAGCCAGTGGTGCCTAACAAATAAAATTTAAACTAAAACAAAACAAAACAAACAAAACAAAACAAACAGAAAAAAAACAACAACCTTCTACTCCTAGTGAAACAACCAACTTTAGAGGAGCTCCATGATGATGAATTAGTTTGCTCAGCGGACCTGTTAACTACAGATAAAACAGAATAACAGACTGCAGGCTTTGCACCAGCTGACACACTGTGAGACTGGTCTCAGACTGGGCCAACTGCCCCAGAGGCACAGCTTGCTCTCTCTGAACCTGTGGGGAAGTTGTAAGCGCTGCTCATGATTTTAGTGCAAGTCATCTACATCTCTAAAGAGTCGTGGGTCCCAAATATAGATACAATTTAAAAATCTTTGGACATTATTTCTACTGAAAAGGTCAATGATTGAATGTAAAATACAGACAAAAGTGCTGAGTAGCAGGAAGATCTTTGAGAAAAATTAATATATTTGAGACATTACTTTATTGACATAATTAGTTTAATACTGTATAGCCAAATAATTTTCAACAGAGGAAGGACAATGTGGGTTTTGTGCATTATAATTTTCACTTCTCAAAACCAGAAAATTTTTTCTGCTTATAGACAGAAGATAATAGGCAGTCTATTGTATTTCCATGAATGTCCTACTTTCTTTAGAGGTCAGTGTTATTTGTCCACTTATTGTTCCAACTTTTAGCCATCACAGAGTTACAGAAATGTGATATTGTCATTGTTAACCCCATCTGACCATCAAGAATTTATTGCTTATTTTGAAATAAGTATATAGCCATCCATCTTTTTTTTCCATATTCAGCTCTTGTCTTTTTTCCATTTGCACATGTCCAATACATAACAGGAAATGCACATTAAACCTACTTATATATCTGGGAAGGATGAGAAATGGAGAAGCAAAAACATATCTACAGACCATATGGACAACTGTTTATACACAAAAGAATAATGGTTATTAATGAGGTAAAATAATTTTCCTAAGTGCATCTTAAGGTGCATTTACAATAATAAAAATGCTAGCATGCATATAAATGATCTCAGAATATCTGATTGTTCTTAACTTCAAAGTAACATTTTCTGAGGCTGATTAATAAAATTAAATCTATTGTATGAAATAATTCTTGAGATTAAAAACATATTTTAAATGTTCCTAAGTCTGCTGCCAATGCTCAAGTATTAATAACTTGGCTATCACTTGCAGGCAGCTTTTAGTAAGTCTGTTTTTTAGAAAACTACAACACTTGGCAGAGAAATTTGCCCTTATTTTATCTGCAGAAAGTTTAGTTTTCTGTTTCAGAAAAGTTTGGGAGAGTTTCATACTATCATGAGTTCCTATGTCAGAACTCCAGCAGGAGGCTGTTCTCTCATGGGCAAAGCAGGAGTGGATGGGAACTAAAAAGCCTCTTTTCTTCATCCGAAACGTCTTTATCAAAGAAAATAAGCAAGATGAAAAGGAAGATTAAATTTTATTAATATAATAAAAATTAATTTTTGAAGGTTCCTAGAACAGGAGTTGGCAATTTTTCCCTGTTTTGAGCAGGGGTTTTGGACTAGACGACCTCCAGGTTGCAGTTCTTCGCAGCCTCACCTAGCTTTGATTCTGATATTTCACACAATAAGTGCACACTTAGAAACTCACTTTGAAATATCCACATGTTGATGAGTTATTCTGATTAATATTTGAATAGGGTGCCTGGTATTGAAAAATTTACAATTTTTCAGCAACTCTTTTAAAAAACATTTATTGCATGCAGCCTGCTTTGAATTTCTTGACAATAGTTGTTTATGAAATATATTTTTTGAAATCTGCCCAACATTGCACTTGTCAATTTTCTGTCATGATTTTCTATATACTCTTTATTTTGTTTTTGCTTTCCCTTGCACTGCTTTTTTTTGTTCTCTGGTGAATATGGTCTAGTTTGATTTGAAGTATGTACTAAGGGTAAATCTTCTCCTCTCCTGCCTTTCCTTTTAAAAAATAAGAAGGTAGGAGCAAAAGAGGTGTGACTATATCAAGGAACATGCATTCCCTGAGACTCCTTTTGCATTCCATATTTGCTTCCTAGTATGAGGTCTTCCCCTGGAAAATGACTATGGCATGGCTTCAGAGTTCCTCCACACCAAAAATTCTTTCAATTTCTTGCTTGTCGATTTCTGACATTTTGAATCTACCTAGTACTTTAAAGTCAATTTTACTCTCAGAAAGAAATCACAGAAAAAATGTATCTGGCTTTGCATAATTTTTATTATTTTAATTATTTATATTTTGGTTGCCGTCATAACTAAAATATATTAATTTTGAATTTATCACAAGTGAGTCCAGCTGAAGAATACTTAACCTGTAGCATATTGATAAATATTTTTGAAATATGCATGAAGGATAAACATATGGATTTGCTTTGAGACCCCATCAAGACTTGATAAATTCACTTCTATCAGAATAACTAGCAATGCAATAATAAGGGGGAAAGCTCCAAGTGCTGCAAGTTGCACTTACACATCAAGCAGAAAATTTTACTAGAAATGTGTGATGTTGTCATGTTTTCCTCCACTCTTCCTTATTCAAAGTGAATTTGGGAATGATTTACTTTCCTTTCTCATATTTTTTAGCTCTGAAGACACATGATGCATAGAGCTAACACAGAAAGTACCCTCGAGTTTCCTTTTTTTGGAGTGCTTTTTCACTCTTCTAAACCTCCATTGTGGTGGGCTCTACATTAGCAATCTGTGATCAGTTCACTCAATGATTAATTTAAGTTAGTCCCCTGGAGCCTACTAAACTTGCCACCATCCTAGCTGAGGTACCCATCCCCTGTTACATCATGATTTGCTGCATGTTCCCCAGTAATCAGCTCTGAACAACTGCAGTGAGATTTACCTGAATTTATTAGACAAAAAGGAAAACTGAACAGAAGGGAAGAAAGCAGAGAAGAACACCATACACACGGCATTTCTCAAACTGCTTTAGAAAAAAAAAAAAAAAAGGAATAGTAGTTACCTTTTCTAGTTTTTTGAAAAATAGTGTCATTACTTATTTTTCTGCACTGATCTGCTGCTTTCTCCCCAGGATTATATATTATGAATCAGGCATGAAAAGGGCCTGAGGTAGCTTTTGAAGTCCTAGTGAAACCCATTTGCAATAGTAAAACCTATGACATCTTACCTGTATTGTGTATGATACTATACCAGAGACGTGTTCCATGAGTACCACTAACAAATGTTACAGGTAAATTAAACCTCTGATGGAGGCAATAGCTTCTGGATCATCTCCGGAAGAAGTTACGTGGAAGAAAACAAATATTGTAACTATATAGACCAGGGAAGTAATTCAGTCAGAAAGAAAATGTTAGAGCTTTCATTAAGATTTTGACAAGCCTTTTGACTCTTTATCCTTAACACAAGTCTGTCTAGTTTTCCTAAATGCCAGATATCTGTGGGTACAATGGGAATGTGATATCCAGAGACTTTGAAGATCCATCTAATCATGAAAATCCTTCTGCATGTTTTAGTGATTAAAATTTAGACCTTGTTATGTTTGCCGTGATGGTGGTAAGACACTGGAGCAGGTTGTCCGGAGAAGTCGTGGATTCCCTCTTCCTAGAAGTGCTCACAGTCAAGTTGGATGCAGCTCTGAGCAATTTGGTCTAGTGGAAGGTGTCCCTTCCTGTGTCAAAAGGGTGCTAGAACTAGATGATCTTAGAGATTCCTTCCAACTTGGCATGACTCTATGAATGTAATGTAGGAGAAGAAGGTATCATCTGTTGTTCATTTGACTCGGGAAATCTTTTTTTCTTCCTCTGATACAGTAGCTTTCTGTCCTTCCGTGGAGGCCTTTTGTACTAATTTTTTATTTCATAAATATTAATACGACTGTTTTAATTGCTGAGAATTTAAAAGTATTAAATGAAGATGGCAGACTTTGGACAGACTATTCCAATGCACTAGATAGAAAGATATGGCTATTACTGCTGGGTAATAACTTTTACTTGCCTTTTTCTCTCCTTAAAAGACCCAGAGCCATGTAACACAATAGCCAATACACACAGCTGCTTGTGGAAAGAAATTTGTTCTTTGCTATCAAAATGGAACACAAGGATGAAATATTTCTGAGGAACAATTCCTCAATCAATATAAGAATGAATATTTTCTCATGAAAACTAAATTTTTCTATTCTCTCTGTAATTTTTGTCATCTGCAAAAATTGGTACACTTCTGAGTTGATCTTTTTCTTTCTCTAGTTCTTTGTAAAAACAACTTCATTTCTTATGGGAGTATAACTGATCTACATTTTAAGGTTCCATACAGGTTTGGGGGTTTTTGTTATCTTGTATTTGAGGTGACAGCTAATTTTCTCATTTCACTAGCGTGGCATGTAATGTACTTTGAACATTCAGAGAAAAGTCAGCTATATAAACAGAAGCCAAGAGTATTTGTATGCGAAATGGGTTGTGGTGCTATTTTCTACACAGACTCTGCATACCAGATTTCTTATCCATTGGGAAAAAGTTTAACTTGCTAGAAAATTGCATTTTCCAAAAAAAACTTTACAGGCAAGTCACTTGTTTTATGGGGATTTAGATCCCCGCTCCTACATTTACACAAAGATTATGGCACCAAGTAGGATTTACAAAATCATAGGAATTAAACGAAGGGGATCCATAACACATTTCTGAGAACTGACATGACAGTTGGGCTCCTAAGTATCTACGTCACTTTTGGAAACTGGATGAAGGCTCCTGAATCCCTGGTGATATGCTGTAGTAAATTCTGTGCAGTGGCATGGAGCTCAAACACTAGAAGCAGCATGGATTTGTTAGCAGTGCACTCTTCCCTTGTTCACCAGCACACATTAATGGAGTATTTTAACCCAGACGGTGTCCTTATATGTCCTTTCTGGTGGGGATCCTCTGTATGATATGGAATAGTGCCTTGTAGACAAACTCTGAAATAAATTAGAAAATTCTGACATATTTAACTGGGCCCTTTGCTGAAAAAAGTTTGGAGTTTGCTTTACAGACAGTTAGTATATACACAACGAGGGTGGATATTTTTATGCACCAAGCATTAAATATGGTTGTGTAATCACCAGCTCTGGTAGCATTTCTGCAGACCAAATGTTTATGATGTCTAATCTGTTTGTTGCCAAGTAACCGTATGATATGTGCTAATATAACATCTGCCATATTGGGTTTGTAGACAGAGCTTTATTTAAAGCTTGGCACATTAAATGGACAATATGTGTCAGATATCATTGTTCTCAGGCATGCTCTTCTCCCTCTCCTTACATGGACTGTGTAACTTATTTTTGGTTTTCATGTGCTCTGGTAGACCTTGATTTCCTACCATGATATGAACCAGAAAAGGTATGGAAACAAAAACTGCACAGCTGAGACTTCAGACAAGATTTGTATAGAGATAATGCAGACCTGAAATCCTCTGTTCCAGGGTGTCTGCTGTTACAATGGAAGGATCTGTACACACAGTATAGAACCAAGCACAACATCTGTATGATAAACTTAGGAGCTCTACAGTGCAATTTGCATGGCCTGTCCCCCATCCCACCTGCTGCATGGACACTACTCATGATCCCTGGGGAATTCTCCAGGCTTTCTAAACCTGATTGTACGGTACAAATGTTTGATAAAAATATATATAATATACAATATTATTATATTAATACATATTATTATATATCTGCTAGACATATTTTGATCCAATCATCTGCTCAGAAGAGGGTCAGAGAGGGCAGGCTGCTGAGGGTTATGTCCAGTTGGGTTTTAAATCTCCAATGATGGAGACAATAAAGTATCTCTGGGCAAACTGTTCCTGTGGGTGACCTCCTGTGAAGTGAATATTTTTCCTATGTTTAAGTGGAATTTCCTGTGCTTTTTTATCCTGTGTCATTGCCTCTGATCCTGTCCCTTACCCTGAGAAGAGTATTGTTCTGTTATCTTGACTTCACCCATCATGGTTTTTCAGACATGGACAAGATCCCTCTGAGGGATCTCTTCTCCAGGCTGAGCAGTCTCAGTTCTCTTTGTCTCTCCTTGTCTGAAATGTTCCAATCCCTTGGTCATCACTGTCCCTATCCCTGTATGCTGATATCTATCTTGTGTTGGAGGGTCCAGAGCTGGGCACAGCACTCCAGAGGTGTCTCATGACAGCTGAGAACAGGCAAAGGATCACCTCCAACCTGCTGCCCATGCCCTGCTTGGTGCAGCACAGGGTACTGCTGCTCTTCACTTCTGCAAGAGCATGGTGCTGGCTCATGGCTAACTCGTGTTCTATGACCCCAGGGTCCTTCCATGCCAATCTGATTTTCAGATGCTCAGCTCCAGGCCTTTATTGGAGTTTGGGATAATTGCTCCCCTGGCAATTCACCTGGTTGATCTTCATGAGGTTCCTGTCAGAGTCAGACCATTTCTCCAGCCTGTCAAGGTCCCCCTGAGTGGCAGCAGCCCTGTTGGATATCAACCACTCTTCCCAGTTCTGTGTTCTTTTATCCAGATCACTAAAGAAGTGCTGATCCAGCACTGACCCTTGCGGTACAGGCTGCCCCAAAAGCTCTGTACTGCTGGTTGCAGCCCTCTTAGTCCAGCAGTTCACTCAGTTTTGAACCCATCTCCCTACCCACATACAAAATCCATTGAGTTTGTCAGTGGGACAAAAGCCTTTCGTAAGTCAAGACAAACAGCATCAGCTGCTGTCTGCAGGTCCACTGAGCCCATCATCTCATCCCTGAGGGCTGTCAGGTGGGTTAAGCACAATTTTACCTTTGTAAATCCATGCTGGCTGTTCTCAATCATAATCTTGTTCTTAATAATCTTGGCACTGGTTTTCAGGACTGTTTGTTCCATCATCGTCTTAGGGATCAAGGAATGGCTGGCCATCCTGTGCTGCCAAGACCCTCCTTCTAGCCTTTCTTGAAGATTAGGAGTGATATTTGCTTTCTTACAGTCCAAAATCTCTCAACTTAAAAGCAAAACCCTTGTCTCAATGGAGTAGACAAAAAAAAACAAAAAAACAAAGCTGCCTTAGAGGACAGAAAAAAATGAGAAGTACAAAAAAAAATCTTCTCATTGTTCATGAAAATGGATTTTTTTCAGTTTTTAGGTCACAAGAAATGATACTATATCCCAATTCCTTGCAGAGCAAAGACTGATTCAGAAGACTAAATCACTGAAATTACTTGGAGAACAAAATAATTGTTCTAATCTTACAAGTCTAAGACAGAAACCGAACAGAGAGAATGAGAGCAGGTCACCTTTTAAATCAGATGGTTTTTAAATAGAGCAACAGGATTAAAAGGTTGAATACAAATCCTGAAAGAGAAAACTCTATGAAATATGTAAAATTTTTAATTGCAAGGCTTTTAAATGTCAGCTCACTGGAAGACTTGAAGTGGTAAGGGTGCATAGGGTCCTCTTCTCTTTACAAGGCCTCCTCAGAGGCTGAGAAATCTTACTTTGAAATGTCAGCATTATCAGCAGATTTATATCAGATTTAATTATTAAAAAAATAAAGTATCCAGAATTTGTCTTCAAAGGTCATGAGCTAGTGTATATCCAAGAACTATCTGCCCTAACTCCAAAAAAGGAAAGAATAATAAAAGCAAAGCAGGAACAAGTTTCCCACTAAATACCGTTCATTTCCTAAAATCATTGTTCTGATGCTACCTTCAGTGGAGTACTTTAAACTGTGGCTGAAAAATCTTCCTGGCAGAAAAACACCTGGAGATGCTGGTCAACAGCAGCTGAACATGAGCCAGGTGTGCCCAGGGGCCAGGAAGGCCAGTGGTACCTGGCCTGGATCAGCAATAGTGTGGCAGCAGGACCAGGGCAGGGATTGTCCCCCTGTACTGGCACTGGTGAGGCCACACCTCAAATCCTGTGTCCAGTTTTGGGCCTCTCACTCCAAGAAAGGCATGGAAGGGCTGGAGGAGGTCCACAGAGCAGACATTGGAACAGGAGGTACTTAAAAGACCTGTAGGTGTGGCACTCAGGGACATGTGCCCAAGTGGTTTATTGTATTTGACAGTGGTTTGTGGGATTTATCCATGGTTTATCGGATTGGACAGTGCTGGGTTAACAGTTGGTCTTGGTGATCTTAAAGGTCTTTTCCAGGTTTCTTTATGATTCAAATTATTCCAAAACATACTCCACTTCCTTGGGTCTGAAATCTAAATCTGGGAGAGGGTACACAAATAATAGGAAAAAAAAAAAAAAAAAAAAAAAAAAAAAAAAAAAAAGGAAACTATTGCTAAATTTCAGGGAGGATTTTAATGATTGTGAAAATTTTGAGGACAAGAAATAACAGTAAATACTTAAATTCAATGACAGCTGTGAAGATGGGCCTGAACAAGAAAATGTAGGTATCACTGAATAATTGAACTGTGTAAATGGGAGATTCTTGAGATCTTCTGGAAATAATGATAGATTAATTGTTTAAAAATGGGTATTTTTTCTAGTCACAGAAGATACAACTTTATGATACTTCTAGCCCCATATTTTCTGTGTTTTAACCTAGAGATAAAAGGAAGGAGAACAGGTGAAGGTAATGATAAAAGAAGTCAATCTAGGATGATATGCAGAGAAGTTTTACTAGTGTATTGCAGAATGCTTGCGTGATGAGAATGTATTAGTCTAACTTTTCTTATAAGTTTACCTAAATCATTTTATTTATATAACTCTGTTTTGCTTCATGAATATGACATCTTTTCGGGCAGCCTCATTGTTAAGAATACTCTGTGTGTTTCTATATGTTTCACAAGCCTTATACAAGAGTTATAAACACACCACTTCCATAAAGACTCTTTTAAACAAAGTCATGAGCTAACATGTATATACAGGGGCAGATTCCCTGACAGGTTCTGACTGAATTGCTGCTGAATAATATGCTGTTGAGCTGCTTCATTAAGCTGAAACATCAGAGGATCTGCTGGTGGAAATGGTCCTTGATACACCATTTAATTATTTTACTAACAAGAGATTATATTTTCGATAAATGCACTGATAATATATAATCTGACATTTTTGTAGCAACAACATTCCTTTTTTTTCCCCAGATGACCTGATAACTCTAAGACCCAAGTGAAGAGAAAAGTTTAACAGACCATGCAGATAGACCAGGTTTTAGCATGACATTATATTGCTTTAGGAATCAGTTTTGTACAAAAAACAGTGGTGTAGTGTAGAAACTTTAGGCAAGAGAGAAAAAATATTTTGGATATTTCAGATGCTTTAATATTTATATTTGGCTTTTTTTGTATTATGGGTCTCTTTTATGTTTGTTTGGGGTTTTTTTGTGTGAGACCAAGAACGCTGTCACTATAATTAATATATTTTTTAAATCAAAGATTTAGAATCTTTGCTTTATTCCTTCCCTTTTTTTTAATAAGACCAATATAAAAATCCTATGTCTGCCAAACAGAAAGAGACCAAGAGCCTACAAAGATGTTGTATGAAGCTGATATTTCACTCAGTACTTTAACTACATATACTCTTTATTTCTTTTGTATTTCCAGACTGCATTAATATCTTCCATGGCAGCATTTTGATTATTTGTACTTTTTCCATGGAGATGATCTCTGGGAAATGTCACTGTGTATTCAAGAAAACTAACATCTCCTCTGAATTCATAGGGATAGCACAAGTGTCACATCAGATTCAATTAGAGATGAGCAAATAATGAAAACCCCAACATCTGGCTGCATTTGCTCTTCTCCAGTATTCAGTGTGTTGTTAGTCTCAGGGGACTCACAGGCTCAAAACATTTTATAAAGCTTCTTGGAAATATCTTTTGATTTCATTTTACAATGTGTTTTCTCAGAAATGAAAACTTTTGCAACCTCTTTATTGAATACAGGTTTAGCTGTTTCTGCGCTTCCTTTTAGGAAGGGCTGATATTCAGTTAAAAGCCCTAAAAAGTTTTTTTGTTTTTTTTAAATTCTTATTGAAAAATTAAAGATTATATCCAATTTGGGAAAAAGCATCAGAAGAAATAATTAGGTGTGAGAAATAAAAACCATTTTCCTTTATATGCCCAAAGCAGTAGGGGTGGGGAATTGTTGTTTTGTTGTTTCTTGGGGGTTTTAATATGTGGTAAGGAGAAGACAATGAGAAAGACATAAAATGAAAGGAGAGATGTTTTTTTCTGGCAATGCAAGATTTATGGGAACGTTTCAGAAGATAAAAGCTGATCTTCAGTAAGTCATAGTGGAAACTAAGTCAAATCAGACAGCTCATTTACTGTCATATGCCTATGGCTTTACACAAATACATATCTTCAGTATCCTTATATGTATCTGCCCCCAGTTTGAACTGCTTCATTCAGCATTCACACAGTGAGGCAGAATATTCTCATCGGGCTGCTGTGCAATTCATGGCATATGTGACTTTAAATGATGCCCATGTGAATGAAAACTAATCTGAATGTAACTGAGAGCAGAGATTTAAGGTTGTTACAACACTCAAGCAGATATAAAGAATTCCCTTCTTATGAAAGACCTTACCATATATTTAGTTTTTAAAAGGCACTGATGTCTCTATTGATGGATCTGAATACATAGGACTATACCTATGTAAGGAGAAATAAGAAAAAAAAAACAGCATCCTTGCGTTGCATTACTTTTTTTTGCTCAGTTCACATTTAGGCTGAGGAATCTCAGAGTTCTCAGTATCAAAATTCATCTAGACAGTGACTGTGTAGATTAATGTTTGCAGCTTCAGGCTGGACAAAATTTTATTGCAGTCTACTGTAGAGTACTGCTACTGCATTTTCTTTTAAACATTTCTATTAAAACAAAGAAACCAAACATAAAAGTATACATCAGAGTTTTTCAAGGCACTGAAATTATCAACTGGAATGCTATAGTTTTTCCTTCTATTATTATAATTGGCTATGATTCCTGATTATGGTCATTGATGTCAAATTCATAACTGAGGACTTTCCAATGACAGTTGGACAGCCTTATTTTCAGAGCCCTCTCATGAAGTAGACACTTTAAAATAGCAATCTAAACCCAAATTCATTGTAAAACTCATTGTTTTAGTTCAAATCTTCTCCTCTGATGTTGGCATAAGATAATCATGCTTGACAATGCTTGGATAAATGTTCAGATGAGGTAGTTGGAAGGGTGAGTGCACCCCATGCTCTTCACAGCCAGGCCCAGGACAACTCAGAGCAGGTGGAGCAGAAAACAATCCCAGGCACTGCCACAGAGTTATAAAATTATTTGGTTTGGAAGGGGCTTCAGACATGATCTGGTTTCAACCCTTCTGCCGTGGACAGGGTCATCTTCCACTAGACCAGGTTGCTCAGGGCCTCATCCAGCCTGGCCTTTAACACTTCCAAGTTGGTGCATCCACAGATTCCATGGGCAACTTATTCAGCTTTATAGTCAGTCAAACCTCCTCTATATTCTCCTCAGATATCCCTCCCCGGACTGAAGTACCATGTCTTCATAATTATCTGCCTACGATAAAATTGGAACAACAAATATAGGAGAAAAAGAAACACAAGCTCAGAAAATTAGCAAGGAAGTACATGGCAACGAGAAACTCTCTGAAGTTTCTAAACACAAACCAAGACATGGAGTCTTTTTGAACTGTGGGTTGAATTCAAAGAAACAGTGCAGGCTTCATAAAAAGAGCACCATGTCTCTGATGTCCTTTGATTTCGAAGTGTAGGAATGTTTTCTCTTTGCATAGCAATGAATTCTTCCCCCTGTTTAATCCTGTGCTATAGTTACAATATCTTCCAGGGACAAGTCAGTCATTTTTTCTAAAAATGGTCTAAGTTCATAAGCATAAGAGGTTTAATCTCATTGTGTTATCTCAAATCTCAGAAAGATCAGAAGGATTTTCATCCTCAAAATGTAATTTTTACTTCAATAAAACATTTGAACCAGAAATATTGTAAAAAATATATATATAACTCAGACTGGACAAGTAAGTCAACTATTCCTGTGAACTTTTGCCTGGAATGAAATGTACAGACAATAAACTGGCTTTCTGATTTGCAGAGATAATTCCAAAAAACCTTGTCTTCCTCTAAGAAATTAAAACCTTTTGTAGTTATTTTCAAAGGAGAATCCGAGACCCCTTCATATAGCAGACATAAATCTAGATCTTTGGAAATATAATTTTTCTATTTTAAAGTTCATGCATTTTGAGGCAGCTCCATTTTGATGTCCTGATTAGTGCTATTTTGAGATACAGGTTGAATTAAGATTTCTTCATTACATGTGTTAAAAACTAACAGTTGGCCGGTCTCCCCAAATAACAGTGTTTTGCACAGAGCAAGTACATGTACGTGTCATGTGACCATGTTCATCTATAGCTAAAGCAGCAGCGTAGGAAGAGGAGTATGGAAGGCAGTGGCTGATGTAAAAATATTATCTTCTGGCCAGTTTCCAGCAGGGTGACTGATGGTGGTGGCTCTCACTTTCATTACCGCAAGACAAAATCTTCAATATATTTTAAATGTACATCCGATCTGATAGACGTGGAATGTGAATTTAGTCACTTTTTCTCTGAGCAGGATCAATATGTCTGCAGCTGACTGGTATCTCTGAAGTTGTATATTAATTTTTAATAAATCTTTGGAATTGGTTACTTCAGCTTTTTATTTTTTTTTAACTTTCGTTTACTTCAAGTTTGACACATATTTGTTTTCAAACCATTCATCAGTGATGGTTCAGAAGTCAAACATAAGATGAGCTGTAAACTTGATTTATGATCAAATAGCTTTCTTTTAAAAGGCACTGACCTATCAATCCCTATTGTTTTTAAAGAGGAATGTACCAATTTTGATTAAGTGTGTCTGGGATAATGTTCTTGACTCTTAAGTGGGGGAGGGTGCAAGGGTGGTGAAAAACAAAAGAAAAAAAAAAAAAGTGAGAAGGAAAGAGAAAGGAAAAAATCAAGAGGGAGGAAGGGAAAAGTGAATCCATGCATCAGTAGATAATAATATCCAGGAACTCAGATTCTTGCCAAGAGACTTGAGAATTCCCTCATGCAAGAATAGGAATCCAAGCACTCTGTTCCTCCTGTATGACAGCCATGTTGACAAGTACTACCTGGTGGGAAGAGGATCTTCTCTTTATATTTTTAAACATATTCAAAAGAATTTTTGTTCTTTGCATACAGCACAGAACAGGAAGTGCTTTCAAACCGTGGATATTTTTGTAGGACGTGAAAATTATTGCCTTCCTGCATCTATTTATAAAAAAAAAAGAATAAAAGGTATTTAACTTATTTAAGAGACCAGACATAGTTGTGAGTTCTAAAATTTTGTTAGATTCTTGCTATTTAGTAAAAGTTTAGGAAGAAAGGATTAAATTATGCTTCTGCTGTTCTATTTAGTAGATAACTGTGGCTCAATATATCTGTCTGAATATAATATTGATTTTGAAAGCCTCACACATGGCTTAGTTAAGAAGTCATTCCCCATGATTTTAAGGATGTGAAAAAGATTATAGGAGACACATAGGTCTACTCCCAAGTTTCTAAACTAAATGAGTAATTTTGTGTTGTCCATTGATGTTGCTATCTGTGGAGGGTGTACACTTGAGAGGTGTAGAGGCAGCTAGAGAAATTTCCTCCTCTGCATCAGTCCACTGGGATTAATATTCCAGAATATATTTGCACACATTTTCAAGCTAAGAAATGGATCAAATAACAGACACTAAAGGCCCTGGTTGACTGAGGAAAAGTTTCAGATGGAAAATTAGATATTTTAAGCACATATAGTTATTAAAATTCTTTTCCTTGTCTATATAACTCATATTCACAGTATTTCCCAACAGTCTAAAGCTCTGGAATGCAGAATACCCAAGGATACGTTTACTTTTCTGGATAGGGGAAGGAGTTGGCCCTGGGAAATATGATTGCTTATAGGACAGACATACAATAGTGCACTCTCAGCAAAATGGGAGAAAGGGGTGACAAAGTAAAGAAGAGAGATGCTCCTTCAGGAAGCCCTGAAAAATTGGAGAAAATCATGGAGTCTAATAAAGGCAAAGGTTATGTCTTGGTCTAGAAGTGGAATAATCCTGTGCAGCAGCAGAACCTGGGACTGACTGAGTAGGAAAAAGCTTTTCATGAACGGTCCTATCAGCCCAGGTGGACAATAAGTTGAGCATGAGGAGGTGAAGTCCAACTGCACAGCTCTTGGCAAGAGTTTAGCCAGCATGTCCAGGAGGGTGATCCTTCCCAGTCCTGTGGTGTCTGTGAGGCCACACCTGGGATACTGACAAGTTTTCAGCTCTTTGCTATTCAAAAAGACAGATATACTGAACCAAGTCCAGCACAGGGCCACGGGGTAGTTGGCAGCTGGAACAGCTGAAGTGGTGAAATCTACATCCACAGAGATGTTCAAAATATGACTGGATGAGGTCCTGACATCCTGCTCTATTGGGCCTGCTTCCAACAGGGGGTGGGATCACTCGGCTTCCAAAGGATCCTTCCAGCTTACATGCTCCTGTGATTCTGGTACACCAGTTATGTGCCTAATTTATTATTTTCAGTAGCATTTTAATTGTTAAATTATGTATTAAATCTCATAAATTAAACCTGGTATAAATTTTATAACAACTTCATATTTCTGTTGAAGTATGATTTATCTCCACACATCCTGGGCCTATTCATTTAGAAATAAAAAACTTCTTAGAGGCTGAAGATACAGGATCATAAAAGTAATGTTGATCTTTGCTTAAACTGATAAAAATGCTGGTTTCTAATCTACTTATTCATTGCATTCAGATAAACTCCACAAGTTACTATATCTTTACTTACAATGAGAGAACTTTGCTCACAGTTTCAAAACAGATTTAGAACAACACTGACTCAGAAGACATTATCTGATGAATAGTAATTGAGTTGAGAATGACAGAACTGCAAAATTAAATTTAAATTCATAATGAATGTTAAAAAAATGGCAATGTGCTGATGAATTATGTGCCTTTACAAAGAAGTTAAGAAATGGGAATGACTAATTTTACTGTTTAAGAAGAAAATATATTTGGAATCCTTTTCCCTTCCACCCACTTTAGCCTTTAAGGGAAAAAAAAAAAAAAAGAGAGAGAGAGACAAAAAGGGATAAAAAGAATTAACATTAGTGTAAAGAGAAGTAGCAAGCCAGAGATGATGCCAAGAATCTTTCACAACTGCAGCTCTCTCCAAAGCCTGTAGTGCAGAATGATTTCCCATAGAGACTAGGAGCTGTAAGAAGAATGAGCTGAGAGAAGGTTTGTGGACCAAGTACGCGTCTTTTACCACTCCACTGAATTTTGATTCGTTGCTAGGTCTGATGGGTTAACACCTCTGATACCAACTGATTGGGTTTATGCTTTTATCATACAAAGGATAATCTCTGTAAAGCAGAAACACGAGTCGATAATGGTTTCATTCTTTAATTGTTGCAAAGTTGAAATTAATGCTGTACCTTTTGAAGTGATTTAGAAGTTTAAAGTTGTTATTTTACTAAAAGACCAGAGGAAACATAGTGAAGAGAATGCAAATAAACTTCTCCTGCTATTCCACTGACAGGAGATGAGTGTGTTTAGTAGATTAAGCCCGTACACATATGGGTATGTGTGTGTGTGTCAGTAAGAAAAGGAGCATTGATTTTGACAAGTTGAAGGGAACAAATATTCTAGAGCTATATCAAAATGTCAAATGTATTTTAAATCTGCGACAGCCCATAATCTGTGTTAAAAACTGAAGTACGAATTGATGTTGAAAAGCTGAATATCAAATATCAAAATGTTGCAGGTGACTAGAACAGTTGGAAATTTCCCATGAATATTTACTATCGGTTTTAAAGGAAAAAAAATCATTCTTTTTTTTTTCATATGGCATGCAGTCATCTGTCAGACATAGTAAAGTAACTTGGTAACAACAACAAAAGTGGTAATAATCAATGTCACTTCTATGAATTAAGCAGACAGATGTTATATTCAGTAGAATAGCATGGTTTATATACATGCACGGTTGGAACACACTTCAACAACCTTCAGAAGGTTTTTGACCACCACAAAACTCTTTCTATTCCATTATTGCATAAGTCTACTAATATTATTTCAGGGTAGACCAAAAGAGGAAAGGGAAGCCATCGTATTAGGAATCTGGGCATTATTTCATTCTATCTATTTCTTGGATTTTGAAAATTAAGCCTTTTTCTAGTACTCCACAAAGTTTCGATGTTGAGAATATATTTTCAAATAAAATTTTCATCAAATATTCAAAACTGTTTTACAGTAACTTCGTTTATGTTATTTATCTTTTAATGAATATTCCTTATAGAAAAGTAATTAAATATCACAGCAAAATATGAAATTCTGGATAATATTTAGAAAAAGAGAATTTGCAATTTCAGTGCATTTTTGGGGGGGCTGGTGGTTTTGGTTGGTTGGTTTGAGGTTTTTTGTTTGTTTGTTTTTATTTTCTTTTTTCTGCTTGGTTGTTTGGAATTTTTTTTTTTGTGGGAGTTTAAAGAGATTACTTTTTTAATACAAGGGCCTTTAATTTTGGAGCTATATTTCCTGTCCAAGCAAAAACATTTACAGCTACTGAAGGCATGAACGTTACTGAAAGAAAAGAAAAACCAAAGCCTTCTTGAAATAATAGGTATAAAACCAAGTCTTGGTTTTTACCCAATAATAATCAGAACACTACATATGTGAATTTCTTTCTTTTCTAGCACCACTAACAGATAAACCACCAAAGCTTTTACACCCCTTGGAGAGTAAGCTAACAATTCAGGAGACCCAGTTAGGTAAGTAGCAAACATAAGCTCTGTTCAATTTATGTGAAGGAATTTGATGTGTTAATGTATGATGGTAATGTGATGTCATGTTGACATTAATAATTTTGTTGAAAATATATTAAATATGATCCCATGCAGAGATGTATGACATATCATCTACAAGATTGTTTATCATAAAAAAATCTTAATAATTAATACTGAATGCTAAGCTTTTGGTTACTGATACTAGGTTTCATCTTGCTGAAAGTCAAGAGTATCTGAACTTTTCTTTCTAAACTTTCCATTTTCTGTATGTTCATACAGAAATGTTTATACAGTATGTTTATATGTTTATTCTTACTGTGGGATTCATTGGGATTTTGTGATTTAAGTTCTGCTCAGAAGACTGCTGTGCTTTGTTGGCTGCTACAGAATTGCAAAGACATTCCTTAGTTACAAATGTTGTGCTGGGCAAATAATCCAGCAAATAGTAGTGTTATCATAATAGCATCTGATTATTCTGAATGCATGAATATTTATGTATAGATGAATGAAGAGAAATTGATGCATGAAGAAAATATTTTGTTTCATTTTTTCTAGTCTAGTGGGTGGTGAGTATGATTGGTCACTTTAGTCTCCTACTGCTGCAGAGGTAATGAAGGCTCCAAAACTGAGTGCATGGGTTACTAGATTTTGCAGGATATAGCAATTTATCTCTTTTTCTGGATTGGCAATGAGGGCAACTTGTAAGAAACAAACAGGAGGTTACACTGGAATTATGCTTTGGTGTCAGAACAGTAACCTATTGATAGATTTTCTAGCATGTTGGCTACAGGAGAAAATGGAAACCAATCTGGTGGAAACAAATCTCGTAGAAAAATATATATATAAATCTCATAGAAAAAAAAAAAAACTGCAAGTAAAGCTCAGTACATCCTGCAACATCAAAACAGCAGAAGGCTTGCAAATTAATTCTGACAGTCATTGGCAGAGTATTTTATGGTGATTACCATCTTATGCCTAATAGTGGCCAGAGAATTACTCATATTTTCATTGATAACAATAATAAACTATTACTTTGAAGGATTCAGGCTATCCAGGTAAATTTTTGATATCCTGAGATATATATATATATATATAAAATATATAGATATATTAGAAACTATTATATAGAAAAGAAGACGTAGCATGTTTCCTTCTAGAGCTACTTTCTATTGTTCTAAAGGTATTGTTTCTGATACACTAACTCAGAAAATCTTTCCTGTATGCCAGTCCTAAATAATTTTACTTTGTTTGAACACAAGAGTGGGGAACAGAGAACAAAGTGACTGCACATTTGTTCTTTAACTAATGTTTCTTACTGAGATATTTTTGATGAAAAAAGAAAAACCAAAAGGCAGAACCTTTCTGGGCTTCGATGTTTTCCTGCTAAATACACTGTATGGTGAGCCTATTTCAAGAAGAGTGTAATTATTAATGGCTAGATAGAGGCTTTTTGTCTATGAGTTTTAGAATTAATCTCAGTTTTGATTTCTCACAGTTCTAAGAAACATCAAATAATTTGAAAAGAGCTGGGTTTGAAAAAGACTTTTCAGAAAACTAAGTAGCTGTTGGTGAATATGAGTTAACTTGAAAACGTCACTTTCAGACACAGAGGGGAAAGTCTGACCATAAACTAATGTGAAGTTACAGTACTTATCCTTATATCAAGAAGCTACAAGAATATATTGACTTGTTTTTTAAAAGCCCTTGAAAAACCTATGAGAACTGGAATGAGTTAAAAAACCCGATAAAGTTCCCTAACATGAAAACTGTGTTTTTCTGCTCTCAGATTTAATGCCTTGGTCCTGCTGGGTAACCTTCGAAAGGTCTATGTTTCCCTGAGGAAAGCCAGTGTTCATTTCTGGGGGTCAGTTCATACCTTGCAAAAGATGCAGAACATTTGAATGTTGGAATAATGCCAAGGTTCACTTAGGTAGCTCTCGCAGCCAGGAGAATCCTACTCAGCTGAGACTTGGGGTGGCCACATTTTGTGACCAGTCTAGACACTGCCAGAAAATGTTAGTCCTCCAGAGTGTATTTGGGATGGTGTGTTTGTCCCTTACTTGGAAAATAAAAGTGTTGGTGGACACTGGAGAAGTGGCATGGGTGGTGTTCACATTCCCAAATAGAAGACAGAGCAAGGAACTAGGAGCTTGGGGCAGGCCAGGATTTCTTTAACAGGTCACCAGTTGCTGGGGAGCTGAGGCAATCCCTGCTCTCCTCCCACATTTCTGTCCTTCTCACTTTCCAGCCCTCCACCTGGGGCTGGAAATGAAAGAGGTTACATGTGTCAGGGAATGTTCTGGGAGGTCACACCTACCTTACAGGGATGTGCGTTGCTCCAGGTGCACATGATGTACTGAAAAGTCAATAGTGACGTCCACCTCCAAATCTTTCCCTGCTGGCAGGCCCCTGTGGAGCAGTGCTGGGCACACTTCTGGGGAAGACCTCAGTAATACCAGTATCACCAGGATAACACCAGTATTTCTGTTGAAAGAGCTACTGGAATTCAGTTCTTGAACAGAACACCTCCATGCAGTATCTAAATTGATGTGTATCTAACTCCCAAGACATATCTAAGACATATCCCATTCATTTGGCTCCAGCACTGCTGGGTGACAGACATGTGAGACATAGTGGCTCCTTCTATACACAGCATTTAAAACTCATGTCATGAGCCCACAAACCTATTGTATTATTATCTTGCTTGGCTTCCATAAAACAACATCAGAGCAGGATGTGAGAGCAGGAAGGAGTTTCTCTAAGGGGTGACTGATATGGCTTAAGTCAGAATTGTTCATGCAAAAGGTGAGAATCCAGAGATGGAGAATCTGTACACCTCAGTCCTAGGAACCCACAGGCTCCCATCATCTCAAGGTTTCCACAGCTGTTTGAGGAAAAGGTGTCATGCTATTCAGCTGGTTTCTGGGAGTATGGTAGGCATGGCTGCATTACAACCAGCAACTTTAGAGAGTCACAGGTACCTTGGTATCATCTGAAATACCTGTTTATTTATACCAATGCCAATATATTGAATAGCAACTAGAAATGCACAAGATAGAAGCACAGGATGAAAATTGAAGGAGAAGTTAATTTCTCAAAGGCTTTTCAAAGAAAATAGCATGGGAGAGCTAAGGAATTAAGTACGAAAAACCCAGGTCCAAGGTTTTTCTAGGATCTTTTCCTAGAGGAAAGAAAGATTAATTTCTGAACTTTATGTTTTTCTGTTTGTTACTTCACTTCCAATTTTGCAATCAATTACTTAATCCTGTTACAAAGATAAAATATCCTAATTACATTTAAGCTTTTCTCCTGTTAAAAGGGCTTTTAGATAGATATGTGACCCCGCTACAAACTACTTCTCTGGAAACAACATCTCCAGATAAAATATCATTTTAAATACACTCTGCAAAAAGATTATGTCCTGCAAAGCTTGGAGCTGTAAGAAGAAGAAGAGTGTTTTCAGCTCTGAGCCGCTCTGTGCCCTGGCAGCATAGGCCAGGGAGAGAAAAGGTGGCAATGCAGGGGAGGCAAGGCATAGGAATGAGGAACATCATGACCATTCCACAATATTCTTCTTCTTACCTTCAGTGTGCTAACCATGTCAAGTGTACAAATCCCCGATAACATAAGACTCCCTTGTAGTAATAATGAAAACACAAACCTGAAAACACTAACACAGACCTGTTCAGGAAGGAATTAATTAGCATTGTTCCTTATATGTCAGAAATCCTAAAACTTTGGGTAACGATATTTTTAATTATAGAGACATGCAAATGTTTCATATTTATAATAGAAATATATAATATCCGTTATGTGCAAATACATTTTAAAAATTATATTCTGGGATTTTTATTGGTAATATCGGAGTCTTTTCACTTTCACCTCTCAGGTTACAGTGTTTTTCAAACCAACATTGTCCAATATCTGGCCCCCTCAAGGAAATAAAGAATACTATTAGCCAGACTCAAAAAAGTCTGATTTCAGTAACCAGTTGATTCATGTCATGTTACTAAAGAAGAAAAATGTGATTCCACAACAGACAGTAATCAATCTGGATTAAAAAATTACAAAACACGAAATAAGTATTTTAAAAACCTCAAAAGCTAGTTATTCCTCCCCACTTTTTCAGTGTGCCTCCTGGTTCTGCACAAGGCTGTAATTCAACAAAAGAAAATTCACCCAGAAAAATAAAGCTATTGTTGAATTATTTTTAGCTAAATAGGCTTGATGTTAGAGAAGAGAAATAAAAAAGCCAAAACAAACAAGTAAACAAAAAAAAAAGAATAAAGTATTTCCAGCACTATATGAAAGGACCTAGAAGATAAATTTGTACAGGAACCAAGATACTTTCCCTGTCATCTGAACAAAGTGAATTTTCCTGAATTTTATCCAACCCAAAACGTTACTTGTGACCAAATGCGCAGTAAATACCTTTCCTATTTTTATCTAGGGCATTATTTTGAGAAAATTAAATTCACTATTACATGGAGAATTAAGGATTTCCTCTTTCTAACCCTTCCCTGCACAGAATGAAGAAAAAAATTTCAGTGAACTACTTATAGTATATTGTTTTTAAGGTAGTAATGGAAAGAAGCTCGCCATCTGGGACAGAAGAATGCTGGTTCATTTATAGCACTCTGTTGTCATAAAAATCTTCTACAGAAATTGACCTTGTTAACGATAAATGCCAGCCTTAACTAGATTAATCAGTAGATGTATAAATAAATTAACTAAAGTGATATGCAATAACTAGTAATCAGTGACTCCTTTCAGGATGGAAATTGAATTAAAAGAATATTGAGAATTTTAAGTTGTATTTTTACAGATTACATGTAAATGCTCTATTCACTCATTTTCTTTTCATTACATGAAGAATTTCAAGTTTATTAGATTACATCAACTGTCTTTAAGCAAAATTGAACCTTTTTTCTTGATCACGTGTTTCAATTGGACACTTGCTCTTTGATATATTCTATGGTTAGATTAACATAATATGGCAACAGTTTCACACAGGAATAATTAAAATTATAAATTCACAATTTACTTCCCCACTACCATCTATTTTTTTTATATTTATCTAAGAGCTTGGATTATCCTTCCAATAGACAACTTGGGGTATTTTGAAACAAACAAACAAACAAACAACAACAATCAAACAACAACAACAAAAAAAAAGAAAAATTAAAAAGTCTTTTTTCTGTTTGAACTATTTATTGCATAAAATTAGATTTTTAAAAACTAATGTTTTAAGAGCTTATTTTCATTGAGAAATTTATAACTCACTGTTCTGAAATGTTTTGGTTTAATATTGTATCAATTCCTGGGCTATACTCACCTAGTGAAACATTAGGAAAAATGTTTCTGAAAAACTCATAGTTAATGGCTTAACTGCACACTAGTTCATAAAAAGTGAAATATTTGAAATCTAGTGTCAATGGATAAAGAATATATATGCTTACAGCATATGGAAAACACAACAAGCAAAACCACAACAAAACCTCAAGCAAACAAAACAAAACAAAACAAAAAAACACAAACAAACAAAAAAAACCCCACAAAGACAAACAAAGAAACAAAACTAAAAGTGTCTTTGACAATTTTTCCTATCAAGATATAAATGAAAATATAAATCAGCCATTCAGGAAAATCTTACACAGGGGAACATTTATCTGAAAAAGAAGTTTCCATATTGCTGTTAATTTTGCTCTCTTTTTGTCAATGATAACAGCTAGATATGCCAACCAGTTCAAGCCCTGTTGCAGGCTCTGAGGACCATCATGGGAGAGACACATGGAAAAATGGAGAGCCCCTGAAGTGTCAGAAGCAGCAATAATAACAACAGTGAGGGTTGTTCGTCGTTTAAGCAAATTTAATAAATATAAGTATTATCTTCTGGATTTTTATAAACGTGCTCAAGCAGGATCATTTGGTTGGAAGGGAAGAAATGATTTAAAAAAGTTCTCTTTATTTCTCTGAAGCAGTGCTATTAGGAAGTTCAGAATATCAAAATACCTACTTTAGCATGTATGCACTTTTTTTTCAGTCAAACCAGATGCAACCTAACCAACATTGCATACAGACTCTTTTACATGTTCTACTTTAAATAGGGAAAATTACTTTTTTTTTTTTTCTTCACAATTTCAGCTCAGCTTTCAAATTCCAAAGGCAGAAGTATAGCATTAAAATGTGCTCCCAACAAGGGTCTTGACTTAGGAAAAATAAAAAATCTAATGAAGAGGGTGATAAGGGAGGTTTTATTCTCTAAAATCTGACTATCTAAAAAAACCCCCAAAACACCTGAGTGCAAGACACTCCCTCTTTTAAATTTTTAACCTTCAGATTGCATTAATGCAACTATTCTGTAGCTGAGGCTGTCCATGAAGGGCCTAATACAGTTTACTGAAGAGACAATAAATGAGTCAGAAACATGCAACTGCACCAAGAAAAAGTTTGCAGTTGCAGCTCAGTGACAACATGTCAGCTGAATTTCCTTCCACTCTTTTTCCTAATTTAATCAAATCCTAATAGGTCATGGTTAAGATATTAAAAATAGCATATGTAATTTAAAGCTTTCTTTTTCTCTCTTTACCCACTTGTGTGTGTCTGAGAATATATATATATATATATATATATATATATATAGCTAATCTCTCCCTATATATATATATATATGGACAAAATTTGACAATGCATTTGTTCAAATTTTATCCCACTCTATCAATGCTTTCTCTGCAACACATTAATCTGATTTAATGGTGGAAGAGCAAAACTTTTATTCATGCTAGGCTATAATCCATTGAGGAATGTCTGCTCTAGAGTACTATTTACAGTACTTAGCTGTGAAACATCTAAACAGGATTTAATGAGATCAAAAGTGTCTGTTCAGTATCTCTTCAGCTATGTACATTTGATTCTTTATGTAAAGGTTAGCTATATGACAATATTCTATTTCAGATTTCTTGTGCAATACAACCAGTTTATTTTGATAGTATGAGAGAAGACCATGAAACCTGAGAAGACTTTCCATGTCAGTTGGACAGTCCAGAAAATTTGGTTTCTCTTTAAGACTTAAACAATCAAAAATTGTATGTTCCTTACTAGTGGAGTAAAATATACTCAGATACAAGAAAACCTTTGTAGGAATACTCTGTGGCAGACAGCAGGACATAAATTATTGTAACCAAGATCATAATAAGTACACAAAGCAAGAAATGCAATTTAGGCACATATAGTACATTATTTCATGTGAAATTATAGTCCTAAAAAGACTTCAATTTTATACATTTGAAACATCAGGACTCGTATTGTTCTGTGATCATTAATTACCAGATTTTTTGCTTCAAGCTATACTTTGTGTTTCTGAATTTTATGTAGGGACTTCATTATATATGATGCTGAAAAACATACGAGTGGTTTTCTGCATTAAAGAAGACCCCAAACCATCATACAGTGGTGTTATGCAAAAACATTAAAATGTTAAACAGCAAATTTCAAACTCAAAATTTAATATCGTGTACCATCATTAATAACTGTATTTAAATTAACTAACTCCTCCAGAATATCTTGCTGTAGGGATACAGGTCTCCTGTGAGCAGCAAAGATAATCATATATAAAGTTGATCTCAAGAACAATTATTGGTCAAATAACAATACAGTTTTCACTCAGGAATTTACAGATTTACCAGGAATTTACATTTTTTACAGGAATTAGTCTGTTTTTCAGTTTTAGAGTAAATGCTTTCCAGCCTTATTGGTAAATTCACCATGTGCTCGTGCAGTTCAAAGGAGTAGTTTTATGTGAAGCTGCATTGAACACTGCTTTTGTCCTAGTCAATTTGTGGATTTGCATTAAGATTTAGTGCTGCACACAGGTTTTATTCTGAAAAATCCATCTAAATCTGAATGCATTCTTAATTGAAAAAATTATCTGGGATTTGAGAGCTTGTCAAATCACTAGAAAATGGAAAGTTGTTTGAATGAATATTAAGGGTTTGGAGGGCTTAAATGCTTTTGATAAACTCTTATAGTAATTTTGAAATAGTAGTGTGAATATTTTGAAGTAATCAGCTGAACAGGATCTTTTTTTATATTTGTTAACAGATGTGTAACTCTGAGACTCCAGATTGTGCATTCTGAAGTGGTATTCCTGTATGTTTTCATAGGATATTATGGGTGAATTCACAGGATATATAATCTTGAGATATAATCAACACATATTTTTCATAAATACTCTATTTTTTACCTATGTAATTTTACATGTTTAATATGAGAGGAACTTGAAAATAAAAGAAATACTCACAGAAATTAAACTCGAGGCTACATAACATAATTGATATTAAAAAATTAATATAATTCCAACAACAGTTTACAAATGACATATATTATAAATCTTTACATAACTTTTTTTAGTAATGAATGCGTGATGATCTATAGGTCAGTGTACTCCTTTGTTTTGGGATAGGCTTGAGAATAGTAGGATGCACATGGCTATTAGTCTAAATTTCATATTGACAAAAGAAAATACCAGCAGTGTGTTCAACATTCACACACCAACAATAACTCGTGTCCTGTATCTGTCTGAGAATGCTCTAAAGAGTTATAAACAAAGGATAACACAGTATTTCCCACAATCTGTCCTCTTTTAATTTTTTATTCTTTTGCCTGAGGTAAAATTCTGACAATGAACTACTTTTGTGCTTTTGTTCTTTTCCACACAAGAAAGTAAAATATCACCTGAAACAAGAGGCTTATTGAGCAGCTAGTTTTTATGCCAATCTGAAAGTATACACAAATAAAAGACCAAATGCAAAAAACCCCAGGTGATAAACACTGCTCTCACTGCTCATAGGTAACTGCTGAGAACCATGGAGCTAGGAAGTTAAAGGAGAGAGGAGGCATTCAGTTCAGTAAACTCAAAATTTAAATTTACAGGATGTAGGTGTTTGTGAGGCCTTGAGCATTTACTGGAGCTCTGCGGCAAATGTCACCTTCTAATGAACCAGTCATTTCAGCTGCTTAAAGTGTCCTTCACATAGTTATCTGCCATATTACCAGTATGCTGGTGTCATTCCAACAGCTAGCTTACAAAAACTGAGAATATTGGAGAAGAAATATTAAACAAATGTTATACTTACCATGAAATAAAAGATATCAAGTGACTATTCATGTTCACTACAGAAATAAATGAAGCACATATTTCAGTTCACCATATTAGGCTTATTTAGAAAAAAATTATAACAAGCATTGCAAAATTACTTCTCTGTACACTAATGTAATTAATAGATTGGAGATGTGAGGCTTTAGGGTTATAAGTTTTGTTTCTTTCACAGCTTTCAAAGCATTTAATTTGAAGTAATAAATGCTTGTAATTTTTAATCATTCATTCATGGTCAGATTTTTATGAGATATCTAAGAGCATGCATGGTACATTTCTTCTCATTAAAAATCAAAGGAGGACTAGCTTCTTGGTGCTGGTTTTATAATATATTTAGAGATTGATACAAAGATACCTATAGGTTTATAGTAGAGCATTTTTGTGGGTTCCTTTTGTGTGGTTTTAATTTCCCATAAGTTTCTATTAACCAGAGAATTCATCTCACTTAGGTCAAAATAAGAGGATTTCTGTTTGGAAGACCTTTTCAACTTTTAATGAAGACATTCGATACTCATATAAAGCAAGATAACTTGAAAATATAGCAACCTTTTTTTTTTTCCTTTGTCAAGTGGCAATTAATCTCACAGCTGATATTTTATCATGGCTAGAGTAGCCAAGGTGCCATTTACAGTCACCCAATCCTTTGGAAAGGTCAGGCACTTAAAAAAGCTTATAAATGCAAATACTTTCCATCATGAGATACTCCAATCAGTGAGATTATTCTTCTTGGCAAAAACAAACAAACAGGAGTTACATTTAGAAGGGCAAAATCCAAGAGGAAATATTTTGGAACTGCTGTTAGGGAATGAATGATCATTAGGGTTTTTTTAGAATATACTACTATAGTGGACACATGTGCAATTGTGTCACCAACAATAACAGTTCAACCTAGTTTAAATCAAAAAGTAAAATGAGGACTAAAATGTTATTGTAGTAGTTGCTGGAGAGACATGTATAAGGCATAATTCAGTGTATTTGAAAGACTTTTCTGAAAGTGCTGATATCCATTACAGTTCACGGCCTGCATTTTAGTTTTACTGATACTCGCATCTTTTTTCAGAGTTGTTTTATTTTGGGGAGTTTCTCACATCAGTCTGCCCTGAGGTAAGGAGGAAAATGGAGGTGGAAAATGGAGTGTGGTTCCCAGGGCAGACTGAGCTAGCAGTTCAAGAGAGAAGTGAGTGTACAGGCTCCTACTTCTACAGCAGAAAGAGGCCTGGGTAGGAGGAAAATTTTGCTACTGTTTCCTGCAGTTTCTGGACATGCAAACCCGTTGGTCTTGTTGTTTTCTGTTTAGAATTATTCTGACACCATCACCTTGAAAGAAAATTACCAAAGAACCCCAACATAAACTCCCTTTTAGAGTAAGATGCACAAAGTCCATTAAGATGCCCAACTTCTGTTGCTGTCAGTACTTCTATGTTCCTGCTATTTACATATTATGAAGAGTGTTCAGTTTTTTGAGTTGAAACCTCTGGCTCAAACAGGCTCCTGAATTAGTCAGTAGAGACTCTTGAGAGGACACACAGTTTCACCTGGCAGCTATGCTAGCCATTAATGGTGTGATGTTTCATGATTGCTTTGAAGAGGTGTAAATCTGTGCTGCCCTGACACCTGCCTCTGTCACACTTCTCTTATATCATCCAGCTTCAGCACTCTTCCTTACTGGGATGAAAAGGAATTTAAAGGAAAGAGAACCAATTTAAGCCGGATGACTTTGCATGCTGATGGTGACATGAGTGCAGCAAACCCTCATGCCAATACATGGGGAGAGTGGGAATTATAGCCAGGGAGGAAAGGTGGGAGAAGGTGTTTTGGCTCGAACTGATTATGAAACATCACTCTAAGTCCCCACTTAGTCACAGTGAGTTCCCAAAAAATGTCAATACAGATCAAGAGGCACCTGTATGACATAAATCATATCACACCAGAGTGGAACTGCTTTGTAGCTACCTGCATCTTCCCATCAAGGTGGATTTTCCTGGACTTCAGTGAACTGACAACTTGTTCCATTCCATGGATAGGGTTTTAGACTATTTTTTCAGACATCTGGGATGATGTACCTGAACTTGAAGTGTGTGAATGTCTTCTTTCATGATACCTCTACATAACAGGTGAAAGAATGCCAAACTCCAAAAGTATATTGAAATATAGCTTTCAGAAACATTTTTCATTGAGCCATTTAACAAGAAGAATTTTATAAGTGGAAAGGAAAAGATGTGGTATATGATAGAAATTTACAGCCCAGGTCTTCTAATGTGTTTGCATTTTTGACTGTTAAATTCATTGAAATGTACCTCCTTTAAATTGGTTGTGTTAATGATTTACCATGACCATGATATAATTATTTTGATATTATTTAAAGCTATATTTAATCACACTGCTACTTAATTAACTACTTGATATCCAGTTAAAGAAGCTTGAGAGCAAAGCAGACATTTAACAGTGATAAAAGGAAAAAGGGTATTACTCATATCAACTCTTTAATTAGATTTTAACTTTGTTTATCCACTGTTCTTGCTCCATCTCCTTTGTACTCATCAATATGAGTAACAAGCACATTGTATGATGCTTCTTGTTTTTCAGCAGAAGTGCACATATTAGTGATACTGAGAACAACACAGCAAATAATTTTTGATGGTCATACTTCCACGGCTCAGCAAAATTGAAAGATAATTTTAATTTAGGGAGATGATATTTTTGCTGCATTTTCAGTCTTTTAATGCTGTCATGTCAGAAGACTTTCAAGCATTTTTTGGTTGTTCCTCTTAGTGGCATGAAAAAAATATTTCTGCATTTGAAACATTGTTTTGTTATGAAAAAATGCACTGATTTTAATACAATCTGCACAATAAGGCAGTTGACTTAACCTTATCTGTACAATACATTGAAAAAGTATTGTATGGTTAATGCTAAGACTTTTATTTTTACTTTTTTTCTGAATTTATGTTACAGGCAATTATCAGTGAAAATGGTTAAAAATTAATAATTTTAAGAGTAAATCACTTTTGTTTTGAAATTCTTCCCTTTTCCCCTTACACTGGAAACTAGAATTTCAGTAGGAAAATTGAGCTGCCAAATACCAATACCAACTGCATTCAGTGAGCCTTTACACACATCCTTTTTCTCAACTCCAGGTTAGAAAATAAAAATTCCAGCCTTAAGCAGACCAAATGAGAAGACTGTACCTAGTCAGTATCTCTCTGAGTTTGAGCATCCCCTCTGTTGAACTTTGCCTGTCATTTAGGAGTGTTATCTTTATAATGGCAAGGTGGTGTCACTGCCTGATCCATCACCCACCACCCTGCAGAGCCCCTGCCCCGATCTCTGGTTTTGCTGTGTGCCAATCTGTTAACAAGTGTGGGTGTGGGCCAGCTCCTCTGAGCTGTCATAATACCCCAAAGGCAAGAAATGGAATTTGTGTCCTAAATTCAGTATGATTCAATCCTAATTAACCTAATGAATGAGGAGATACAAAGTGTTGCACTGCCAGCAGCAATTTACAAGCAACCCACGGATGAAAATCAGGACTTTGGTAGTTCAAGATGTCTAAAGTGGGAAGCTGGTGCATGTACAATTGTTGGTTACTTCAAAGCCACTTAATTTGGGTCTCAAGTGTGATTGACTTGTAGATGAGCTGAGTCTCAGTACTTGACCCCAGCAGCATTTCCTGAGACGTGTATTCAGTGCATGGCAAATGGAAGCAATGATTTCATTGCTGAAGTTTAAGTCTGTGGGGTTTCCTTTGCTTTCCAAAAGGCTCACAGTACGTTTTATCACTTGCTGTGGCACAGATGTTTTGCAACTCCTTGAACTGTGGTACCACATTTATGATTTAAAGAACAATACAGAATCCTTAATAAATAATCTAATATCATGTTTGTCTATTCAATAATTAAACAGCTTCTTCACAGTTAGTAATGATTAGTTTATTTATTTATGATCAGTAATTTACCTACTCCCAAATGCATTATCTATCATGTAGGCAAATGTGTAGATAAATTTGCCTTGTTTATGAAAATACAACATGATGTTATATTTGTATTAAAACTCTGGGGTTATTTGAAAATTAATTAGGAAACTCAACACAGAAAATAATCTAAAAATTACTACTGTCTGTTTCTGCAGTTCAAATTTTGCAGCACAGAAATACATGCAACTAGGTTGGAATAAAAAAAAAATTAAATAAATTAAACCAAATTAAATTAATACATTTAAATCTGAAACATTTTTTATGCAGAGATGAAAACCCACATCCTGCATCATTGTCCTTATGTAAAGTAAGCCATAAATGTGTTTTGAAAGACAAGGAGAAGTTGGGTTTTACCAGTTGAGTGTTTTCAAAAAGAAAAAAGAAAAAATATATTTTAAAAATTGTTAAATTTTGTGTTTAAATTTAAATATATATATATAAGAATATATTTAAAATATATATAAGAATATATTTTTAATAGGCTTCATCCTTTCTCATGCTGCTCGGTTCTGTCTACTTAAAACATTGATCAAAAGAATATTTGTTTTGCTCTAAGCAAAGATTGAAGAAGGAAAAAATAAAAAGAATCAGTCAATGATTAACAAAGGTCAAGACTTTTAAAGATCTGTGCTGCCTCAAAAAAATTAACATGATAACAGAAATAGGTGGCATGAGAGACAATCTCTAATGTGTAACTAAAGAAATTAACTTGTGTTGCATTAATGTTAGGATTTTTTTTCTTTAATGACTAATCCTGGGAAAAAGTGACTCTGTCAGAATCTATACATTAATTTTGATTTAAGTGGAAAATACTATTAAAAATGTTTAAATTATAAACGTCTTTTTTCAAAAATTTCACTTTTAAAAACAAACTGCTTGGAGTCATAAGTTAAAAATATAATGAGGTAGAAGTCTGGCATATGTAAGTACTGATAAATCTTATTTCAGAAGCATGATATTGAAAGGCATTAGAAGAGTTTCTCCAGTCTCAAACTTTTTCTGATTCTCTGAAGTCGATCATCTTCAGTTGTCTTTGCAATTCAAACCCTTTCCAGTACATAAGATGAGATTCAAGACTGTGTATTTCTTTATGGATAGAAATGTCTCAGAAGCCTGAGGACAATTGAAATAATTCTGTATTGGAAAAAAAAATATAATTGATTCTTTAAAGACTTAAAAAGCACTCTAAATTTTTTATGCCAACTGTTTGCAAAATGTACCTTCTCTCCTTCCCAGGCTTCTCTGTCTAGAGGGCTGTACACTTTTCCCTTTAGTAATCTTCCTTGCCTGCTGGAGATAGAGACTTTTACACACAATACTGCTACCATCTATTTCCTTCCCATAAAGGACATAGCCATCAAATTTTTTTGTGGATTCCAATTCTGTTTCTTACTTTTCTCTTCAAACATATCTAGCTTTCTCTATTTAGACAGTCTCTACCACCCTTATCATAAATATTTGTCTTTTTTCATGAATAATTATGACTTTCTAGTCTGGATTCTGCCTTCTTTTACTGTTATTATTCCCGAGAGTTATTCTAATGTAACTAATGCAAAGGATTACCTGGAATTCAAACACTGTGCCTTTTGCAGATTTATAATACCTGCAGGCAATGGACTGTTCTCCACTTTTCTATCTGAGAGGCATTTCATAGGATTCAGTTTCCAATTAGTCCTTGGTTATACTGCTAGCAGAGGTGGGACAGACACTTCTTGCATCAGTAAAGCAAGAAAGATTTCTGTGAAAGGGCATTTTATGGAGCAGCAAAGTCTTCACAAGTGGTAGTTCTTGTAATGAAAGGGACTTCCTCTCCTGCTGAAGTTTCACCCACATGCCGAGAGTAGAAGAGACTTTCTCCTTCCCCAGTATCCTTCATAAAAGTGACAGTCATTGAACAAAAGAAAGTCATTATCTCAGAAGTATCTTCATCCTCCCACATCCTTACCTTAACTCATTAGAAATTCAAGAACTCCGAACATCAAGAATGTACCTCTGAACATCAAGAATCCTCTAACACTCACTTGTGCATTTCATGCATTGCAGATCTAGCTAAGAGAGGTGTCATCCTCTTTCAGACAAATGTAATTAAATACATTTATTGATGATGGCCAGACATGATGAAATGTGACTGAAACTATTAAAACTTGCTTGATTCACAGTCTTCATATGAATTTCTATATGTTTGCTCACCACAAAGGCTGCACATTTCTTGAGGAAATACTTCTATTCTGCTATGTATGGATGCTGTAGAGCCATACCTGGTCATGGCAGCTGCTACCACAACAGCAATAATTGTTTTGCTCTTTCCTTTGAAAGAGCTTTAGATTACAGTTATTGCTCCTTAGATTCTCCTTCTTCAATGCACACCATGAACCCTATATAGGTCTAAACTCTGTAAAGGACATTGCCTTCTTCCTCATTCCCTTAGCACTATCTTCCCAGACAAGAAGAGAAAGAAAGGCAAAGAAGAGAAAACTTATTCTATACAGTAAAAATGTCATGAAAAATTAAACTGGATAAATAAAAAGTTCTACACAATCTAGTCAATGCCCTTCTTATTAGAAGACGTTTTACAACTGCCAGCCATCCCACAGGACTCTACAAAGATTGAAGCCACCAGTGAGCCTTTGTAGTTTTCATTTGATTGGCATCTGTAGATACTGAAAACTCTCTCAGGTTATGGTGTAATCTCAGAATGAGTCTTTGCACTAAAATCCAAATATATGCTGCTTAGCAGAGCTTTCATTTGGTATTTCAGCATCTTTTTGAATAATCAGACCATGTGTTTGGGTGCATCCACCATCTACCACACTGCCAATTTCAATGGGAAATAAAATAGAGAAAATCTTTCACATGCAAATGTGCGGTAGAATCTGTAATCTCTGTGTAGAGATCACAGATTTCAAAGTAGTATTTATTAGTACCCTGTTCCACACTGATCCCAAACGATCCTAGTATTTGCAGGCCAAAGCTTCCTTATGTTTTTTAGCAGCACAGGGAACACTGCCTTACTTCTGGAAAGGATTAGATGTTAAGAAATTAGTCTTATATAACTTAATACTAAAATGCATACTAAGGATTTTTAATTATAATTATGATATTTAGAAATCCTCCAATATGTCATGTCTGGTGTTCTGGTAAAATTTCAGTGAGCAACCTAAACTTTAGAAGTATCTTCACAGGAATTTGCAGTGTCCTTGAAAGACCTCTAGTCAGACAAGTGGCTCTGAGAAAGCTGAAAAATACATGTGGCAATTAGTGCAAGAAATAAGAAGTAGATTAGGTGTAGGTGTACCAGGCATAAACTCAGAGCTTCCAGCAAAATGAAAAAACTAGAAGTTCAGGCATCAGTCAGTTGGAATGCAGGAAGCCCACAAAATCTCTGCAGGGGTTGAGTTTTAACAAGTAAACACTGGCAAACAGCAGAAAAGAGGAGGGAATCATGGGGTGCAACATAACCACTTCAGTCCATTACAGAGCATATCATTAGGACAACACATAGTGCCCGTGTTGTGGCAGAGGAAAGGGAAATCCACAGGCTCTCTCTTTGGGGTACTGAACCATGCTAAAGCAGCAGCTAAGTGCAGAAAGGAAGGAGGATGTATATTGTGCATGTTGTGTGGTTGGGTTATGGCTGTAACAAAAGGGCAGTAAGAATCTGTCTGGTTCATGAAGCCAGGATTACTATAGATATTAAGTGAGGGATTCCTTAATAGCATTCTAATTAGGTTAATGTCAGCCTGAAAAGCTAATACTGATTTATTCTGTTTCTTAGATGAAGACTGAAAGAAATATAAATAAAATCTGTTGCAGGAATTATATTAATGTGTGAATTATATTAGACCATGACGGATGTATAGTTATCCAATTGTGTTGCTTTTGAATCTTTATACATAAAAGCAGATTTCATTTAGTAAGTATCAGAAAATAGAATGCATGTATAAGAAAATACAAGAAAAGCAAAGAAAATATAGATAAAATGAAGAAAAAAGATGGCCAGCAAGTGCTCTGTCTTTTGAGAATGATTGGTAGGGCACTTTTCACTGGCCTTTGAAGATCTAGCATTTTTATATCCATTTATCTTTACCGTTGCTTTTCAGCTTTAAGCTTATTACTGTCACATAAGATTTGTGAGAATGACTACTCATGACTAAAATCAGCTCTGGAGGATGATGTAGATCCTGCCTGGGAGAGCTCTGCACCAGCTTTGACAAGCGTGTGCTTGCCTTCTTGTTTCTCTATACCTTTCTGGACCATATTGACCATGGGAAATTGCATTTGTTTTTGTATTGGTCTGTGAGAGTCTGGGCCAAATTCTCTCTGTTGCTCACATTTTTTTCTGTGCTCGCTAGCAAAATCTGTGCAATCATCAAATCCAAGCAGAACAGGAATGGCTTTAGAGGCCAGAAGTAATTTTGAAATTATCATCAGGTAGAGAGTCTGTTCCTGACATTTCAGTGTCCACCCCCGCCCCTTTACACATATTCATTCACCCACTGATACGCACTAACAGCTCTTGGATAAAGAGAGATTTTGTCAGGCAATTTGTCATGTTGACAAAGCTTTGATAACCTAAGTCCTGGAACTTCCAGGAGCTAGTTCTTCATTAAGGTTTTGGTTCAGTTGATTGGAACAGCTGAGAAATGTATGATTTTTTCTTCCCCAGGAGTCATTTTTGTGAATCCAGCTCCTTAAGTCACCAGGCAAGGCTTTTACATGGGGTCTAACTGTAAGACACCAACATTTATTTTGCAGTCTTCATAGAGAGACAAAGTCTTGGGTTAGCTGGAGAAAAGAAATTACTGTCACCTCCCAAGATGGGGCAGGATCAGGAGCTGTGGACACTTCCACAGTGATCCTGATGGTCTGTTGTAGTCAAGTGACTTTCCCTACTCTGCCACACTGCCACTTTCACTGTGCACATTTGGGGCTATCCCTTGTCAGAAAAGAGCAGAAAGAGTCATTTCAGAGTTACCAATAACTAATCACTTCCTTGCACAGAGCTGTCTCTTATAGGTTAGTGGTGTCATTAGTTGGGAGGATCTTCTTCAGTGTCCCTGTAACAATTTATTTTGAAAAAGTGCCCCACAGCCTGAGGTTTGGTTGCAGCAGTGCACCTATGAGGCACAATGTCAAAGATATGTCAGAATGAGAAACATGGATACTGCTTATGTCTAAGTGTCTAAATAGAATAGGACAACCATGATAAAGTCATATTTTTAAAATCAAAATACATCTCTTAAAAGAGGAGGAAACAAGAAAACCATGGTTAAGTGGTTGTTTCCTCTTATGCTTGTAAGTTTTGAAAAGTGGGAAATATATTTTCATTAAAAGCTATGGGAGTTAGTGTTGAGAATATTATATTTACTGTTAACACTATTCCTGCTTCAAACAGAAGTGAATACATAATAATTAGTTCTTAGCTTTTCTGACATTTTCACAGTATATAAAAGCACTGGAGTTTTTTTCCACTTTTAATTCCTGAAAAGGTTTAGAAAATCATTTAATAAGTGGAAAATTTCAAAGGATTTTTGCATATATGTGGTTCTTACAGATCTCTGTCAAGAGAATACCAGACATGAAAGCTGAATATTTAACAACTCACCTCTTTTCCATTAATCACTGAGTCGTCAGGAAAGCACCTTTACAGGGATAAAGGGCTAACATCAGAGTAGTATAGTGCAAAAGCACAATGGGGATCCTCAGTTATTTCATTTGTGTCTTCTTGTGGAATGCCCTCCAACAGTAAAAAGTTTTTTTTAAAAAATGCAGTTAGAAAATAATCTTTAATTAAATATTCATAAGTTATTTTAATTTTTAACACATAGCTTTTATGGTTTCTTGTGCATGTCTATAGCTATAATAGCTATCATATAGTTTGTCCATATTCTATATTTTCCATGATATCTCATTGTTTTCATAGTATGAGGAATGGGTACTTAAAATATGATCTAAGGACAAAATAAAGGCAAGGAGGACAACAACTTTCTATTGACTCACAGTATGTGAAAGATGTGTTCTTTAGGCAGAATAAAAATCTGAGTCAAAGGAAGATAGAAAGCTCACATATGCTGGTGCTAGGAAAACTTGGGTCATGCAGCATGGAAAGACATTAGAGATGCTGTGGGCATCCTGCCTCCCCATGGAAAAATAAATCACTATTCACTTTTGTCCCCGGGATTTGAAATATTGCTTCCCCAGATGCATTGACAAAATTCCTTCCCTTATATAAGAAAAGCTGAGGGATTTTCTAATTCCTGTGTCCTGAATTGTGGGGATATAAATTACTTCTTTGCACCTAGTTGTGCAGCAGAGGTAAGTCTTTTATATGAGACTCTGGATTTTAATGTTAAATGGACCTTAAGGTCTTCCATCTTTTTGCAAAATTTTCTCTTCATAACCTAAATAAAACAGTTTGATGTGAAGCACCAATTCCATGTGATATGTGCAGAAAGATTTTCTTTAAACCCATAAATACTTTTAGGCTGTGTAATGAAAATATTTTCGTGAGAACTGTGCCTAACTCGTGATGAAAGAGGAAAAGAAACCAGGCAGAAAACACGGGGAAAGGAATTCCTTGTAGGTATACCTTAATCTGCTTGGGTTTTTTTCATCTCTCAGGTTGCCATCCCAATGCGTAAAGGGGGCTGACCCTCTTTAGTGTCCCCTCGTTTCAATCACCACACGCAGGGACTCTCACTGAACCTCATGCCAAAGTTTCTCTTTTAATAGTAAATACATCCACTTGCTTTGTAAAGGGCCAATGATCCATCTGTAGTGTTGTCTCTTAGAGCGTCCTGGGGAAGAGAAGTCCAACATGGCCATTCATGAATAAAAGCTACAGGAGCTGCCTGTCATTCTAAAAGGGTCAACAAATCATAATCCGGTAGTTAACATGCTAATACTGTATTTCAATTTTTATAGAGGAGCTATACTTTCAAAGTACTCAACAATATCGTATTGTGAATTATCATAATCTACAATTGCACTGTGGTCCATTTTTACTTCAAAAGTGTTTAATGTTTTTGCCCCACCTCCTTTTCATCTCTTAATATTTGTGTCAGATGGGTAACTACTGCCCTCCATGAAGAGTTTGCTGTATATATGAGCTGCTCAGTAGCAGTAAGGAGTGGATGCTTTCACGATATTGTTCACAGAGTGTTTTTTCATCATCCTGAAGAGATTTCTTTTCTTATCCTATTTCCACTCTTATTGCTTTCTTTGCCTATATGGCTGTTTCTGAAGCTGTTCTTTTATTATTTGTTTTATAGTATGTCTCAGAAAGCTGTAAAACTAGTGACAAGCAATCTATCGACAGGGTGGTAGTACAGCGATTTTAAATTCGCATTAGCTGAAAGATACCAGACTTGCTCACTGCTGATTGCTGAAGAACTTTTGTGGCCCAATTGTCTTGCATCTCATGTTCTACCTGCAGACTGGCCTTTTCCTGTGCCTCTTCACTTCCCCTATATCTAGAGTAATAACCTTTTCTTTCCCACCGTACCAGGAGCTGGCATCACAAAAGCTAAATTTGTTCTTTCCCTATTGCTGCAATAAAGTTGCTCATCAGCAGCTCAAAGGGTGACATTCTGGGTCCTTAGATGGTTTGGGTAGAGTGCAATAACCTGAACAAAAGGAAGGGTAAGGAAGTGCTGCCATAGTTTATGACAGAATTTTACTTCTGGAGAATCTTCTGCTTTTAAGGATATTAAGGATGAGACAGCCATGGCCTTGGTCACACAATCATCTCCTGACCTGCCTTAGTCCTTAGTGCAGGAAGTTTGATAATCAATAATGCTGCAGCATCGGTGTTGGTGGGTGCGTGTTTGGGTGGGCATGCAAGCCATGAAACATCTCATTGGTAACATTCTACCACTACTCTGAGCACACCTAAAGTATAGACATGTGCTTGTGCCTTAGTGTGTAAACCAAACCTCAGACTCTCCATAAAAACTAAAAAAGGACTTGCTAATGATCAAGTGGCTGCTGAGGCTTTTGTGCTTTTTGCACATGCCAGGCTCTACCCTGTACTGTCCAGCCTGCACTAAAGCCCAGGTTTGGAGGCTCTTGCACTAGCTTTCTGGACAGCTCTGTCAGAAAGCTAGAACTTTCTGATTCACAGCCAACTCACCAAAATTCCAAAATGCAGCTCTCACATTTCTAGGTTACACTTTGGCTTTTTTATTTTCCCCTAGAGTCCTGAATTCCATCTCAAGAAAAGCTGCTTTTAAGGTGTTTCTCTTGGGAAATCTGTCTAAAAGCCATGCATTTTTCAGGGCCAGAAGGCAAAATCAAATCTCCTTGGCTAGCCCAGTGGAGAGGCATGGTGCTCAGCCTTATCTTGTGAAACATTCCCAAAGGTGCTTCCAGGGCCTGTATCCTCAGTAATCTATGGTATTTGGTCACTGAAAAGACATTGCAATTACTGGCCTGTGCATTCATGGGATGAGCAGGGAACAGAAATGCCAAGTGATACCACTGTGGTGTTAAATGTCATCTACCTGTTGGCAGTGACTGTTACTAACTTTCCCTATTTGGGATAACTCAAGGAAAATCAAAACTAAATCAAAAGTGTTAGCAGGTTTACAAAACAGAGAGCTGTGTATTTTTAAACATACTAATTCCTGAATTAAAAAAAACACACACACATATATATATATATATATATGTAAGTACACGCTTGAAAATTTATTTCTGCAAGGGAACAGTCAGGTTTCAGATTTCTCACTGACCTACTGAATATTTGGGCTCTTTTTCCTATGTGTTCTGTTACGAAAAGGTAAAATAGACCCCCCGCAACACCACCAGCTTCAAGTAAAAAAGAAGATAATTATAATTGTCAATTTCCTGCTTCAAGACTAACTTACAGTGGCTTCAAATTAGACTCAAATCTGGTGATTCTTTTCAGAAGTTCTGTCATATTCTTGAAACCAGTACTGAGCTGTATTAAAAAAGGGGCCCATTTGTGTGTGTGGTTAACTGTCCTGTTGTTATTTTCCTTTTTTTTTTTTTGTTTATCTGTATACTGAGATACATCAAGGCAATTAATTTTCAGCATTTTTAGGCTATGAGAAACCTGGGGGTTTTTTATTTTACCTAACACATTTCTTAAAAACAGGTAAATATTTAAATTACATCTTTGTATTGCTGTTTACTGGCATGGATTATGTTTAGAAGATATGTCATATTTTTGCCGTTGTTATTCAGAAAAGTTGAAAAAAAGAACCCATTTCAAAACAGGTTTCAGTATTCCCATTTGCATAACTTTCTTGTATGTCTCTTGCCTATGCTTTAACAGCTTGTCTTTGAGCAGCAGTACAAGGATGGCTCCTGTGTGTATCTGTTGGCTTACAATTAATTCACAATTTACTCACAATTCACTTAAAATTCACTTAAAATTCACTTACAGTTGCAGCACTGGCTGATATTTGACAGGTGCTACCAAGTTGTTCTTGTGAACATTCACAGAGGTAAAATTATTGTATTTATAAATAAGAAACAAAGTGGTGGCTAGAAGAAAATCCTGTAGAACATCTAAAGGAGTTATTCAGTTATTGACTTTAAATTATGAACAACTATGCTCCACATTTTTCCATTGTAGTTACATTTTTGGAAATTCACTATAGACCCAGACCAAGGTCTGAAGATCAATGAAATAGATATCCAATGCATGGTGGCTACACACCATTACTTTATATGAGGGTGATTTTATTTCATTACATTCTATAAAATATGAAATTTAAAATGTAAACAACAACAACAACAAAAAAAACCAGCCATCATTTAACAAATATCAAGTACTTTGTAGTTTTCAAAAGCGCTTTGATTTTAAACCTGGTTAAAAAAGAAAAAAAAAAAAGGATAAGATTACAGCAACAAGTTTTACTTTAAATAAAAGATGTCACAAAATACATTGTTTAAGTGAATAACAAGAAAGTGTAGATTCTTCTGGGTCACTGCTTGTTTCCTATTTTTGTGTGTTGAAGAATCTTTTACAACAGCAAAGAAGGCTCCTACACGTACACAATCCTTATATATTTGCTAGCAATACCAGTGCAACTAAAAGTCAAAGGGAAGAAAATAATATGTCAAAGTTATTCATGGGTCAGTGAGTTTATTTTTCAATGGAAATAATATAACAGATTAAATAAACAAAAACAAAACTATTAAAAGAATCTACCTAAAGCTGACAGAAACCCACCATTGGCCAAACAGGTTAAAATTTCTACTTTATCTGTATAATTGCAATTAAAGATTAATAAGACTTTAACTGCTGCCTAAGCAGATGTAATAATGCATACCACAAGCATGAATTCAAAGTGTAGCTCTCAGATGCATTTGCTAAGTATGTAAGGTTTATTTTCCTGAGGGGTCTTCTTTTCTTGTAAGCTCTTCCCATGCTCTTAATGTGTGAAGATAACTGAAAAATTAGTATAAAATCTATGAAGTTAGAATGCATTATTGATTAGTCTTTCCCTGCTTGAATCAGTAGATTTGAAAGCTAAGATGACAATACCTAAGTCTATTTTGCATAATAATTGAAAGTGGTTTCTTTGCACTTTTTGAAAGATCATACTTCTTTGATTTATTGTTATTTACATAAACATGCAACCACAAGATAGGCACAGTTATATTGCCTGAATAACATTAATAGAAAAGATAAGTTTCAGTTGTCCAAGGTATAGACATAGGCAAAATGCTTTTGTGTGACCACCTTTTGTGTCCAAATGCATCCATAGGCAGGTTTATTTTCCCCTGTTTTTGAGATTTGCTAACAGGAACAGGATTTTCAAAGTTCAGATGAGTTAAGTGAAAGGTTATACTGTTATTTCAGTATTAATATAATAATTTTATAAATGAAACTGGCAGAAAATCTGCTAATTACAAATGTAGTTTAAGTGCAGGCAGACATGTGAAAACCTGAGCAGATTATGTGATCTATTAATTACATTTAAATCTTTCAGCACAATCAGTAATAAAGAGTAATCTTTGAAACACACTTGTACATGTGTTGACATTGTAGCTGTAGCCTTTCTAGTATTTGTGACTGTATCTTCACTGATAAAAGCAAACCTTTACCATGTACCCAAACAAACATCCCAGGACAATTGATGTATCCCTCTCAGTAGTAGAGTTGTAGACCAGAGGAATCACTCAGCAGATGACAATTTCTTTAAGCAGCAAAGCTGAAAACAATTTATAGGTGCAAATCCACTGTTCTGCACACAGTGCTGTGGATTTCAATGCTTGGATTCTGGCCTCAGATGAGTATCCTACTGCTGAACTTAGAGAGGTGGAAGATATAAATGAAAGTGTCTGTTAAAATCCTCCCTGTTTTTATTCTGGTCTGGGGTTATTGGAGCTGGGTAGCAATGAAACAAGATCAATGTCTGCTGGAACCTTTGTACTGTGCTGCCTCTGCATTTCAGAAAACATGAGATCAATGAATAGGTCTACCTGAATATCTGGGAATGCTTAAGACATTTTTCTCTCAAAAGACTAAAAGGGTTTGGATCACCCTTTCTCTGTTTCATGCAAGGGGATTGGGAAGGGTTGATAAACTGTAGTATTAAAGTCTGGCAAAAGGCCAACAAAACCAAAATAGATTTTATGAGAGTATATTTGTTATACTATCAAGGAATTAGATGTTTACTCTCAAAGAGAAAGGATAGGCATGGCTTATCCTCTGGAAACAAATCATGAAACTTGAAGAGACATAAAGAGAACAAGTTTGGAAAAAAATGCAGTTCCTTGTTTGATTCTTTTTTCAGCTCTAGGCCAGACTCCTTAGAATCATGGAATCATTTAGGATGAAAAAAACCCCTTCAAGATCACTGAGTCCAACCCTTACCCCAGCGCTGCCAAATCCACCATTAAAACACATCCCCAAGTGCCACATCCACACATCTCCTGGTCCTGCACATCCCATGTGATGGCACTCAAGATGAGCTGCTCCATCATCTTCCTGGCACTGATGTATAGACACAGTGGTGTTGCCCTGCAACAAAACTCAGGATGAGAACAGAAAAATCTCTTCTTGTTACTCTGTAACACAGTTTAGCTTTTATATTTCATTATGTCAATTAGGGTCTGAAATTTTCTTTTGGGATTTTGGTTTATAAATTTTGTTAATCAATGGAAGTATTTATTCTTCACTTACACTAACTACATAATAACAAAGTTTTACTACTGAAAATGTGCAGCATCTTGACATCTAATAAATAATGTACTTTAAAGCTTTCATTTTTTTAAATTTGAGGTCAAATTCCATTGTTGTTTAGCATTTAAATGATTATTCATGGTTAATGCTTAAGCACAGAAGGTTTTTTAATGAGTTTAATGCTGTCACTGCAAGGAGGATTGTCTTTTTTTTCACAGTTCAGGAAAAAATGCCAGAAACATTAGCACAGCAGACTGTGCTGTCTATCTGCCATCTTTTCATGACGTACACATTAATGTCACAGGTTGGTGTCTGGCCCTCAGGGAAGATGACAAAGCACTGTCTATTCTTGGTCAGTAATTGTAAGAAAATGGTTCAAAGCACTGTTTCACCCAGTGCTTTGCTCATGAACTTTTCACCCATCCTTCTTACCATTGGACGTGCTGTGTGCTGTTTCTTCAAAGCTCAGAAGGATTTTGGATATCTCTTCTTCCCTCCTTTGTGCAGCTGTTAAGGTGCCTCCTCTCCTTTGTGAGTCAAAAACTTTCCAGAGGTAGCACAGAGCATTTTGAATAATTTCTGACTCTCCATCTCTGAAAATACCTTTTTCTCTCTGCTGCTTATTTAGGTAATTTGCCCTTAAATCGCAGATCTATTTATCTATCTCATCTTAATAATCTGAAGAACTCCTTTCCAGGATGTCTATCCACTCTGGAAAAGCCCCATGGTGATGCAGAATGAAGCATAACCTGAATTTATCACTCCTGCACAGAACTCACAGATATGGGCTACATTTGCCAAAAAGGCTGGGCAGACACCAATGCCTCCTTCCTCAGTTGGTCTCCTGAAGGAACAGTTATGCAAGTTGCCAGGGGGAAAGCAAACCTAGGAAACCTTGCACTAGGAAGCCGTGGACTGAAATTTGGCCCTGGATGTCAGAGTCTGGAAGTCTGTGTTTAAAAACAAAGTGTGGCAGTCAGTGTAAAGAGACCAGCACACTATAACAGTGGACTGTAGCTGCCAGAAGAAAGCCTTAGAGCAAGGTTTACCATCCCTTTATAGCAAAAAGGACTAACTCAAGGTAAATTCAATTCTCTTAAAAGGGCTCACACCAGTTTCATACTGTGAAAGGAAGATAAGGAGCACAGGGATGGGAAATAGTGTGGGAAATGAAGCATGTGTAAGAATCCAGCAAAGCATCTTTTACCAATGTCAACTTTGAAGTGCTAGAAAAGGAAATGAAAGAAGTCCAGTGTGTAGGAAAAGAGATTAAAGCTTAAATTTCTCCACCTTTCTTATGAAGAGCTCATTGGAGGGGTTGACAAACTCTCATTTTAGTATCAAAACCAAGCTGTTCACATAAATTGCACTCATTTGATTTCTGCAGCTTCACCTTCAAACTTTAATATATACCTTTCATACATTTTTCCTATTAGTATTGATGCAAGATGGTATATGCAGTTTGCTTAAGCACTCCAAACATAAGAAGAATCTGTTCCCACCACAAAACAGGCACAACCCAAACTCGTGTTTACAGCACTGTAATTTGCAGAGCAAGGTAGTAATAGACTCCATCAGGCTCTTAAATATTCAAATTTGCCACTTTAAAGAAAAATGCAGGGATTCCAGGTATAGTGTCCAAAGAACAAGACAGTAACAAAGCATGGGCTTTTCCTTTCAGAAGTGAAAGGCTCAGAAATAAAACTGTAAAATCTTTAAATGTGTAAAAGCTTTCTGACGAAAAGTTTCAATAAAGAAAAAAACAAGAAAGCATATCTTAGCATCCATGACTCTCTGGAGTACAATAACAATTCCAGTTTTAAGATACAATGGGAACTAGATTCAAAAAGCACAGACAATTTTTATATTCTCTGAATTAGTCAGAGTACCAAAGTGTGAGTTAATGGATTATGCTTTTGTATTCAATGACATCTAATAGAGTTTTCATTAAAAGCAATCAAAATTGGAAGTTAGTTAAACATTCTGGTTGGTGAGGCCTTTTAATTTTTAGCAGTATCATGAATGCTTAGTATTACCCATATCTATCCTTTGCTTTATTAGAAATCATTTAAGTAAAATGATAAGTGCCAATGTAAATAAGGATTTCTGTGGCAGTGATGATCATAAATTATACATTTATTTAAACTTTGCTTCATGTTTTCTGCTGTAAGTCAATCCTATTGATATTTCTACCAAATATGTACTTGGTAATTAAATTAATTTATCTAGTCAATATTTGAAAACCTGCACACATAAACTTTGTGCTGCTGACCAGGCATCTTTATTCTCACACATTAGGATATGTCAAATAGTCAGCCAACAAATATTGTGAAAACTCTGTACCTTTATGAACTCTGCACCCTCACTTTTTGTGTTTGTGTGTTTCTGTGTGCATATATGTTTAAATATGAAATTTGTGTTGCTACATAGAATTCATAGAATTTCCTTTTTTTTTTTTTTTTTTTTTTTTAAGAACAGAACAAGTAAACATTCTAAGCAGTCTGATTACTTGTGGGTCATCTTTATGGGTTAATGTGCTTGCTTCCTTTACAGCTCTGCACTTATTTATCTCATCCTTTCTCCATAAGCCTCTACATCTTCATCCAACCTGGTATTCCCTTGTAGGTGGCTCCATGGCAACACAAGCTCTTGCAGCACAATGCTTGGGACTCAAGGCAACTACTGTTCTGCTTCCAACACAAGGGTGGTCTTTCACTTGGTAATATTCTCATGTTGCCCAAATGTTCTTCCATTCCCCTTACAGGGACCTCAGGGAACACCAAATCACATTTTCTGGTTTGTCAAACTAAGTAGCTTGAGGGAATCTGTGAAAAAGAATGAGCATAAGAAACTGTTGCAAAGTGTATTTATTAGTGTTGTGAAAAGAAAAGCTAAATTCTTTTTCAGCTGTCAAGTAGGACACACACCTATGGAAACCCCTAATTGCCTTTTGGCAGATAGTTTCTCCTATATTTATACTGAACTAATAAGTCCATAGGGAGTTAAGGAAGCTCCTTGCTACCTGCTTTGAAGTAGAAATGATTCACCTGCAGTGATCCATCTTTCTATCTCTAACTCAAGTCAAACCTTCCCCCTCTGACAAGTGGTGAGAATTGAATTTTTATTACCTGCCATTGGAAGGGGGGAAATAATATACATGCTTTTGATGGAGTGCTGATAGTACTAGCCAACTATTTTGCAAGCAAAGCCAAGCACAATGTAACCTGGAGATTAGATAGTCAAGATTTTTATGGCATGTCTAGGAAGTCTTTTCAGAAGAAGCATAATACCACTTCCTCCCCCTGCTAAATGGATTCCAGCACTGGGTACTTGGAGGTCAGTTTATGACAGCCAGAAGTACAGCCACACGTGGCAGTGTGAGTGAGAAGCTCAAATATCTTGCCTTTCAGTCCAGAGTAGATTTTCATCTGGTGGTGAAGACTAAGAGCAAAGCAAGTCTCCATCTGCCTGGAAATTTAAAGCATTTAAAATATGGGAAATGGTGAGACTGATCTGATATGGAGTCATCATTTTTAGACTCTGGAGTAGGATGGGATCCACTGGGCACAAGATTTTCCATTTTCTCATTTGGAATCTGATCCTTTTGTGCTGCTCTTTAAATCCATAATATTACTTGTTTCCTTTGATTCCTTTTGGAGGTCTTATACCCTATGCTTATCTATGGATAGCTGGCCCCATCTAGACTTATAGGCTAATCCACATTTGGCCTATTTCAGATATTTTCTTCTTCTGTCAGATGAATGCTTCACTTACAAGGTGCAAGTTATCAAGAAAGAATTTTCAGCTTTCTTTTGTGGTGTTCTTGCTGCTATAAAGAACTTTCACAAAGCTATGTTAACATTTTCCTCCAAAATCCACCCTAATACTCTCCTTTGCTGTGATACTGTGATGAAATTTGGAAAATAGATAACTACCATAAGGGTACTGCTGTTTTTAATGCCATCATCTCATTTTCCCTTGCATTTTTCCACCTACCTATAACAATCTGTTGCCTCTCATCTTAAGTGTATGTTCTAGATTTAGGAAGATCAAGATAAGGGTCAACTGTGAGTGTTGTAGTGTGCAAGGATAATGGTCTGTTACATGCCTGAAGTTCTTAGACATTATAATAATGTCAATTATCATAATTTGTCAGAGCCCAAAGGTTATGATTTCTTTCCCCTGCCCTTACAGCTAAAAGCTAGAAAATATGAAATTATAATTCTGTTTTATAGAATATTTTTCATCAATTAAAGACAAAAGCTATTTATAAAATTGTTGTAAAGGGCAACAAGGAAAGCTCGTGTCCACTCACAATTGATTCATTCTGAAATGTCTTGTGTGATGGAGGGGGTCCTATTCCTGCTTTAAAAAAAAAAATCCAACAATGTGTCCATTTTATTCAAAGACAGTATTTTTTTTTTAAATAAATATGAGTAAGGATATTGAATCAAACAGAATCATGAAGCTCTATTCATGCTACTTCTACATGCAAACCTAGAGTACCAGGAGTGGCAAAAATTACATCCTACCAGGTAAAAGGAAAACAAAAAATTAAAAAAAAATCTGATTAAGAAATTTTTCATCAAGAAGTAATGCAATGGTTCTGTCATCTAATTGATGGTATCATTTTTTAAGTGTTTGCTCTGTGACAAAATTAGGAGAATAATTTACTGTCTCTGTTTCAGTCTTCTGAGGCAGCATTAATGTCCCCAAAACACTTTCAGTGCCTCAGGCAGAATATACCAATATCACATGCACTCAACCTTGTTTAAATACATATCCTTAGGAATAAATTATTTATATAATTGGAAAATAATTGTGGTTTTTATTATTTTATTATCATTTTCATGGCTATGTACATTTATTGTAAGTACATATAGTATATGAATGAATGAATGAATAATTTTTGCAAGCCAGCAATAAGGCTGGCTTTCATCGTATTTTGAAAAGTTCACAATTTAAAATGATCTACAGAAGACCCTGCAGCTACCTGCTTTTACAGGGTGCACAGAAAGCTAAGTGATGTTTACTAAATCTTGGGAGGTGTGAATTGCATAGCGGGTTTGTTTCTGTTTACATTTATTTAAGATTTTTCTAAAGCTTGCCAGCAGAGTTTAATGAATACTTATTAAAAAAAAAAATAAAAAGGCATGAACTCATGTTAAAACACATTAAATACTTAAACAGGTATTTTTCTTTTTACCTGCAAACTTTCCTTTATAGAGTATGCTGGTTTTCTTTCAAGTAATTATTGCATAATAGACACTCTAATGGCTATGCACACATAACTAATATTAGTTTTTAGAAAATATTTGCAAAATCTATTGAATTGTCTATGTTTTACTCTCAGGTCATGTTTATAAAAGTTTGCAATCAAATCACTAATTCTGGCTTTTCACTATTGATTCTTAACCAGCCAGATGTTACAAAAAGACAACATCTACAAGAGAAATGATAGTTCAGAAAGTCCTTACAGTGTTGGTGATGCTTTTCCTGTACCTGAAAGATGCTTGGCCCTCCAAGGAGCAAAGGCTGGGATCTATAAGTGTTCTGAAGGGCACCAGGGGCTGGGATCTCCCCAACTTCAGGATAGCCCTTACACTCACACAGGGTGCTTGACACATTTCCCACTGTGAAGAAGCCTCCACTTCCAGATAAATATAATGACCAGTTTTATCTGTTGTTTAAATCCTTACTTTTATTGGCAGAAATAGTTGAATATCAATAGTTGAATATCACTTGCATATCACCTAGCAGCTCTGATCAGGAAGAGGAATATAAACATCCTGATTCAGATAATCAGCAAGATCTGAAGCAAGTGAAATAAGCAGTAAGAGAACCAGAAGTTTGAGAAAATGCAAAATGAAATAGAGTTTAATAAAAATATGTGAGTTAGAATAATGGCCATATCTGCAAAAGTTAATGCTGTACAACTGAAAAGCAATAGGAAATGTTTATGTAATAAAATATCCATAGTTGCTGTAGTTAAATGACAATTGGAATTTTAGAGAAGTTGGAAATGTCGTCCTCTTTAGTCATCAAGCCACTCACCCAAAGAAAAGATACAGACTAGATATATGGCAGATGATCTCTGATATATCTAAGACTTTGGGATTGTCTTTCCGTGAAGCACTTAATAGAGCACTTAATATTTACTGGTCAGTAATGAATTTTTTATATTTTTGTTTCAGAAAAACGACCATGTGTTTCTGAAACCTGTCAAAAAGATTAAACAGGACACCTCCAAACTTTTATTCTTTTCGAAAAATAGGTCAGTCTCATAATAACCACAGTATCCGTGTTTGTATTCCTGTTGGAACCATCATTCAGGAATCAAGGCTTCCTTGCATTGCTGCTCCATAAGAAAAAGCATTAAAGGTATATCACAACACTATAACATTCTCTGAAGAGAAAGAGTTTGTCTTTGGATTAGGCAAGAAAGCAAATTATATCCCCTCTAAGTCATACAGTCTTCTAATTTCCCTACTCTGGCTTCCCAGAGGAATATCCCTTTTCACCTTTGTCATGGAGTATCATCTGAGATACTCCCGATTCTCTAGGATTCAGAATGAATTTGTTAGTGTTGGTGATTATTCTTAAATCTGAAATCATAGCCTTAAGGTAGTGAAGTCTGAAGCCTATACAACCTCCACCTCAGCATCCCCAGACCAATTTCTCAGCTGTATAATGTGAATTTTAGGCTTCTTCCTGGGGGAATGTAAGGAATATTTGTATATAGTTTGGACCTCAGGCACCTAATCTCTCCAGAAGTGACTATTATTGTATGTGAAAGAAAATTTTATTTATTGACTTCTGTCCACTACTCTTCTCAAAAGAGAATAACTAACTCTGAACAGAAGTGGAGAACTACATGTTACAATACTTTCTCTCTCAATTTATAAACTCTGTGCTTCTTCAGAGAACAAAAATACTCCTTTAAAACTGAAAGCCATTACTTAAAGTCTGTCAGACTGGAAGAAAATAGCTCATCAATTATGCAAGACCAAGAGATTTGCCCGAGCCAAAAGCACCTCTCTGGTAACTTTCTTTGCAGTGCTGACAATTCTCTCTCCATTTCCCTCTTGTCACGCAACCCCTGAGGTGATATTGCAGATTGCAGCCCCACAGTGGTAACAGGGTGTTCTGATAGGAACATCAAGCATTTTCTGTTCAGCAGATGATTGCCATCAAACATTGGTAACATATTTTCCACCTTGCTCACTACTGACAGGTAGAACTGGTCCTCAGTCCCCCAGAGAGGGGATGGAGTCCAGGATTAGCTCTTTACTCAGGTGTCCTGTTTTTCAAGACATCAGGTGGAACTCCTTTAGCAGCAGTTTTCCACAAAGGACATCTGGCTTGTTAGGAGGAAAAGAAACCACCGGAAGATTGAGGAAGCCTCAGGACAGATATCAAATTTAGTAATGTTTTATGTCTAACAACATGTGGAATAACCAGAGTAGCAAGCAAGCTTTCTTTGAGTCTCCAAAGATCAGAGATTTTTCTTTATTCCATTAAGGATGTGCACCAGGATGTGCCCTTTGTCCTCTATGGAAACATCTATGGAAGCAGAACAGCTCTTTGTCATTGATTATCTGGTTTGGGCCAAAGAAGCCCTGTCACGCCGTGAACAGGTCATGAGACTGATTAACCTATTTACTGCCAGTGTTACATGGCAGTTCTCTGTTCTTAAGAGAGTTTATGAAGTGGTGGAAAGAGAGATCTCCTTTGGAATTGAATGTAAGGAAATTATGTTTGCAGATGTATCCCTGTCTCTTTTTTTTTTTTTTTTTTTTTTTTCCACTGTGGTATAGCTCCCATCTTCTTGACATGAAAGTAAATTTATGAGGAAACAGTATGGAGTATGTAATATATACTTATTCTTCTTTATATAATATTTTTGTTCAGCTGCTTTTTCCAGAGTTATCTGCTTTTGTAATATTTCAATTAGTAGTTAGAAAATATTTTTTTAAATTAAATTCTCAGATAAACACATAGTGCAAATGACAGAGGCAAAACGTTTACTCAAACCAGTGTTATTATCATACATTCATTTTCAGTTAATAACATCTTTTTATTTCTGTAAAAAAGTTGTTTTCATAAATAACATTAAACAATGTAAAATTGCTCACTTATATCAAATTGAAAGTCTCTCTGATGGAAATTTTTTTGTATAATATGTATTTTTTCCAACAGAGTTTACATTGTGTGTTAGTTTTATTATTATATTGAAATTTACTATTATTTTAGGGTATTAGTCATTTAGAAATGAAAATAGAAGAAAATGAAGCATCTTGTTGTTAGAAATAACTTTCTTCTTAAAAGTCAGCAGGTTCTTTTATCTTCCAGTGTTAACATTTTTTTCAGAAATTCCATATACTTACACTTAAATACCATGAACACACAAAATAAAAAAGGATAGTGTTTTTCCTTTGAGAGTCCCAGAAAATTGTGATTTGTCACATCACAGATGCATGTAATATCAACTCTCTCATCATGCACTGGGTATAATTTAGGCTGCCACAGGAATGATGTGTCTGCTTTTCTGAGATTAAGCACTTTGAGAGCCCTAATATCTGTCTGTATATACATGGTTATATTATGGTGTAGTGGTTTGAAAGGAAAACAAGTGAGAGGCTCCAAGTCAGAAATACAATTTAATATGAAGGAAAGAAAGAAAAGGTAAAATAAAATAAATGCAAAGAAATACAAAAGACCACTGACAGAGTGAGAATACAACCTGATCAAGGTGATGGAAGCAGTCCAGATGAGGTGGTCTTCCTGAAGCAGTGATCCCGTAGAAAGGTCTGGTAGCTCGAGTCCTCTGGGAATTCAGTGGGTAAGCCCCACGTACTGTCCCAAACCCTGAGCTTATATCCAGGTTGGAACGCTTTGTTCTTCCCCCTGGGCGGAGCATCTCACAATAGGATGTAGGTCCTGCAGGGGGATCCTTGATGAGCCATTAAACAGAGATAACTCCCTCCAGGAGTTATCTATGAGTCATGGGCAAGGTGTTGATGGCCCATTAACAGAAGATAACCTTGAGGGAGGGGCCCCTGGGAAGGGCACAGTTCCACCTGGATTTAACATGAAGATGGTGATAGAATACTTTGTGCCCAACCCAGGACATATGGTTGTTTTTCTAGAGATATATTTATAAGTGCACATACATATATATACACTTTATATAAAAACATATATATACATACATATGTTTGCATACACATATATACATATATCTATTTACATGTAAGTTTGTATATATATAAAGATACAAGTATTTAAAAATATGCATTAATGGTGGTACAATTCAATAAAAAAATAATAATGATCCTACTGCAACAAGTACTACTACTACTACTACTACTACTACTACTACTACTGTTATATGATATATTACTAAATATAAATATAAAAATAAATATTCTATTGGGAAGAATTCACATAATGTTTCACCCTTCAAAAGTATTCAAAGGGTGCTATATAAAAGAAAAAAATCAGTTTAGGAGCAGATTAAGGTAATGTTTTTAAGGCCCATATCCAAGCCTAAAGAGACATACTGAAAACTCTAATATTGCCAGCCTAAAAAAGGTGGTAGAAATTTCCACCTGGTATAAATCTGTGCTTCACAGGGATGTAAGTTTACTTTTTCTGCAACCTGGTTTCTAGTGGGGAGTAAAATTGTTTGACTCCAGTGTAAAAAACTGTTCATTGATATCCTAGTTAGATTTTACTGTGTCCCTACTGGCATTAGGTTTGCAGCAGAAAAATCCAAATCTCCTCTCTAACATTATGTCTCTTTCTGCTATTTTCATTCTGAAGCTTATACATGAGAGATTAATAGAGACAAATTCTTTCAGTCTGTTCCTTTTTCACAAGGAATAATATACTGTGTCTTTTTTGATGTAAATAAAGCAAAACTACCCAGAAAAGCTGTTTCAGCTGTTGAAATGTCCATAATTTTTATTTATTTCTAAATAAAATCTTATTCAGAATGACTTCTGGGATCACACTGAGAAGATATTTCTTGTAGTTCTTACTCTCTCAATCTATCAGCAGAGAAGATTAACTGCATTGTAACCTGTGTACTAAAAATTGAAGAGAGGGAAAGCTACTCTCATTACAAAGAAAAAAAAATACATTAGGGAAACCCTTTAAACAGCATTATTGGCTGTCAGTCTTGTTTTTCTCTAAGTTTGGGATGAATACCCCATCTGTTGGCTACAGTAGAAGAGGGCTGATTAGGTAATTGTCTTGAATTATCATGATGTCTTAGCTGAAACCAGGATGCAATTCCTGAAATTGGAGTGCACACTTTGTGCTTTTGCCAATTAGAAAAAAAAACCCATCAAATCCTTCAGCTCTTCTTTGTCAGCTCTTGGGCAAGATATATAGTGCATTCCAACCATAAGCTTACTTTTTGGCAACTGTATATGTCTTAAGTTTAGAAGTTTTTATACTTAGTGGCCCAAAGATCACTGCTGAACATAACATGGTACCATAAAAGCAGTGCAAAGCAGCCAATAACTAAGCTTCTGAAATCAGTGTTAGAATATTTATTCTTAGACACATTCTGCAACAAACTAAAACTCTTCTTTCTTTTGCTGTGAACAGGCTTCACTGGGAAAAGAGCTGATCAGGAAACTTAGGAAACAGAGATATTTTGACATTTTGAGGTTAAACTGAAAAGACACTTGCTGGCAGGGAGCACATTTCATGTTCAACAAAGTGTTGCATAAGTACTGACAATTGTCGCCTTTTCCCATTTTTTACAAAGTCAGAATGAGTAAAGCTGCTATCATACACACTGAAGGAACTGTGCTCTCTATTCTGTAATTCAGCCAGGCTCAGACTTGTTTAGTTTTTTACACCTATTTAGGAATCCATCAATGACATAAAATACTTCAGTAAAATACATCAATGATATAAAAACTTTAGGCATGAAAATGTCTAATGTGCTCAACATCATTCATTCAAAACCGCTTGGGAGTCCTAAAATTTCTTATATTCTGATACATAATTTCCTGATTTTCTGTAGGAGCACAACTAGCAAAATTTACTGCCAAATTCTCTGGGGCAGCAATGGAAGTGCATTGAGAGATGCAGCCCATATACACTTTTCTAAATGCAACTTTGACAATCATTGTAAAGTAACAGTGCTATACTTTGTGTCCCATTATGGATAAATATATTTTATCACGTTCATAAGTTAATTATATAAAAAAATACTGTGTAAAAGCATGGAGGAACACAGAGAGTTTGGCAAATGTGGTTACCAACATGGTGATATCTATTTAGTGTGAAGCCAAGTAACTGGCTTCCATAGAGTATGGTTTTCCTCTAACCACAACCTGTGAAGTCAGCTCCATGGCAGAGCTTGGCTTCAGGACGTGCTGAAATCATTTAAAGGGCAGTGAAGTGAAGGCAGAGGAAAACTTTTTGTTTGTGCACTGTTAACCAAGTGCTGCCTGCCTGTTTCCAGTGATCTCTCATACAGCACTTTTACATAAGCAAGATCAGCAAAAAACTTGAGTTAATTTGGCCATGCTATGGTGAGAAATTTTCAACTGCACTTAAGCAAAATAGGCTGTAACATGGTGAAAAACAAGAGCACTGAATACAAATCATCTTACTGCTAACTTCAACAAGGAAAAAAACAGAAGAAGCAGCACAGAACATTCTGTACTTGTCATGATCCCTGATTTGTAAATGTCTCGTAGCAGAGTTCTGGCAGATGCTTTGTGTAAGAGTGATTGACTCCAGTGAAGTAGTTAGCCCAGCCCAGCCCTCCCCAGTGATCTGAAACTGCTTCTCCTTTGCTGCAGGCTGGGTTCAAGCTCTTGTAATAAATCATGCTGATGCCTATCCCTGAGATATACAGGTTGGACAACGGGGTGTCTCTTCACCTCCTGTTGCAGTTCACCAAAGCTGTTAAAATACTCTAAAGAGGAGCTCATTTGTCACTTTGGCCTGCTTAGGAAAAATGCTTTACACAGCTGTCTTCCTACTTACCCAAGAAACTCATATGTGTCTCAGCACTTGAGACTTCTTGGACTCCTGTGAATTTAAAAAGGGTAGTAACCCTTTTATACATATTCCAAAAGTAGGCAATTTGTAGAGAAAATACGTTGACATCCTTCTGTTCAACTTGTAAAGTGGAGTCTCATTTTTAATAACTGGATTGATCTTTCCCAGAAATTCCTCAACTAATTGAAACATTTCTATGTGTCTAAGTTGTTTTGATACATTTTTGTATACTAATCTATGACCACTGCTTGACATGTCTGAGATGTAGAATCATAGAATCACAGAATGGTTTGGGTTGGAAGAAACCTTAGCAATCATCTAGTTTCAACTTTCTTGTCCAGCCTGGCCTTCAACACTTCCAGAGATGTGGATAATATTGCTTTATCACAAACTGTGTGAATATCCTTAATTGCTGATGAATGCTGAGATTTTATATCAATTTTTGGATTTGACAAAAGAGGGAATAACCACTGAGAAGTAAGTGCAATCCAGAAAATCATGCAATAAACCCTATTTTATAAATTCATATGAAAATACATATATAAAGAAAAATGAAAAGAAATATATATATAAGCATTTAAATAATAGTGACAAATGCTGAAGTTTTCAGAAATTCCATTCAGATGACACTATTCTTAGATGAATTGGTAGTGGTTTGTTGATTTGGAATCTTACTGGTTGCATCCTGATTGACTTGGAATAAATGTTCATGTGCCACCCACTTAATATTTCACCTAGACTAGCTCTGAGCTGCATCTTTCATCAAAAGAGAATTAATAGTCACTGAAATTGCTGGTTTTTTTTAGGGGGTTAGATAAAATCTTGTCCATTAAATCTCAGGAGCTAAGGAGTGAGCCCAACAATTTAAAGATGATCTTCATTTGGATATAATTTTTCTTTGTCCACAAACTGGACAAAAATTAGGAACGTCCATAATATCTTTCAGAACTCCACTGTTGAAAATAGAATTGATTGGCAACACTTATCTATTTTGTCAAATATAGTTATCAAACAGCCATTAAAATTTGAAATTTTATTCAGGTTTTCCAGGTAATGAAAAGTTAAGAAAGATTGGACCACACATGGGATAGATGACTCTTTTAGGAATTGCACTATAGCTGATTCTCAGATGAGAGCTGGATTGGGAATGCCTTGACCCTTGAGGATCATATCTTCAAAGACAGCAGAAGAAGTGAGCTATAAATTTCAGGATGGAGAGGATTGATTTTTATCTTAATGGTTTCTGAACAGCTACTCTGGGAATCTGAAGAGCCTTGAGTATTTTCTCACACACATAATTTTTAAGTGTTTTGTTATCTTCCACACTCCTTATAAAAACATCATTTGTGTTTATGGAAAATTGGAAAGGGCTGCACCATGGAAAAAGCTTTTACTTTTTACACAAGTAAAAGGAAAGGGGAAAAAAAAAAAAAAAAAGGTAAAAATGTCACCTTTAAAAAACCAACTAAACACAAACCCAAACACACCAAAATACCCTTTGCAATGGAATTCTTGCCTTGTATAGCTTATATTTCAGCCTGGGCATTTGAGAATTGATAGTCTGTGAAAGAAAAGGTTTGCAATTTACTAGACCATTTATATTTTGTCTGTAACTTTTGCAGGCTTTCACAGACCGTGTAACACTTCTGGAACAAGTGTGTAAAATAATACAGAAACAGTAAAGGTTGTATATTTTTCTCCTTTTTCCATTGTATCTTATATTAGAGACTGAAGGCTCTTTTCCAGAGCTGGAATTGACAACAGTACATATAAATGAAATCATAATTTCTTAATTTTTTTCCATACATCTTTTATTGAACATTCCCTCTGCCCCCCAAAAACGAACCAAAAAATTAAAATAAAAGTGTTGAGGCTATAATTAAAAGCATAATAATATGAATTGTATCTCACTTATGAAAAAAATCTCTTAGTTCTATGCTATGATCTTTTTTAATGTTTTGCAGGCTATAAAACATCTCTGTGGTGTCACTATCATCAAGAAAAAATTCACCTCTAATTTGTAAAAAATGTTGTTATCTCCTTTTTAATGCAGTTTTATTAGCTATAATTGCAGAGATGAATTATTCATTTTCTTCAACACCAAAAAATTACCAGAAAAGCAATCCAGGTTAATTATCAAGGAGTATTTTAATATTGTTGTAATAAAAAATAGGAGAAAGCTTGCCCAGACCTGTTGTTTCCTATTGGCACACCCAGTTCAGGTTAGCAAGACACAGATTTAAATTTAGAGCAGGGCAGGCTAGAAAAGGAGCCTGCAGGGCTCACAGCTTTTAGATAGCTGCTCTCCTCTAAGGAGGATGGTAAAGGCTGATGGCTTTGGTGTGAGGGCCAGAATCCTCTCAGTGTTCATTCCTGTGTGCATTTCTTTACCATCCTAACTTAAAAAAGGAGTTTGGAGTCATGTTAAAGATGTCCTCAGTAAAGGGCTGGTCACTGAAGTAATACTTATAAACTTTTAGTAGTTGCTCCTTATCTTTCAGTGCCACCCCATGCTAGATGCTCTGGACTAATTTAAATTATTTTTACAACAACGTGATGCTTCTGTGGTCTTGAATATGGTTCAAGCAGAACAAGGGTTTAATGTACTGAAAAAGAAATGTCTCCTAAACCTTAGGAAGGAACAGTATATCCCAGGTATGTTCCTGAATGGCACTCTTGGCCAGGCATGGGTGAGTATGCGTTACTTACATGGATGAAAATTTTGTAACTTTTTCTGCCTTCTTTCCTTTATTTACTAATGACTATAGCATAAATGACTGTCAGAGGGAGTGATTTTATTTACCAGACTTGTTTGTATTGTGTGTAAGTTAATTATTATTCTGAAAATACTGCAGCATACTGATTAGTAGCAATAAATGCACTGGATACTTTGGAGGGAAGGTAGCTGATAAGAACCATCAGAGTGCTTATTTTTCATCTATTTATTAATTCAACTTAAGTAAAAAATAGTTAATTACTTTTAGACATGTTAACT
>VXBN01006998.1:485637-521795 GCA_013397395.1 Sinosuthora webbiana
CCCCCCTTTTAATAACAATTTGTTTTGTGCAGTTTCTCAGTTCAGCTTCTTTGAAGTAAATTCATTTTAAATGTAAGACTACTCTCCATTTTGTTAGTGTTGGAGAACCACTTTCAACTGACAGAAAATTGTGCCCAAAATTTATTTTACAGTTGAAAATGTCCAACAGTCATCTGGTTTTGTGTATATCTTTGTTGATCATGATTTTAGTTCCTTTATTGGAGGTGTTTTGGTTTTATTTCCTCTTTGGAGAAGAAACATTCCAGTCAGTAACATCAAATAAACCCTAACCAGTGATGAACCCATAATCAGTCATGGACCTCATTTCTCTATTACTACCTAAAGGAGATTGTATTGAGGTTGGGGCAGACCTCTTGTACTGTGTCTGCACTCAGGGGAACAGAGGAAATGACCTAAACTGAGACCGGGGAGATTCAGATTAGATATTAGAAAAAAAAATCCCTCCTAGGGTGGTAAGGCTTTGGAATGAGCTGTCTAGGGGAGGTGTGGAGTCACCATTGCTGGAGGTGTTCGAGGTGTCTGGATCTGGTGCTGGGTGATGTAGGTAGTGTTGGGTTGACAGTGAGACTGGATGATCTTAAAGGTCCCTTTCAGCTTTGATGACTCTATTATTCCACAATTCTATGAACTGTGACTGCATTGGTCGCATTTGCTAAATGTAATATTTTTGAGCTTTGTTTCAAGATAGTTCTTCAATTAGTGATATTCAGCTTTTCTTTCTGATACTGAATTTTGGCACTTAGACAAGTACATCAATACCTGGAGAGCAGTAAGTACCTAAAGTGGATGATTTATCCCTTCCTGACACTGCTGTAAAGTAATTGGCTGAATTCCCTAAAGAAATATATTATACTCTTCAGTGGCTGCTGAGGTGTCCTTGATTGGCCAGCTTTGGCACTTAAAAGTCAGGTGCTGTTAGCAGTGCATTTCCCATCTAAACAGACTAGTGTAATTCCTGCAAATTACAGGAAGCCCAGAATACAGCTTCTGTATCAAGTCAGGCATTTATGTAGCAGGATGTAAGCGAGATCTACTCAACCAAAGCTGTAGTTATCCAATCACCTCCCATGTGGAGAAGAATTTCCTTCAAATGAAAGGAAAATTTCCTTCTTTGGGAGCAGTAGGACCTTCAGGGTTTCTTCAAGAAACTCTTGGGACCTGCCCAGAGACTAGGTAGGGCTTGGTTTGGCCCTCTTTACAAATCCCATTGCATTAAAGGACATAAGTAAATAAGTAAAGACATAAGTTGCTTTGACTAATAGCTAATCTTGTCTCTCATTTTGCAGAATAAGTGTCTGAGCATCTTCTGTAGCAAGTTGTACTTGCTCTGGCTGGGATGGAGTTAACTTTGCTCATAGCAACCTATATGTTTTTGTGCTTTGGATTTGTGTCTAAAACAGTGTTGGTTGGAAATGTTTTGGCTTTCACTGAACTGTGCTTCCACAGCCCTGAGGCTTTCTCTTTCCTGTCTCCTTCCCCCCAAAGCAAGTGGGCAGGCTGGGAGTGGGTAAGAAGGTAGGAAGGGACACAGGCAGAACAGCTGATCCAGACTGCTTAAAGGGATATTCAGTGCTCTATTAATATGATGCTCAGCAACAAAAACTGAAGTAGAGGAAAAGAAAGACATTTTCATTTTGGTTTGCAACGTGGCCTTTGCTCAGAACTGGTTGGGCATCAGTTTGCTTATAGGAGATGGTGAGGGATCATCTTTGCATTGTTTATATTTATTTTTCTCTTAGTTTTACTTGAAAAATTGTCTTTACTTGACTCACAACTTTTCTTAGTGTTTTTTCTTTCTATTCTCTCCCCTGTCCCTCTGGATCAGGGACTGAGTGAGCACTGGTGTAGATGCTTGGCTGCTGGTAGTGTCAACCCAACACAGATCTATCTGGCTCTGGGGATTCAAGATAATAACAGATCTGACCAAAGTGTGCTAGACTGAATTTAAAGCTGTTATATGAGTTTTGCTCTGACTTGGAGGGCTGTTATTTTCTGTTGCTGGTCCCAGTGTTGACTTATTTACTCCTTCATCTGACCTGTTGCTGTTATGATCCAATTTATTGAAAGATGCCTCTGCCTAAATAAAGGTGCAAATAAGATTGTATGTCAAAGTACAGGGGTTTTTAACAGTAAATATGAGGTAGAGAGATAGAAAGAAGCAGGAAAGGGTGTGGAGAAAGGGAGAGATAGAGGAAGACAGAGAGACACAGAGGTCAAGCTGAAGATAATCACCACCTTGTAGATCCTGTAGCATTGCTTCCTTTCCCACAATCTGCCACAGTGGGAATTTTTGTCTGGATGCATTAACTAGGGTGTGCTCACCTCTGCTAGGCCTGGAATTGGGGCCTTCCTGTTCCAAGTTCCTCTCTTCTCTGAGTATCTCAAGTTGCTGCTGTGGTAGCTTTTGGCAAGTTTCTTCTGTGGCCTTGACTGTGTTCAATGCAGCTGTGATCTTTAAGTCTCTTGCAGTTGCTCACTCCCTTTCTTACTGTACATTCAATTCCAGGGATTGTTTGTGACTGAGTCTGCAGTTTACACTGCTTTTAGGTTTTTATCTTCACCTGTAAAATTTTCTCAACTCACAACTTATTTTTTCTTTTTGCCTTCCCATTGTCTCCCCCTTCCCATCATAGGGAAGGAGTGAGTAAGCAGTTATACAAGTGATGATTAGCTGCTGGCTGGCATCAACCCACTGCACAAGCCAATTCTTTAAATTCAACAGTTATCAAGCAAATAGAATTATAAATTGACATTGTATTCCTTTTGTTACAGCATATAGATATCAATGAAACCGGTAGGACTTCACAGTTTTATATCAGAATGATTTTGAGTTTCTCTGATGGCAGTATCAATGAGTATGACACAGACATTTGTGGCAGTGAGGCCATGAGCAGGACCTGGATCACACGGAGCTGGTGGTTTGGCACTGCACAAGGGCAGCCTGCAATGTCCAGAATCAATTCTCAGCAGAGCTCAGAAGAGAAATATATTTTTTCTACTTTTCTTGATGGTTTCTACTTTCTCTGCTTTCACTGCACCCTACAGTACTGCATGATAAGCAGTTTTAGCCGACAATAAAGAGGAAAGTTGGTTGTAAATGGGCTCCAGTTTCTATACTACATTTTTTTCTAAAAAGACACATTTACTGCTGCCTTTGCAGATGTTTTGAAATACAAGCAAATATATTTATCTGTGTATTTATATTTAGTATAGAGATGTTTTAATTTATTCTGAAATTTTCTGAAAAAAAATAAAAATATTAGTTTTCCCTAAGTATTTAAAATAATTGAACCTTAATAATTGAAAAATTGAATCTTAAGTTCCTATTCAAAATATCTGGGATGGAAACTGATGATTTCATCCAAAAAATTATTAAAAGTGGATTTTACTTGATTGTTGTTTTTGTTGGGTTTTTTTTTCCCCTGGTTAATCAAAATTAGACTGTAGTTAAATTGCTTTGGAACCATGCTACAGCAATTTGCTATGTATTATGTCAGAAAAAGTAAAAGTGTCATGCAAGGTCAGCATGTGCTGTCGGAAACATTTGATGTTTGTGCCAAATTTCAGTAGAGGATGACACTAACTGGCTTTTCTATTAAAAAAAAAAATCTTTGAAGTAAGAGCAAGTGTCATAGTTTAACCACAGAAAATGTGCATGAACATGAAATGTACATAGACTGAGCTTTCTCTTCTTCTTTATGTCAGATAATTAAGCACAGTGAACTGCAACACTCTTTTCAGTCCTGACCTGGAGAGACTCCTGATTTGACATATGTTTTCCAAATTACAAAGGTATTCAGAAATTTTTAAAAGAAAGTTGGGGAAAAAAAAGATATTCCTTTATTCAGTTTTTGTTGTGTTGTGTTTAGTTTCATCTCAAGTAGAAGTATATTTTTCTCAAAGTGTATTTTGAAATCATACTTTTTTAATAACAAAATTGAAAATGCTATTTTTATTTTATAAATTAAGCCTTAGAAAATGCCACTAGTGAATAAAGCTACCATCATCATGCATTCTGTGGCATGTGGCTGCTTGTATAGCTATAGCTGTGATTTTACAAATGGGAATAACTACAGAAACAGATTGTCTGGGATCTAAATGGATCTGGCAGGGCAGCAAATAATAGATCTCTTGGTTATGGACAGACCAAGAATGACATTGGGATCTGTAGGTTTGGGATTAGCAGGTAGAACAAAGTGCCAGAGTAAACAGGAATTCCTGTTCGTTCTGCTCCTCTTCTGTCACATTCTCTCCAATGCATTTTCACCATCCCACATCTGCTTCATTTCCTCACACTCACATATCCAGATTATTGAAGTCAAACATATACAAGCTTTTCCATCACGGGGAGACTGATGAATTATTTTGCAAAGCTGTGACATTGTGACATTTCAGGGATAGAAAAATGAGTGAAAACTGCGCAGCCTTGTTCTCATGACACACTAGGAAAAGATCAGCATCAGGAAGCAGGGAATGAATGCTGTTCTAGATGCCTGATGCCTGCAGCCTTCATAAAACCTCCTGTCCAAACAAGGAAATGCATACAAATGCGTATGAATTACATTCCCTGGAAATAAACACCTTTTCTATTCTAAACAGATATTAAATATTGTTTTGGAAGTAATTAGGACCCTATAATCAGGTAAAAAGATGTAATCCACCAACACATCAGAGTCATCAGTAAAATGCCCATGGAATTTGCTTAGATCACAATTTTCTGCGTGATTCTTGTCCTAAATATTTTTTTAAAGAAATTATTCCACTGGACAGTCCAGAAAAATGCTGAGCTCCTTGAAGTCAGAGCTGGAGAGAAGAGCAACCCTTTGCCTTCTGTAGGAAACTGAAAGTTAACTTCTGTCATGACAAATACCATGATTGACATTTTATGCCCATCAGTAGGTGAGTTCGTCTTCCTTTGCCTCATTTTTCCTCTTAAGAAAACAGCAATATTAACTGTTTTTGAAAGTTTAAAGATTAAAAATACAGCGAAAACAGAATCAAGATATGGGTGATATTCTGAAAAGCCTGATGAGCACAATGACAATCTGAGAACACCAAAAGAACTGAAACAGCTCAAACATTATTTTTAGGTTCTCGTCTTTGTCATTTCAGAGATTTGTGTCTATGCACATGTGTAAACATGAAATAGGCGATTTGCTGTGTAGTTTTAATTCAAAGTAATATTTTATAAAAACAAGAAAACAAAAGCAGAAAACTCAACAAAAATAACAATAGTAAAATGCTATAAAGGTTTGTTTTCTGGAACTGTGCATATACATCATGAAAACAGGAAGTTTTCCATGGCTATTTGTATTGTATAAATAACAGTTCATTAAGTATGTATTAGAATATATATATTTAAGTATGTATTAGAATATATATATTTATATGATGCAAATATAGTGTGGGTTTGGTATGAGCTAGTAGTTTGCTGAAGTCAGGTATTTGTAGAGGACATGATTCCCTGACAGCTCCAGCTTGTCACCACATTTTCAGTAAGCAATGCAGTGAAGAAGTTGGCAGTAGTAAGATCAGCAAGTGTTCTTACACGATAGGAAGTGGCAGTTGCTCACACTGATCCTTTGAAAGAGAAATGCACTGAAAGGATACTGTCAGAACTGGTAGGCTTGAAGTGTGACCTACCTTGATAGTATTTCCCTATGGCAAATCTTACTGTGAAGGTTGTAAACATTTAAGGGAATGGGATTTGAGAGGAGTAATACAGGGTTGCAATTCAGGAAATTTTGACTTCTGGTCACTGTGCCCCGACAGTATGTGCCCTGACACAGGGCAAGTCACTTGGGGTAAGCTGTACCTCCATGACATCTCTTTATTTTGGTGGACATCCACTTTACTCAGGGCAAACATCTGCCAGATTTCCATAGCACGAACTCCTGTGGCAGCAGGGTAGGTACCACTTCCAGGAAATTGGTGTCTTTTTCAGCTCCAGTTCTTAGCCAGACTCCATGAGAAGTTAGGCTTTTCCCTGCTTTCTCAGGAGCCTGGGCTGTGCAAATGTCCTGGCTAGATTTCATGCTTTCATCTTTCTTACCCTGCAAAATGTGTGTAGTAAAACAGGGCATGCATTAATGTCAGAACTGTACTTCAAGACAGTACAACATATAGTTACACTTTTGAATTCCCAGTTTCTCTGAAAATCTTGATTTCTTATTGGCTTAATATGGCTTTTACTTTTAACTGGAGAAGAATTTTATCTTTTACTCATCCTTACACCTGGTATTTCTGAGTTTAAATAATTCAAGGTCAAGAATATCCTACTCTCCTCAAATCTGTATAAATTACAGGGGTTTTTTTTAATAGATAAATGATATTACCCCTACTTAGATCAAAGTTTCTGTCTAAACTTTTGAGAATCTTTAAATAAAATATGACAACTCTGGGAACAACAGAGTTTTAATAACTTCAGCTGCTTAGGTAGACATGTCTTTTTACCCAGCTAAGAACATCTTTCCTATAATATTATGTGTCTGTAGCTTTACAACAAACATAAATCAGAATTATGATCCATGACACAAGAATTTCTCACCAATTATCATCTTAAAAAATGAATAGATATAAAAGAAAGTGCGTTATTTCTGAATGGTGTCCTAAATTATATGTTCACAGATACCCATTTTTACAGTGAAGGTAATGGCACTAATTCTTTTTTCCAGCACACTTCCAAATTAATAGTACATATAATTACTGGGGTAGGATAGCCTCAAGTTTTATAACAAAATTTATCAATTAAAATGTATTTTGAAAAATATCTTTACATAAAAATGTCAGAAAAATTAATAGGGAGCTGCAGATTTCAGATTCCCTTGTTGAAATCTTCCTGCTTTAACATTTCTGAATAATTTCAGTGATTTGATATGTCTCTGAGATTACAGACTTCTTATGGGAGGGGTGTATCGTAGAGAACTGATAATCTTACCCCAGAAACAGTTAATCATGGATAATTTGCACATACTGTTATTATTTATATTTATTGCTGTGATGATGCATGGAAACAAACAAGAATAGCGCCTGATTGTACCAGACAGAAACAAAGCAAAAAGAAGAAAAAAGCAAATACTAAGAAGGATATGTGCTTTGCATCCAGCAAATTTCAGTCTGGATGAAGTCATTCATGGGAAATGAATATTTCACAGAATGTTGTGTAAGCAGAGCGAGAAGAAAATTGGCATTAATTCCACGGCTGTAAGAGGGGGAAGGAGGAAAAGGGAGAAGAACAAGATGAGAAGGAAAGGAGTCAGAGAGGTAGCAGTGGAGGTGGGGCTGTGGGGAGCACCCTGGTACCTGACTGGCACAGTCAAGCAGTTTCTCTCCCCCAGGCTCCTGCCAGCACGTGAGAACTATAGAGGTGTTCCTTGGATGGCATCACCCCTGAAAAGCTGCCTCCAAAGATCATGGTGCTGCCAGCACCTTACTCATCTTCATTTCTTGCAGGAGATGGAAACGGGGCAGGAAAGGATGCAAATTAAAATATTCTGTGTAGCTTTTTCAGCAATCACCTGAACAAATGTGGATTTCTCAAACTGATCCTCAGCTCAGTCATTGCAGGGTGTTCTGTTCCCTCGCCTTGCTTAAGGGATTCATGTCAAATAAATCCATTTCTTCAATTGTATTTTCTGTTTCCTGGCAACCACCCACCTTGATAAAATAAAACCCTGTGCAATGGGAAAGAATGGAAGACCATCTCCTACCCCCTCTACCAAGGCTTTCTATGCTTAATTCCACGCACAGTCCGATGGTCTGTGTCTAAGTTACTTTCCTGAGACAATGGTTATGCAAGTTAGGGGCATGTCAAGTCAGTTTGTAATTTGAACTCTACAAAACTTAATCATATGAATAATTCTGATTTATAAAATTAAAGATGTGAAGTTTTCCTTTCATTTTCTCAGCATGTTCATGCAGATGCCCTTTTTCAGAAAGGAAAATGAAATTAATTTTAAAAAGATGACTTCGTACAAATAGCTTTCTCATATAACATGAGAAAATATGGCAGAAAATTAATTGAAGCATAAAATTAGTGATGACAGAATATTAAATTCACATAATGGATTTTTTTTATTATATTCCAACAAAGTGCATAGAGAACATATATTCATATTTTGTATATGTATTTCAAAATACATTCATCCAGGAAACCATCCTGCCGACCTCATGGGGAGTTCACTTACAAGGGGAAACCAAGTTTTCCCCTGCAGTTTATGTATGTTTGTTCTCAGGCATGTGAAGGGGTGAATTTCTCAATCTGTTGTTTCTTTTCCTTTTGTTGCAGTCAAATGTTGAGACTTTCTCATCCTGTATTATACAGTTAACTTATTCTTGGGCGTAGCTAACAAGCACATTTGAAAAAAAACTTCAAGGTAAACAAAAGGATGCCAGCAGTGAACTACATCAAAACAAAGATCTTTAGTTCTTTGCTTTCATTTAAAGGCAGACTGTAACAAAAGCATAGAGGAGAGCAAAAATATATTAGATCCCCAGTATATTCTAAACTTCATTAACTTGCACATCAGGGACTTGAATCCTCAAGATTAACTTTTTCAGAGAGAGATAGAGAGACTAATGCAGCCACACACAACTAGTATAAATTACAGTAAATTGTGAAGAGTACAACTTCCTGAAATTGGGTGAGGTTCACCAAAAGCTTAAAGACCCACTTAGAAGAAAAAAAAATGCATTGAATCACAGAATCACTTAGGTTGGAAAATACCTCTAAGATCATCAGGTCCAGCCATTAACCCAGCATTGCCAATTGCCATGTTCCCAGGTGCCACATCTACATGTTTTCTGAACATTTCCTGGGATGCTCACTCCACCACCTCCCTGGGCAGCCCTTCGTGATGCCTGACTACCACTTCAGTGAAGATATTTTTCCCAATATCCAGTCCAAACACCCCCTGGTGCAACCTGAGGCCATTCCCCTTCATCCTATTGGTTGGCCCTTGGTGAAGAGACCAATGCCCCCAGCTGTCTACAATTCCTGTCAGGTAACTTTAGAGAGCAATTAGGTCTCCCCTCAGCCTCCTTTTCCCCAGGCTAAACACCCCCAGCTCCCTCAGCTGTTTCCTTAACTGGCAGCAGCCTCAGTGGTGCATCCCCTGGGCAGAGATAGAATCATTTAGGTTGGAAAATCCATCTGAGATCAAGTATACAACCATAAACATTCTGCTACACCACGGACATAGCACCTACATGGGAGTGTTGGGATACATGAGTGTCCTGCAGATCCTTAGTGGCAGACAGTCCTGTATGGCACAGCTGAGAGCTCAAGGAGCCACTTCTGTCTTCCAGAAGGACAGAAAGAAAGCTTAGGGAAAAGGAAGGGAGAAAACCTTCTTCCCAGTTTTTTCTAAATATCTTAAATTTTCTTTCCTTTCAAAAGAGGTAGGCTAATAGTAAGATGACAGTTTAAACTAGCATGCTATTGGTGCAATTAAGTTTATAATCTATGGCAAAAGATGCTAGATTATATTCATCTTGCAAGGAGAGGAACAGCTGAGGTGGCAGCTTTAATATTACCTGGTCTCAGTGATTTGGAACAGGATTTAGATATACAAGCCTATTTTAGCTAATATCACAAATACATTGAAATTTAGAACTGCAGAAAAGTACTGCAAAACTATGTTTGGAGGCAGGAACAGCAGAAGCTTTTATTTTAAGAGACTATGTAGACTAATCTTATTTGCTGTGGGAAGAAAAGCAAATTTAGATCATGTGATAGATAAGATCATGAATCATACAGACTGAAATCTATAGTCCTTTTCAATACCTGATGGAAAAGCGGTCATTTAAAATGAAAATGAAACCGATTCAAAACAAGAGGTCCTACTTTTTATAACGTGTAAATAGTCTGTGAAACTCTATACTATATAGAATAATGTTCAAGCAAATAAAATTCTAGGTTTTAAAGTCATATTTATGTAAGACTACTAATAGTCTGTGAGATTAAAATTAAATAGACTGTTAAGCAAACTATTTCAGTGTACTAAAAGAGCAAGAAGTTTTCTCCCCAACTTTTTTCTTTCCATTTCTAAAACAAAGTCTTCAGGTTTCCATTTAAAATTTACTTAAAATCTTTTTATATTCTAGTTAGCTAATGGGTTTTTTTGTCTGTGCCTATGTCAAAAAAAAACTCACCAGAAGTAACACTGAGTTGTCATTTTCTTAGTACAATACAAGAAAGATGTGTGATTTTATGGTGAAATCAAGAACCACATAAAGGGAGGAATCTTACAGATGAAGATGAGATTTCTAGTGATTAAAGAAATAAATGATTTGTAGTAAGAGGGAACTTGGCGTATTCAGGCAGCCGACAGATGAAGAATGTGGCAAAGCACAAAGTGTCTGACACTGCTTGAAGTTGTTTTCTTGGGTTTTTTTTCTTGCAAAAGGGGGGGACAAAAGGACATTTTCAGTTTTACTCTGATACTGAAATGAATTAGTTGATTCTGACTCAAGAGGGCCCATAATTCTCAAGGAAAAAAGGAGAAAGAACATCATAACAGAGACAAGAAGCCTAAAGAAAGCAAATTTAAAACTCCAAGGACTGGTATGTTAGACTGTAAGAGGAAATACTAAATTTTGAAAAAAAGGGAGGCTCGGGAGAGTTCTGAATTCCTTAATGACAGTATATTGAGGACATATTAATATTTTTCAATGCAGAATCTTGGATCAGAATTTTGAAAAGGAACCATCATGACTGAATCACAAACTGTTCAACTAAATGAAGCTCAAGCTTAAAGTAGAAACAAGTTTAGTTAATTAGAGATGAGTACAGCGGGATGCTCACATATGTGGACAGAAAATCAGAAAAACACAAAGTTTTCCACAGCTACCAAGAGACATAAATGATAATATGGAAATATTTTTTTAATTTTAGAAGGGTCAAAGCTCTGTTTCTATCACAAATATGTTTTATGGTTGCGATAAACAAACTTCTGTTGCCTGTAATACGTCTTTTTTCCCTTAAGTTTTGGACAGTCTTGGATTTACATTTTTGAGCCAGGCTAGGACTAAAACTGATGCATTTTTCTGTTGAAAGAAAATTCAAATTATGCTTCTAGTAGTTGTCTTTTTTTCAACTTGAATTGCAAAATAGTCCCCTTTTATTTTTACTCCAGGTAATGCATGGTGGGAATAATCTGAAAAGTTTGAAATCTCTACCTTATGCTGCACAGAAAAATGTATTCCTCTAGAACAAAGATATCAAGGCCTGGATTAAGGAGATCAAATTTTAATGTAGTCGAAATTAATTCTTTTTCTAACACACAGCACTAGTGTAATTGACAGATGATTATATATCTGCCTTTGCCAAGAATATTGCTAAGCACTTTAAGTCTGGCAAACTCTGTGTTACTTTGTGATTGGTAGGAAAATCTATAATTTTCTCTTGGGGAAAGGCCAATCTTATATCAACTCAAATGTTACACCATGGTCTTTCCTTTACAAAATTCCAGCTGCACACACTGGATGTGCTTCTAAAAAGATGGATTTTATTTCTTTTTAATGGAACTGAAAATTTATTTATGGAAACAAGCTGACAAAACTTGACTTTCCAACTCTTAACATTTTTGAAGATGCTCTTGGCTTCACCTCTGGATTTCTACTCACAACTGAGTTATTAAATTGATGGTAGCAATTCATTACCAAGGATTATAGCAAGTCATTGAGCCTCTGGAGCCCTTTCCCCTCACTGAGTCTGAGTCTGAGTAAGTTTCTGCTTGTGCAGCCCAAATACTTATACTCTGAAAAGCTTTTGGTCATAAGCTCTTGTGATTATTTTGTTTTGTCTAATAGGATATTTGGGATTATGAAAGCTTTTTAAGAACTGTGAACCACTGTAGATAGCAATTGCTTGAACAGTATCGCACGTTGCCATGTCATGTGTGCAATGTAAGATTATCTGTACACATATATGCACAAAGGAAACTGCTGAAATCAATCTTATGAGAACTTAGTATTTTTAAATACTCAGTTTTACTGTGTTATTCAAATAATAGGTTACCATCCTGTCCTGGTTTAGGGCAAATTTGGGAGCAAACCTCTGAGTGGGGTCCCTCTAGAAAGCAGATTTAAGCGTTCTGACCCCAACTAGTTTGGGAAAAGGTTTCCTTGGAGAAAAGTGGGAAAAACTGTTTATTTAACAAGCAAAGTATTCACAAGCATAAATATATATATATATTAAACAATAAAACCTCTCATTTGTCTGAAGAGATAGAAAATTCAGAAAGTCCTTTCCGTGGGGTGCAGCTCAGCTCACTCAGTCTCTTATCAGTCCCTCCTGCACTGGAAAATACCACGTCCCAGCCCTGGTGGGCCACAGGTGTGAGCTCCAGGTGTTTTTAAAAGTTTTCAGTCCAGAGCACGTTTGAACAGTTCCAAGAAAAAGAAAAGCCACAGTCTGGGGAACTTCTCTGCCTCAGCTAGATAAAACAAAAAACAACAACAACAACAACAACAACAACAAAAAACAAAAACAAAAAAAAACAANAAAAAAAAAAAAAAAAAAAAAAAAAAAAAAAAAAAAAAAAAAAAAACAACCAAAAAAAAAAAAAAACACTAACTAAAAGCAAAGGAGAGCTCTCTCCCACTCTGTGCTGCAGTTCAGGAGAAGGAATACAGGGGAGCAAGTGCGGAGTCTGCAAACAAACCCCACCCTTCTTCTCCCCTCTTTGCTCTCAGAATCGGTCTTAAAGGTGCAGAACTTAATATTCAGCATAAACAGAACAGATAATTGAGGCTACAAGCACCATAAAGTCACCCTAGCACACATCCTCCTTTTCAGAAGGCAGCATTGGCCATCTCAGGCCATAAGGCACATATAGTTTATCAGTGGCTTCCTTCATCAACCAAATAATTTTGCAGCATTTGCATTTAAGAAAGAATCAATATCAAATATCATGAATTTGTTATTTAATGCAAATTTTAATAAGTACTCAAATGTTACTGAATACTCATTCCTTTTTTTTTTTTTTTTTTTTTTGTTACTGATCTTTTCACATTTCCCTCTGTGGTGGTTTTGTTTTGATGAACCAGGTGGAAACACCAATGAAGTGAAGTGGTCTCATTAGCTTGGGCATGGTTTGAGGGTTTCCTAAGAGGTAAACTTTGTTCACCCTGATGTGTACAGGCAGCCTGATGAAGCTTTGATATGTTTTATTCAAACCATAGAAAGATATCATTTAAGTCAAATAGTAATTGTGGGCCTTACGAATTTGCCACTGCATGCCTAGAGGGAATTGCATCTAATTTGCTATTGAATAGCTGGGTGCCATCTCATCTTCTGATATCTGAGCTGAAAATGCACTGCTGGAAGATGGATCAATTACTTCTACTTGAATAAGAAACCATATAACTGATGCTAACGACAAGGGCATTTTGGGGTTGTAGAAACAAGAAGAGAGAACCATAGGAGGGTACAGTTAATTACAAAGAAATTAACTGACTGATTATGGCCTACATTTCTTGCTAACCTACCTGAGTTAGTTATTTTTCACAGATCAAAATAATTACACTGCAGTTATGCATATATTCAAACACAGGTCATTTGCCATCTCAATAAAAAGGGAGAGCAGGTAAAGATGTGTTAACCCTTTTCTTTAAGTAAATGAAACAATCTCTTTACTGTCAGTTGCCTTTCTTTAGGACAAATAATCCGTGTACTTCAAGCAGAAAAATAATCAAAAATACCTACATAATGAAATATGCTTCTTTGAGAAAGTACTTCTGGAATACTAGTACAAAAACTCTTCTGAGACAAAATTGGTAAAGCAATTTTTAACCAAAGGGTAGCTTTTCCCAAAGTCCATCCACACTCTGATTATGATCAGGTGTATTTGACTGCAAAGAGTCAAGATCCATAAGTCATTAAAAGAACAAGCATAAGTAACATTTTCTTTTCTAGAAATACTGCAAATGCTTAATTAGGATTGAAGTTGTCTCTGGGGTGACAGTACCCTTACTATATCCTAAATGACAGTCATTACCAGAACCTCATGCACTCAAATGCAAGAAAAACTGGGGAGCAACCTTGGCTGTGAGCACTGCAGAGGAAGCTCAGTAATGAATCCTGGCAATGAGGCTCTAATCATTGCTTTCATGGCAATTATGCAGCGTACTGATCAGGACTTCAGCTCATGGAGAAAGATGGACAATGAATACTGAATTTTAACCTGCCTTTTAAGACATTCTAAACTAATTTAATTGGGATCACATAATTACTCAAAAGGCAATCTCAAGTGCATTATCATCCTCCTGTGTCAGCCTTCCATGCCTTGTTATCCTGTTATAGTGTGTCAAAAAATTGTCACAGGAGACTGAATCTTACACAGGATAATAACCCTACTGCTGCTTCTTCAAGCCTTAAACCTGAGATTTGAAATAATGAGAGGGCTCTGCTGCTGGGAAGAACCTTTTTTATTTTCGGGGACTTTTTTTTTTTTTTTTTTTAAGCTAAACCACCCATTTACACCTGTCACAGGGCTTTAAAAACAATATTTTGAACAGTGGAATCTTCATGGCTTTTGTTCACTGATTTATTATGCATTATTTTCAGAGATATCCAACAGTCCCTTGCTTGCTGGGCTATATATATTCCTAATGATCCCTTTCCATCTCTGTAGAAAAGAAAGAACATGGAAATTATAGCTCTTAGGATGGCATATCATCTGTTTTTCACAGAAAGTTTACAAGTAGAATATATTCTGATTTTCTTTTCCCTTTCATTTGAATCCACAATGAAGCTGATAGGATGCTGCAGCAATATATGTCTTGGTGTTACTGTTTGTACCATTTATCACCAAAGAGAGAAAAAGGCAAATGAGCATTACCAACTAAATTCCTTTTTTACTTGTTATTCGTGACCACTCCCAAAAGCTTTGAATTCTACCAAAATGAAGGAATCTGATGGAACAGCTAAGATAAATAATTTTCAGACAAAGTCTTCCATCAGACTTGGCTTTTATGTGTCAAATAGCAAGATAATAAAATTCTTCTGCCACTGCCATCAGTATTTTTGGATTGGGAGCTTAATGATGCACAGACACATTGTCATTTCCAGTCTGTCCTCAAAAGCGAATATTAGACTGTCTTTCCTGCATTTCTTTTTACTTGGTAATCACTCATTTCACCAGCAGCAGCTGTAGCCCTTCCTGAAGGACTACCTCCCCCATTTCCAGGGGCCATAGGTAACCACGTTTTTATCTCCACAGACACTTTAAATTGTAACACTACTCCCCAGCTGGAAGTCATTGTAGATTCTTAAATTTACCTGCAAGTTCATTGCTTTGCATTCTTTTGCCAGACCATACTAAGTTCTGTAGCATGCATGGTGTGGGATTCAGAAAGGAGAAGCATCCCTTTTCATTTTGCTAATTTTCTGGGTGATGCTTTTAAAATCAGCTGAAAGAGAGACAAGCTATTGCTGACAGCAGGCTTGGTTTGAACAAAAGAGATCAATCTAGAGCCAGATCAGTCACTGCTGCAAGTGCTCCCAGCAGCATTCATATTTTTTTTACTTGAAGTGCTTCCATTTGGAACTGCTATGCACAGATTTTCTTCCTCTTCACTTTCATCAGCAATGGTGATTTGATATCAGGTTTTAAGGACCTGTAGGTAAATTCACATAGAGCAATCTGAAGATGACTGAATTACCCTGTTTCTAAAAAAATTTTTCAGACAGAACAGCCTAGGTAATCAGGGACAGTTATGGATCAGGTTTAATGTGGTGGCTGGGCACAGCTTTATGACCCATAAGTGAGAGTGGATGCACACTAACAAAGCTAGTTCAGCATATAATAGGCTCAGAGATGAGTGAAGAGAATTATTGGCACAGAGTGCTCCATGTACAACCCAGATGAATCTACCCTTGCTGCACATCCAGAGAAATGCCTCAGTGTATTTTTTTGACTTGGTGTAATGGTGAAAATTGGCAGAATTTAGGGGCGGAAGTGTTGGAGTATAAATAACCTGTGAGTTATGATGGTATTTCTGGTAGGGTGAGAAGCAATTAGGACTTCCCTAATGCAGAAGGGCTTAGAGCACTTTGGAAAGGACAATGGCCTCATGCTATTTTGACTTCCTAGGGGAGGGAAAAGAGAGAAAAATCAGTAGAAAACGTGTCTTCTTCCATGGACACACTACAGAGATGACCAGAGAAGGCCACTGTAGACAGAACCTGATACCATTGTATATCTATTTTTTTTTTACACTCCTGAGCAAATAGGGTTCATTCATCCCATTATCTAGAAAACATTAACATGTCAGTTATGTGACCAATGGAAATTAACTTACATTACAATTAAAAAAAAATAAAACAACCAAACCAAGACTGGTTGACACCGTTACTGGTATTTGTTTCCTGGCCAGTACATAAAGGAAATAATTATTTATTATTTTATAACTTTGTCACTATATCACTGACACATGTGATGATATTTTAATAAATATCAATTATATTACAGTTACACAGGCAGTCCCATGTCTGCGTAAACAGCAGTAAAAGTTTGGAGCTCTTAATACATAAATAAGTATGTACAACATCCTTCAATTTGCTGAAAACTGAAAACTACTACTTTTGGATCAAATTAACCATAAAACAAGATAGCTGTATAACAATTACACTATTTTATTAAATTCTGTTTACATTTATTAAAATAATATTTGAAGAAACTGCAAACCAAATCAAATTATACTAGTTTAAAATGTTTTAAAATATTTTTACTTTTTAAGCACATGTATTTTTAAATGTAAGCAGCTTTCCATTGCAAAATGAATTAAGAAATTATTTCATATTTACAGAAGTTTGGTCTATATCTACGCACAAACTCCAACAGTTTCCAAATGAAATATGTCAACAGAAAAGCAAAACCAAAATAAAAAGCTGTTGCCTCTCATCCTCATCTTTCATCAAAAACAGACTAATTAAAATCTGTATTATCATAAGTTAGAATTCATTGCATGTAATCATCAGAAAATTGAATATACTTTTCTTTGTTTCTTATTGCTTTGTTTTCTACACTGGTTTCTGTTGTGCATTCATTAAACATATAATAAACTGGATTGATATGAGCATATGAAAAAATATTTTGGGGTTACTTTTCAAAGAAGCTTTCTATTTTAACAGGTATAACTCAGTCCTCAATTGTTTTTTTTTAGGTATAATGGTAATAGCAGTAATTATGTGCTGCTTTATCAACATATTCTTAATTGTCACTCACAGTTATTTACATGTGAATTCAAAAATGGCATTTTACTTACTGCTAGGCAGCTGAGCAGTGTCACTTGTATAATTTATAACAGGACTAATTAAAATGAATGAGTTTTCTATAATGTTCTTTTCAGTGTTTACTGTGTGAAGTTTATTAAAATATTCAATGCAATAACAATAAAATCCATTTTCAAAGTAATAATAGGCATATATATTTAATTCAATGTTAACTTGCTTTCTGTTAAACTGAAAGTAGATTGAAAACTCTTTAATGGCACCATGGTGTTTTTGTTTATCTTATTAATGTTTTCAAATATGTCTCTGGAGAAGTGTCCTCATAGAATGGTTTGGGTTAGAATGAGGCCTTGAAGATCACCAAGTTCCAACCCCACTGGCTGACTTCAACTATACCAGGCTGCCCAGAGCTCCATCCAACCTGGCCTTGAATTTACCAATTCTGCTTCACCCTCCTGGTTATCCATCCCTGAAACCAAAGCTTTGAAAGGACATTTTGTGTAATCCAGCTCACTGGGTTTCTTCATTTTTTCTTAGTTGCTAGGGGAAAACAAGGATGTTATTGGTATGAGTCTCAACAGCTTGTGGCTGTCATTGCTTCTGATATTTTCTTGCTAAATGTCATTTTCACAAAGTGCTTTTTGATTATTTTCTCCTAACCACATGAATGGCTTTTGTCACCTCTTTGCATCCATGTCTAAGGACAATGCATTTCTCTCCTTTATCATAGTCATGAAAAGGCAATAACAGCATTCAGTGTTCAACAAGGTTACCAACTCTTCCACCATAACCAAATGTAGAAGGCTATACTTTAATAAATTACTTGCTACAAATACTCTAAACATACATTCTTGCTGTGGGCCCATTCTATTAGCACAAAGCATCAAACTAATTAGCAATAGCACACATGCAAATGAAGTTGTTCATCTTAAAGAACTTTGCATAATGCCCCTATGATTAGCAAAGCAATTAAAATAGCAATTCCATGTCATTAATAATTTTTTAATAAATTCTGTACAGTAGATTTAGTTCATTTTTTAAGTCCTAAATCAAAATATTTCTTTGCATCATATTCAAGACTTTGTATTGTTTCTTGGTTATATTATTAGTTTGCGTATTTTTAATTAATAACTGCAGCCACTAAATTAAAAAAAGTTTTCCATTGCTTCTCATACTTAAAACCAAACATTTATAAGAATACTGTCCTAAAATGAAAAAGTGGCTACAGAATGGCTGTGTCTTTATGACTCTATGATTTATTCTAGCAGGAGAGAGCGTTCGCATTATGAATTTCTATCCAGTGTCTTTTTATGAGAGACAGAAATAGATACTTCTGAGCTTAAGCAGGAAGGAATGAAAATGCTTTTTTTATACTCATTCTCTCACCTACTCACAGTTTCATGCACAGGTAGCAGTGCAGTGAATTCAAACCCTTGTTTACTGTTCACTGACTGACCCCAGGGATATAAAATTTGGGTCTATGGCTGTGGAGGCAAGTGCACCTCTGTGCTGTACCTGTAAGGATCTGTTTTTCAAGACAAAAAATTTTCGCAGTCATGTAGAAAGATATAAGGTGAGAAGTACCAGCAGGCATCCTTTCATCTGTTTGCTGAATCCTCTCTCTGCCCTGTGTATTAATGAGGCCATATGCCTAACACACTGATATCTTTAATTTATGGGTTTATAAAAAATAAAATCAACCCTATCTTCAGAAAGGGGCTGGTGTAACATTCCTTGCTGTTTTTTCTCATATCCTCTCTTCACGTGGCCTGTGAGCCCTTCTCAAGATGAGTAGGAAAAGCTGAAGGTGTGCACTGAAAGATGCTCTGTGTGTGCAAAGGGTGGAAGGGTGACATTCCTTTTTCTTTGGAATGGCATGAAGCAACCCAGGGTGAGGGAGAACTGCTGGGAAAGAGCTCTGCAGAAAAGGTCCAGAGAACCCAGTTTCACATGAGCCAGCAGTGGGCCCTGTGGCAAAGGCAGCCCCAGCACCCTGGGCTGTGTTGGCAGTGCTGGAGCCAGCACGTCTCTGGAAATGATCCTTTCCCTTCACTAGGCACTGGTGAGTCTGCAGCTGGAGTAGTATCCTACTGCTAAGGAAAAGAGGGAGAGGGGGAGTGCTCTGGAGTTCCAGGTAGGACTTCCCAAAGTGGCCTGTGTTCTGTGTGCCATGGAAAGAGAGAGGCTGTAACCCATTCCATTTCATTTCTCCATCACTGCGATGACCAATTCACACTGCTACAGTTCATCTGGTATGAAAAGGGAATTTCCTTGTGCTCTCCTAGTAGCTGTCCTAGCTCCCCCTCCACTAAGTGTCACTCAGGATGCCCTCTAGGGGACTTCTACAACCAGTGCTATTTCATTCCCTTAATTTCTGTCAAGAAAGGAGGCAAGTCAGCTTTACACAAAATAGCCCAAACCCAAATGCTGAAAGAGTATCTCTATTTTAACTAAACATTAGGATCTACCTTGAATTCCCCCTGAGAAACGGTATTTAAAAAAATGTACAGTGTAGCCCAAATTCTGCTCTGGTCATTAAGAGCCATGTACAAGCTCTTTAGTCTTTTCTTCTATCACTAAGCTCCTTTATTTGCCTTCCAAATCAGTATGACTGACTGCTTTTTCAGAAAGCTTCTTCAAAATGCTTTCTATCTCAGAGATTAGTGCACTGTATTGCTCACCTTTATCCCATGTTCTTAAAGCCAAATGGTTTTCATTTAAAAATCGCACTATCATCTGAGAGCAGTGGAAAAATGAGCACTGAAAATTTTAGACTTCAAGATACTTCTTCCTTTGCTGACCAAGTTGAAAATTCATATCATACCACAGTTCCTAGTGCAGCACATCTTTACATTGAATCAATATGGATGTGTTGGATACTGAAGTGTGCTTTGATCTTATTTTCTTTCCTCCAAAGAAAATTTATACATAGTATGATGTATATGTAGTTCTTTTCCATCTTGTTCTTTAGCTCAGATGACATGATATACTTTGATAAGGAATGCTGCTCAAGAAATGTGGGAAGAAAAATAAAAAAAAGAAAGTAGCCAATATGAAGGTATTGGGTTTTTTTCTTTTGAAATTGGTTCTTGGAAGGCAAACAAAACCCCTAAACATTTTTGAATATCAGAATTATGCTGGCTGAGAATTAGGGGTGAGAATGGGGGTATCTTTATATATATTCAGGGTACCCTGAATTCTTTCTCTCTCTCTCTCGCTCTCTTCACACACTTCTTATTTTAAAAAGTTCATCTTTGTCTAAACTGACATATCTCTGTGCAGTTGTTCATCTTTGCAGAAACCATTTTGATATTTACTTAACTCTGCTTTAAAGCAATTTATTCTCCTCTTGTGAATGATCTGCTCTGTATAAGCCTCCCAAGGATCCATTTGAATAACCCATGACAGATTAAATCTTAGAGAAGTGTAGAAGGTATTTTGAGTGTGGTGCAGAGCACGGGGAAAGGGGTAAGGGGTGGGAGGACATGAACACAGTGGCTGTCCCAGCATGTTCCTGCTGCTCCTGTGTGATGGTGACAGGTGAGCTTTGCTTGCTGAGCAGCTTGAGGACAGCACTGCTTGACCCAAGCAAGAGATGAAAGGAGCTGGGTGCAGCATGACCCTCTTCCCTTCACAGGAAGGTCAGTCATGATAACATTTGTTTGCAAAGAGAAAGTTTTAGATTTTTACTTCTACTGGCTGCTCTGAATGTTTTCACCTGGGAATCCATGCCTAAGGTGGTCCTGAGATCAGACCAAATGTTTCTGTTTCATCTAGAAACCTTCCAGTGTTTCCATCTATATTCAACTTTCCATTACATCTTCCAATTTATAAATTGCTTAGAGAAGAAAAAAAGAAGCTTTTACAATGTCAGTTATTTCCAAAGTCAAAGGTCTTGGCATAAAAAAAGGAGCTGGAAGTTTGCAACAATTTCTCACATTTTTTAATAAGGAGGAAGGGGGCACGCTGCCATTTATAGAAATTTATTGCTAGTACAGTTTTTGTTTGCTACAATCTCTCACCAGATGAGCTACATAACTAAAGGTAAACCCTTCAGATTACCTATCCTTTTTTACTGTCTCAGACTTTACGAGCAGAAACCTGCTGGAAAACGTTTACCTTTCTCAGAAATGTCATTACTGCTTTCCAGATTGGTTCCTATTGCAAAATCAACAGAAATGCAAGAAGTGCTACAATTCAAGCTTTTCAGAGAGTGGTAAAATACCACCAGAGAAATGAAACTGTAGAAGATGTCAGCCATCTGTTGTTTAACCCAACCAAAATGTATTTATTGCAATTCTTTCATGAGGACTGTGACTTTAGAAGCCAACACAAGTGCATTTGTTGGCAGCAGAAGGCATCCTTTAATTGTAATAGGAAGAGGAAACATTCGTCTTTCCCTGATGATACAGAATTTGGAGAAATAGTATCAACAAACACAGAAACATCCTAAATGAAGAATCCAGCTAACAAACACATTGTACTCTCTTGTGTGGATGACAAGATGTTCTAATATGAATCAGTCAGATGTTAGGTTATAAACAGAAGTCTGCAACACATTCTTTCTTACTGACTCACTCAATCTCATCCAGCAGGATATTGTCAAAAATAGAGAAAAATGGCAGCAAAATGAAAATCAAATGTGAAAAAGACCTGAAAGAGATGCTAAAAATGCATCTATTTTTATTAAATTTCAAGACTTCAAAGACCTTTATGTAAGTGTCTGTTTTAGTTCAGAAAAAATCTGATATTAGGTGATTTATTTATTAAGGTATTAACAACACTTCCAAATCAAGTTAATCACCAAAATGATAGACATATTTTTCAAGCATGGATTTGACTGATGACAACAATTAGCAGCATAATAACATATTTGTTTCAAGTCCAAATTAAAATTAGAAATTCAATAAGCTGTTGTTCTTTGGAAACCCATCTAAGTACATCACAAGGATTTTTTGATACTTCTAAAGTGAGAAAATTCATCAGTTCTCATTGTGCTGAAAATGAAGCCAATATTTTCAAATATGGAAAAGCAGGACTCATAGAAATATTTCATAGATTAAAACATTCTTTAAAAATAGCCTTACAGAACAGCATTCTTCTGAAATGGCATTACAAAAAAAATCAGGTGGATTAGTTTGTAGAATTTGTAGTACATAATTATATTTAATTTATTTTTAAATTATTTTTTCCCCTTTTGTTTGTATCACCATAGGAATTTTCTTTTCTCTTTCATTTTCCCTTTTTTTTTCTATGAAAAAGATACATTTTACCTATAGGAAAATGTGAAAATTTTCTCATTATTATATTATTAAATTGCATTGGGAAACAAGACAAATTCTGCCTCTGGAAGCTGCATTTCCTACAGTAATAATTTTAATTATGCTTGTGTTATGAAATTCTGCCTCCAATTAAGGGACAGAAATATTGCTATTGATGTAAATTGAACCAGGATGTCATCCATAAGGTAATTTCCTTCTTAACAGAAAATCTGGTTTAAATATGGAGCTTACAACAACCCCAGTAGAGGAACTAGAGTCAAGAGCTGGGTGAAGAAAAAGCAATCTGAGTTTTGATGGTTTTATTAGCATGAAATGAAGCAAGGGAAACAGGATGTTCTCAAAAGTGGTACAAATAAAAGCTGATTATCCCATACCACAGTAATGTGTGTACTGTATATGCTGTCAAAATATTTTTAAAACTTTGTTTGCAGTCTTAATACCTGTGAATCCTTTGTCATTAGAAAAGTTAGGTGCTGCAGTTCTCTTTACATGTCTGGAATGGATCTTTGAACTGGTGATAAATTGAAACATAGCACAGGTTGTAGTCAGAATCTTTCTGGTTGTGAGAACAAGTTGGACTCTAGTAAACAAGAGATTTTGTTTCTTCTTGCCATAAAGTCACCATTACAATTACAGCTTGTGGCCTCTGTATGTGGGGGCATCATCTTTCATCCATAGCTTAGTCCTTCCATTGGAGTGTCTTATTCCTGTGAGCTTCTGTGGAAGGAGCATTGAGGCAGTGGGGTGGCAGCACCCTTGTGGTTCTGTCAGTGGTGTAAAGATGAAGTCCATCCTTCTCCAAAATGGGAGAAAAGATAAAAAAAGAAGATGCTGAAGATCATAGAATGAGTCTAAGGAAAGCAGGCTGGTAGATAGCTTGTGTGTGAGACAGCCAAGTTCCTGCATGCCCATGAGCAGTAGCAACAGTCAGAGTAGCAAACCCATGGGATACATCTGAATCTGTGCAGAATGGAACTGAATTTGTGCTGACTGCCAGGGACAGGTGTCCTGTACCTGTCTGGACATGAAATGCAGTAAGCTGATCATAATGGTTTGGTTTTATTTTTTGCATTTGAATACACTTAAATTGAGATTGTTTCCAAATTAATTCATGTATTTTAAATTAGTTGCATCTAAAGGCTGTGTAAAACAAGTGCTTTCATGCATAATAAATTGTTCGGTAATCTTTTTTTAATGTTTCATAATTGTCATTTAATTTCATTTAATCTGCTTGTTGTTTCTTCTTTAGCCATTTGATAGGACTGGGTGTGTCATCCTACATATAAACCCATATTTTCACCTGTTCCATAAAAAAAGAGTTAAAGCATGAAGTTTGGTGGTATTTTGCAGCAAAGAACATCTAACAATAAGTGGCAACATTTTCTGTTCTACAGCCTACTTTGAAAGTTGTTCTTTTGGACAAGCAAAACTCCCCACATTGCACATTGCTCATGTTTATAGTTTAGTAGAATTTAAGCCTTCCGATGTCTCCAGTTATTGTCATCAAATAGGGTACACCTGAATGTGAAATCCATAACATCAAGTTTTATTAATATTTGAAAGAAAATGCTATTAAAAGCAAGAGTATAGTTCAGTAGCCTATTAAATGAACAAAAGTAAAATCACACAAACTCTGATGCTTATTTGATTCTGCTTTGTTTCCATGGTAACTATAAATAGCTAATTGTAGTACTCTTAAAAATATTTTTTGCCTTTTTCTTTCTTAACAATGGATGCTGGTTGTTTTATGGAGGGAAAGAGTCTGTGCAGGAAATATTAACAAATTGCTTTACGTTGTTCAGAAGTCCAAGCTGATTTATTGATATAATTAACCTTTATTATAGCTTAATTTATCCTAAGTTAATAATTATAATAAATAGCATTTTGTTGACTAGAAGTATCTAGTGGCTTTCCGCAGGACATGACTTTATTATCCATCTTGATTAATATCTTAATTTTTGCTGTGGAAGCTGGAATTATTCTCACATGAATGGTTTTTACTGATGATACATAAAACAGGAGAGAGAATTAATATGTGGTAATATTGCTGCAAAGAAATAATAAAATTTATATTGAGATATGGTATTTATGGGAAGATTAGAAATTTAGCCTAAAAATATCAGCTTGAAAAAATGTGAACATACACACTTCCAGCAAAATAACACATTTTCAGTTCAAGACATGAAGCAAGGTCTAGCAACATTCTAAAATGCATTCCAGGGACCATAATGATGGACAGCAGGTGAAGTCAATGTTCCATGTAATACAGGTGCTCAGAAGGCTTACAAAACTTTATTCTGAGCCTGACAGGAATTATTTATATCTCAGCATGGAGCAGTGCAGAACTCACATTCAGTCTAGTATACTTCTCTGGGACAATGAAATAGATGAGCATCCTGTGATGTTTGCTTAAGAAATCCTTACAAATAGCAGCAAATATTTGTACTTGGAATTCATTGTGTGATTCTGTATGTTTCCTAGTCAAAATGTTTTGTTTTCTATGACTAGGCCCAATATCAAGATACCCAACTACAGCAATGCTTTTATGTATGATTTATATAATTTTCAGCAATCAATATTTCCAAAACAGACCCCACCTGAAAAATCTACAGTGCTAAAAATTCACCTTTGTGAAAACGGTTACCTGTTAGCACCATGCAAAGCTTTAAACCCAGTGTAACAGAACAGGGGAACTGGAGGGCTGCACAGCCCCCGGGAATTCATCCAGATTTGACTCTGCTCTAAAAAGCATGTGAGTCGTGTACTAAGATGCAATTTGCAATTCTGTAAGGAGTTCATGGCTTTGCATAGTTTCATATGTAAAGCGAACCAAAATTTGTGAGTCTTGTTTGAGGTTTAGAATCTGTCATAATCTGGCTCTCACAGAAGTTCCTCAGCATGCACAAGCAGAACACCAATGAGAAAAAGTCAAAGAAACAAGAATTGAATGCACACGTTCCAGCAAGTGAGGATTTAAGTTTCACACTGCTTTGCTAATGAGAAAGCAGCCAATCATTTTTTATAAATAATTGCTGAAAGTCATGAGGAAAATAAGGAAAATAGTCCCAGTTTTGTGTCCCTGAAGAAATTTCTAGTAATTTCTTTAGAAGCAGAATATGAAACATACAGTTCACCTACCAAAAGTCACTAGTCCCTAGATGTGCAGAAGCTTCTCTTACCTGTGTGAAAATTAGAGGTTATTTCAGAATTTCAAGAAGGCAGCAGTTATATTGAAGGAATACCAGCTGCTGAACAGCCACTTCTTTCTAAAGACCAGTCTAAACATGTGGAACAAAAGCTTGTTGGTTCTCCTTGGAAGTTCAGTATAAGAGGGAAAGCAGAAATAGGAAAGTAATAATGTTCATTCCTGGTGCCTCTTTTGTGGTGGCTCGTAAGGAATCTGAGGAAAGGGAGATGGCTTTCTTTCCAAGGTCTTGGCAAATTTCAAGTCCCACAGAACCAGAATATGTCGACTACAGACCTGTGGCAGGAACTACTGTCCTTTGTCCATTCCCCAAAATACACAGTGCAGCAAAGTGAGAAGGGGTTAGGGAGAAGTATGGCGCAAAGGAAAATACGCTCCTCAGATTCCTCACTCACAAGGAGGAAACCTTTTCTATGCTGAGGAGAGGATCAGTCCAGCCCTCAGGAAAACAGACATCACAGCAGATGTCAAGAACAATGTTTCTTTATCACTAGACTGTGAATTCTAAAATCATGTTTAAAACTGATTTGGAACAAAAACCAGTTCAGCCACTGATTCAAACTTTAATTCAAGTTTAAGCAGCTGTCTTGTAGCATAATTCATCAAAATTCTGTGAAGACAGAACTTCTGCTCAATAAAAGCTCTGCCAGGAGTAACCACCACAACTAGTAACTCTCTGCTGCTTGGGTACCAAAACATGGGTGGTAAAAATGTTATAAGAAAAAATCTGAAAATATCTATTTTGCTTTTGGCTTGCCTACTTACTCAGAGGAGAAGTAATGCTTTCCTTTCAGTTCGACTATAAACAGAAAGGTTTTAGATACAGAGAAAATATTTAATATTTCAAACTGATTTCTTGGACTGGCATTTTTAGTGAAAAAACTCTTTGTCAAAGCTATTCATCATATCCTTCAATGTCCAGCTAAGTAAGCACAGAGATGTTTGTGCATTTAATGCCTGATATTTAAGCCCCCTGATTTAAGTTTTTACATTACCCAAGTGGAATTTGTTTTTTAAGCAATTAAGCAATTATTTATATTCATTTTATCTTTTTCTGATTAATTAATTTAATTTTTATAATCAATAAAAATATTAATTCTATCTAGGAGTATGTTATTGTCTATTCAGCTAATGAATTGTTCTATCCCCAGAATAATACATGCATAAGAGCAAATGGCTTTTTGGGTTTTTCCATATATACAAGAATTCCTTAACATGGTTCTGTTTGAGAGTTATTTAGAAGTATAGCTTAAAGGAATCTCTAACTAAAGTAAAATATTCCAAAAGAACCTTTACCAGTTCCCATTGAGCAGTTGGAGGTCACAGGGCACACTCATCTGAACTTGAGGTTACAAAGTAATTTTGTGGCTCTGAAGCCACGCATAGACTTTGTTTTAATAAAGGTGAGACTAACAAGGAGGTGGTTAGTGCTATCCATGATAGCAAGAACTTACTGAAACTCTTTGTACAGTTCTCATTTAAAAAGTATAAAAAGAATGTCAGAAGTTTAATTTATAAAAGAACTCAAAGAATAATGTACTGTCTCAACTTTAAAAGACTAAAAAAAAGTTAATCTATTTTACTAAACAAAAAGAAGGTTAAGAGGTGAATTGTTTGTAGTCTGCAGCTGCCCACATGAGGAAAGTATTCTGGTGGTAGAAGGCTCTTTAATCTTGCAGATAAATAGAGAATGAGACCCAGTGGCTGGAATCAGAAGATTAATAAATTCAAAGTCAAAATAGACTTTTCAGCAATGAAATTTAATTAAATTGTGCAAAATATGCTGGAGTTTGTAGTGTATCTTCCACCGTTTAAAGTCTTTAAATCAAGATTAGCTGTCAGTTTAAAAGATGTGCTCAAACACCAGCATTGTGGGAAAGGTGAAGAAATCAGTGGTTGAAGTTTTTGGAGCTGTTTTGCAGGAAATCAGATTTGGATGATCATAATGGTTCCCCCTGGATAAAATCCTATGAAACTTCTGAAGCTTAAATTCTGTTGTCCTTTCTCATAGTGAACATTATTTTCCTTTGTAATTAACCTCTTTTGAAGCCATTGGCACTTCACATCCAATATGTGTAACAGAATCTGGCCCTCAGGAATGCTGCTCTACATCCTCATTCTGTTTTAGCACCAGTAAGAAAAATAACATTTGAATTTGTAAAACATGTAGTTCTCATGTGTATTATGATTGTGACAGAAATCTTTGTACGATTATTAGTGTTACTTCATTATTTGTCCACCTCCACTCCACCCTGGCATGTCTTTGTGCTGGGTAATGAGTGACCTCTGCTTACTGAGAAGAAAGCCCTTGGAGAATTTTTAAACCTGATTACTCAGGATTGCTCAGTCCATGGAATTATCCTGAGTTCTACTCAGTGATGCCACTGGAACCTCCTTTTTACAGGGTAATCTTTTCTGCACTCTGGACTCTAGTGCTACAAGAACTGGATAGTGACATTTTCTGGTCCGTTTACCCTGAGCATGACTTTCCAGAGTAGTGATTCATCTTCTCCAGATAGGAATTTCACATTTCTGCTTTGATCATATATATATATATAATTGCACATATATAATGAGCTTGCTTTGCTGGGACACAAAAGACCTACTTCTTACATACAAAACATGCATAAAATAAAGAGGGCTCCATAGTGAAGAGGGCGCTGATATATCTGGGGTGATTTATAACATGCTCAAAGAAAGTGATTTTAACATGCTCATGAAGTTTGCCTTGGTAAATATATTAGATTAACTGCAACCGAAAAATTATTCACAATTTATCAGTGTTGTACAAGTAGGCCCAACATATCTTAGAGACTTCTTGGAGAAGTAAATACTCAAATGTACATTAAGTGAAGGAATGGACAGATGGAACCCTGCTTCTCCCACCACCCAGGAAAAATAACCCAAGCTAGGTGGAGGATGAGTTAAGTCAGAGGATAAATATTGGGTCAATATTTATCCTTTACAAAGCCTTTTTGTTATGCTCTGGTATNACTAGGTGGAAGATGAGTTGGATCAGAGGACAATATTTATCCTTTACAAGAGCCTTTTTGTTATGCTCTGGTATTTCGTCTTGTAACTGGCTAAAATAAATCCAGTTGATATTACCGTGTACAAAAATTCTCTTGCAGTACATAACTTTATATGTGCAATAATGGTAATTCTACAGACAGGTCATTTTCATCAACTAAACTGCAGCATAGTCTGTAGTTAAGTATTTAAAACAGACCACTAAAAAAGGTTAAATTGAATCCACAAATTTCACTTACCTGATTAAAATTTTCTATTGAGCAAATGTGGTGTTCCCTATTTGTGATAAACAAGATGGTATTCCAAACGCTTACCTTCCACTACAATAAGAAAATTACATTGTAATTTAGAGGGCAGCTTGCACTCGTTTTATGAGACTATTTCCAGAAGGCATAACTAGCAAACTGACAACATGCTTTTGAAATAGCTCATATACTTTCTTGTAAAAAAATGTACTGCACAAATGTTATTAATTTGCCTCGCTGTTTTATATTTGCATTATAATGCTGCTCTATCTAAAGCAGGTAATGCAAAAACCATCACATAGCCCAAGTCATACACAATGAATATATTCAGGTATTCAGATTATATATTTTATTCTTAATTTAAATCATTATTTTAAATTTAATGTTTACTTAATATTTCCTTATTTTATTTTCTAAGTGCAAAAAACATAATAATTGCATAAAGATCCAATCCTATTAAACCTCTATTGTGAAATTCAACAATAATATCCTCATGTTTGCATATTATTACATAATTATTTGAAATTATATGAAGTCATGTTTGAATGTTCCACACACAAGTGACTGCAGAAATCTACCCATCAACATCTTGCATACGTTCACAGTAGAAATTGCTCTCCATAATGAATGTTTGGATGTAAAACTTCTGCTTCTGTAAAGAGGTCCAATCAGATGGTCAAACTTCTGAGATGGTCAATAATGTTGTAGTTCAACCCTTTTGGGCAGACAAGCACCACATAGCAGCTCACCCACTCCTGCAGTGGAGTGGAAGAAGTAAGAAATCTCATGCACTGAGATTTGACAGTTTAACAGGTAAATCAAAAGCCACACACATGAGCAAAGCAAAGCAAGGAATTCATTCACCACTTCTCCTGGGCAGGCAAGTGTTCAGCAGGAAAGCTGAGCTCCATCAATGCAATGGTGGCTTGGAGAGACAAATACCATAGCTCTGAATGCTCCTCTTCCTTCCTGATTCCCCAGATTTTATTGCTGGGAATGAGCTCCATATGCTCTGAGATATCCCTGTGGTCAGTTGGGTTTAGCTGTCCCAGCTGTGTCTCCTCCCAGCTTCTTGTGCCCTCCCAGCCTGCTCCCAGGGGAAAGGTGCAAGAGACAGAGGAGGTCCTGACAATGTGAGCTTAGCTCAGCAGCTCAAAAGCTGAAACAGCCCTGTGCTATCAACTCTGATTTCAACACAAATCCTAACTACAGCAACTTATGGGTTGATAAAAAGAAAGTCAACTTTATCCCAACCAAATCAATGAGAAAAAATAGTTTTGCCTAAATATACAACAATGGAATAATTAAATTTAGTCATGGAAATCCTGTAAATACAATGTCAAATCCAACTTTTATAGACACTGGCCCTTTGATGACAAAAGATTTGATTTTTTTAAAAGAAAGTTATTATGCCATCAAGCAATGAAAGCTGTATACTTCAAGTCCGTTAATGAAGGCTAACATGTCTGGCATTTACCATTTTCACCTCCTTGGAAAGCAGTCTAGATCCAATTTAATATCTGCTAGGGAGTCAGGTTGATCTACTTTGCATACATATAAATTTCCAGCTCATATCCCAGTATGGCAGCCAAATTCCTGATGTGCTTCTTCAGTGAAGAGTCAGGGAGGTGTGCTGAAAGCCTTGGATTTACTCAGAAACTTCATCTGCATTATTGATGTTTTTTTCCATTTTGCCACTTTGTAGGACAAAACATCTGGAACAGAACCAGATTTTGAAAGTTATTTTTACTTTCAGTCAATAGACTTAACAATGAAATGGCTGCCAGGTTTTTCAGGCATGCAAAGCTTCTTAATTTCTTCATCACCTTGATATATTAATGTTTCTCAATTTATTTTGAGTTTGTTTTTTTGTTTTGTTTTGTTTTTGTTTTTTTTTTAATAAGATAATATTTATTTCACGCACTATAAGCTCTATTCACAGGAATAAGCTCTATTCACAGGAATTAATAATAATCTTTGATAGCTGACTATTTGATACTACAGGAAAAGAACTTAAACATTCATGAAAACATGAAAAGCCTCCTCATCTCTTCCATCCCTTCTTCTGCTTCCCTGCTCTAACCCCCCCAAACTTGACAGGATTCAGTTTCCTAGTTTTGTCTATCTGAAAGTTAAGCATTGTTAAATCTTTAAGGGGCAAGAGAGGGACATGATCCAATGGACGTTTATTGCATCCACGGACCTGGAAAGGTTAAATTTACCCCAGGATGCAGAAAAACCTAGAAACTGTTTTTGAACCAGACACACAGTCTTTAAGTGGCTGCAGGCACTATGAAGAGCACACACTGTATTTGTCCATAGTGCCCCACAGTGACATAAGCAGATAAAGAAGCTCACCACAACTTCAGTACTGGAGCATCAGGTGCTTGCATCTGAATGAAATTCCTCCCTTCTATGTAGAACTCTTGGAGCTGGTGATATTTCTCACCATGGCTATTTCAGGTTAGATCCTGTTGCTGTGATCCTGACCACAATCCATGTAATCTTTTCACTGACTGTCACTGGAATGGTGTGCTTTTGTTGTCCCACCTCAGTGTGCACACGACATCCTACCCCTCCATCCTTCTTGAGTGAGCTGTTGTACATTTGTGGTCACTTCTTTTGTCCAAAGGGTAGCAAGAGTCTCTCTGCTTTTACTCAGATGCCAGTGCAGGTAGAAGTGCATTATAAGGATCTGCAGTGAAATATTATCTTAGCAATTGAAAACAATTTCAATTTGAATTTGGGAAAAAGAGGGCTGTTCTGTTTTAGAAAATTATATATTTTACCACAATTGAAATGAATAAAGGGAGTGCTTTTTCAGTTTAGAGGTTTTTCTCATTATCTTAGATTTTAAGTATGATTGTTGGATTTCCAGCAGAGAGAAGCAGTTTTGAAAAACATTTTGCTACAGTTAGTTAATTCTTCCCTACATGTGCTATATTCAATGTGTCCATTTTAAAACCAAATGAGGCAGCTCTGTCTTCCTTAGAATCTACAGCAAACCCTAGATGTGCCAATTTTAGAGTATGCTCACTTCTGTGGGAATATGGTTTCCTAATCTTTATTGCATGTTAAAATTAAAATAATAAAACCCTTGCTTTTTTCATAATAGCAGGAAATACACAGGTGGCTGAAGGATTTTTATAGTTCTTCAGCTTGCTCTTAAAACTAAGAAATATAATTTTTAGAAATGTGTTAAGAAAACCCATGCTTGTAGAATTGTTTCAGAAGACAATATGGGATGGTCAACTCATTAACCTCTGAGTATTTTCCCTGCAATGTATTGACACATTGCCAAACATAATTCTCTCCAGCAGTGGCCATTCATGATACTAGATTGAAAACAAGGTGTCATGAAACAAAACAAAACAAAACAAAAAAACCAAATCAAACCAAACCAAACAAAAATTTTAAAAACCCTCTTAAAAGCCTAGTTCTGCCTCCTACAATAGTCTGATACAAGAAGTTAGGCACTAAAAGATGTAGGGGATCTTCAGGCCTTCTGTAGGCAGAATTGTAATATTTGAAATAGTACTTCATTGTTATTTTAGCAGGAAGCCTCAGCTTTATTTGGAAGGAGTTATTTTTTTGTTAACAGACACATTTGTGACTAAAATCAGTGCCCAAAATTCTCTGAAGAATTCTTCAGAATTCTTCACATACAGTGAAGTCAAGTCCTACAGAATCCAAAGAAAGGAGTGAAAGTCATCTTAACAAATTAAGGAATCTGTAATGTAGGTATTTTCTTCTGATTGATTGACCTGAATGTCCTTTGGAGTAAACACAAGTGGTGTCCAAAACATGTCAGATGTATTGCATCTTACAAGTGATAATTTAATTCTACTGGCCAAGGGCCAGTTAGCTTTGAGGTAATCTGTGCAAATGTAGACTTTGCAAAAGTTAAAGTAAGATCCAGTCTTAATCATTCCTTTGCTGGGAAAGGAATTTAAATTCCCTGGCTCTTGGCATGTTTTTCATTGAGGAATCGCAAGCGTGATTAATGCTGGGCTCCATCAATGATCTCTCCTATCTTGTCATGAAGGAGTGGTTTATGCCACTTAAAGGATCATTGCCAAAGGTACTGCTCAAAGCAGATTTTACCATAAATTTGTGACTTTAACAGAGTCAGTGGCAAGGTTCACTCTATTGCTTGCTACATGGTGAAACATGTAAAGGAAAATCAAGTTAGAAGCAATTTAGAATGACTTACATGGAAGCCAGGGTTGCAACAGGGCAAGGGTGTAAAAGGGTTTAGCAGCACTTAATCATTGACTAATTTAACATTTACAAAGTGATTTGATAGAGTTTACTACAATTGCAACAGTGATTTAATTATAGATCTGAGCAGCAACATGCATACTGTACTAGCTAGAGGGTGTTTAAATCAATACATACAGACACAAACACAGAGATGTATACATTTAAATGCACAAAGGCATACCTGTTAAAAGTTCCCAATCCATCTTGCTCCACAGAGTGGCAGTGTGGTTGCCCCTTGCCTCTGCGCCCATAAACATATTAATCCCCTACTTAATTGTAATTTGAGAGAATTTTTTTGTTAGGCTACCTACTTATCAAGATTTTGTCAAATTTGAGTGAGTAGTATTATACATGCAAGGCAGTCTTTGGAACAGTGCCACCCACTTAGCTTTTCTCTACACTCTAACATACATAATAGTATTGAATAACAGAACATAATACAACAGAAATTAGCAAACTTATGCTAATTTGTGTGCATAAATTGTGCTGGGTGCAGCATCTGAAGCAGAGTTTCTGTCACTGTTGGTGACCGCATGAATCAGGTGTCCCACCGGCACTGGTCTCATTATTCTTCACTCTTTCCAAGACATAGTATATCTTCTCTGTGTCATGATGAACATGGATTAGAATTTTTTGTCCATTGTTTCAGACATGTTCTAGCAGCTGACACAGGCCAACATGTTGCAGTAGTTTCTTTACCAATGTAAGATTCATTCCAAGGAGGATAGGCAGTAAATCCTATGGTGTGCATCTAGATTATAACAGTAGACAGGTTGTGACATGACCTGAATAGCTAAAGTCAGTTCCCACAATTTTGGTAAAATTACAGATATTTGAGTGACTGCTCATCTCTACAGTGGTGTTGTCTATAAGGATAGTGTCACAAATAGTTCTCATTCAGACACATCTATTTCCAGCATATCCAAGTACAGTTTCAGGAGTTTCATCAGGATGTATTTCAAAATGGCATTTGTTCAGTGTCAAAGACAAATGTCTTAGGCCTTGATGCTATTACTTTTACAATTAAATCCTTGCTTTTCCCGTACAGCACATACATCAACATTGACAATTTAACATTTGTTCCCATTTTGCTGGGCTTGTACTCCCTGTCCTATTGGTTAGAGTATAGTTCCTTTATGGTTTAATCCCAGTACAATGATCTCCACACAACCTTCTCTTCTCCAGGCTGAACAGCCCCAGCATTCTCCACCTGTCCTCATAAGGGAGATGATTCCATCCTCTTATCAATGTCATGGCCTCCTCTGGGTTTACTCCAACAGATTCTATGCATAGAGCTCTATCTGATCTATCTAAGAATGCAGAGCAAGGTTACATTATTCTCATTATGTCTAGAGTTTGTCTATCTTTGCAAAAGCTAGTGCCACTAAACTTTAAACTAGATCTTAGGCCTTCTCTTACTAGCTAATAGAGGCACTTAAAATCCTCTATTTATTTAAGGCTAGACTTATATTTCTACTTCATGTCTGTGTGGATTTATGTATTTTAGATTTTCTGAAGGTTCTAATTGGATTCTCACATTTCTGAGCACTGCTGGGCCTGTATGGATCTGTCCCAGGGGGGATTCATACTCCCACACACCAGAATTGTATGCACTGCTCCAGGTGGGGTCCCACAAGAGCAGGACAGAGGGGCAGAGCCCCCTCCTTCGACCTGCTGCCTATGCTGCTTTTGATGCAGCCCAGGATTTGGTTGGCTTTGTGAAGTGGGAGTGCTCAGATAGGGCTCCTGTTAGATATGGTTTATTTTGATGTAGCATCAGCTAACCTCAGGACACCAGCCTGGAAGGCCTCCTGTCACTAGCATTTTTGCAGGACATTTGCTACTGTCATTGTTCCAAATTCATCTGCTTTAGAGTCTGACCCTGCTGGGAAACCTGCAGCAAATAATAGTGCTTGTTTCTCTTGTTTGAGCTGTTGATCCTTACATACAGTGTACATTTTTGCTCTAGGACTTCTACAATTTTTTTCTCCCCATCCTCATATTTTCTTGTTCTTTTATGGTCACTTCTCCCAGTGGCAGTTTTGCTGAGACTGAAAGCAACAGGATACAACTGGAAGCTACCACTAATTTAATATTATTGCTTTTTATTTTTTTTAATATTTTATGACATGAAATTCTGACTGTTCATCCCTGTCCATTGGGATTAGAAGTGGCCTATTATTTTCCATTGTCTCTCCTAGTGAAAGACTGGCAGTTCTTGAGAAAAATAAAAGAAAGAAAAGAACATGTGATTCCATAGAATTAGATTGGTAAATTTAGAGCCATCATTCCTATTCGCTCCATGCTTCAGTGTTCATATAAATTATGACCTGGATGTTCAAAATCATCTACTTATGTGTTCTTTGTCTACTCTGAGGGGTTACAAAAGTACCTTAAGGGAATGGTAGGGCTGCTCATAGAAAGTCTTGACAAGGTGCACTTTAGGGAAATTGATAGCAGTTTAATGTGCAAATGTGTAGGCACTCAAGCTATCTGGTGCTTTTAAATATCAATTTTTCTGACAATAGATCTGCCTTATCCCATATACATTCAGTACTTCCCTTTGTATCAAAGAGCAATAGCCTAAAAATATCTAGGGAGACAATGCAAAGGTTTTCCTAACTAGAAGTGACTTAATCCTTAGTCATTTTTCTGAAAGCAATTGTTATAAACCCACTCTTATTCCATGCACTAGACCATAAGAGATAGATCTGCCATACAGTCTAATTTATAACTTCTGAATGCCAAAACTGTTCTTTCCCCATATTTAGCTCATACAAAATATAAAAAAGTGAGATAATTTTTGTTTCTAATACTTTTCCCCAGAACTATTTTTACTATGTCATCTTTAACACCACAATTCAAAAAAAAAAAAA
>VXBN01006998.1:525539-537267 GCA_013397395.1 Sinosuthora webbiana
CAACCAACCAACCAAGAAACCTCTCCAGCTAATTGTGAAGAACCTGGTCCATGGAGGTATAAGTGATGGTGTGTTTTGAACCCTCACTAAAAGAGGATGTAAGCAACAGTCATATTTTTATAAGAAGGAAGGTATGACTGCAATATGAACAGAAGAATCAGCTTCAAATTCAAACTCTCGATTGAGAGGAAATTGTGGATTTTGAATTAAACCTATAAGATAGGTCGGGAAGGGTTAAATAACATTTATGACCATTCTTTCTGCAATTGCAAGGCCATAGGTCTCCCAAACCCATCCCATAGAGTGCCTTGTGCAAGTGCAACTAAAATGGCATTTGATGTGTTTGCACTGCTGTCTGAACTGAGCCAGGCACCATGTCCTGCCATCGTGGAGTGGTCAAAGGCTGAAAAGAGTGAAGTACAAATTGTTGTGCGCAGATACTTTCATCAGCACGTAATCCCAGATCCTTCTCGATTTGATTTAACACTCCTCTGCAGTCAGAGGTAGCAAATGAACTAAGGTCAAATGCTGATCATGCAGCAGAAATGTGAGTAAGACACGAATGTGAAAAGGAGCAAAGTATCACTTAAGTCATGGAAGTGGTTTAGCCGGTGATTCAAGAAAGATAATTTCATTTAAACATGCCCAAGGTTATGCTTAGGGCTCTCAATTGTTTCTAAGCACGAACCCTGTGGACACAATAACAGAAACGCTGTTGCAACAATCCTTTATATTAGGATATATTTTAGCTTAAATGTTTTTATCCTAAAAATTTTGTATGTAATAGTTAAAGTCTTTGCTGATATAGCCATAGAGAATTTAAAAGGAGAACTGGCTTTTTAAAATCTCAAATGGAAAACAAAAGCCACTTTGGCCTAGATCTACTACACTGCTTTGCTCCAATTCCTTTTAATTTATCCCAATTAACAGGATTCACATTTTGTGATTTGTTTGTATAGAAAACTTTGTGACTGATCTTTGATTGAAACAACAGAACCACAGGTCCGAAATTCCAAATGCAACCAATAAAATGGATTATCCTAAGACTTAGTAAGATCAGGGAAGAGGAACATGAAGTAGAATGACTGTACTAAATCCAGGAAAAACATTCTGATTTGTGATGCAGGGGAACACTAGTAAGATGCCCTTGGAGCAGTAGAAGATAAATAGAAGAAAAATCTCAAATAAATGCTCTAGAATGTTTCCTCTATCTATATTGTAACAATGAAATCTTAATAAAAGAAGACCAAAAAGCAGGACACTTGGAAGAATTGTAAATATTATGATTTCAAATGTAATACAAAAAGTTAAAATAACAAGTTGTTTGAGAAAAACTGGCAATTGCATTGGGCATCATAACCAACTTCTCTGCATTTTATCTGGATACTGAAGAATTCAGGGGAGGACGGAGCAAAAAAAAGAAACACTTTGCTTTTTTGATGCTACCTTGCTTTTGGAAACACATCTTGCAACTGCCTCTCTTTAAAATATGGGAGTTTCTAGGTACTTCATAAGGAAAATGTCCGAATGCTTCCTCTGAAAAGCAGGTTTGTTTTAAAAGTGCACTGGATACATGCAATTATTAGACAAAACATGAGTTAGGTATTGCTATTTTTTTTTTTCTGTCATTGTTTAGGTTGTGATAAACATGCAGTGCTTCTAAATAGTTGTTTTGAAATGCTGCACACTGTGATTTCTTCCATAAGTTTCTTCAGACTACCCTGGTCATGACCCTAGTTTGTCTTCCTCAGAAAATCAAACAATATATTCCACATGGAGTTTGTTTATATAAAAGCAGGTTTAAAAAGGAGGATGTACAAGTATTGCATTCCCCTGATTTTTGTGACAAAATACCTTGTATATAAAAGTTCAGAAATTATTATTCTGCTCAAGTTCTGATGCCGCACCCACTATCTCATTTTCTTAACACTTACACAGCTTGACAATTTTTGCTCAGTATCTCCCCATAAATTGTAAAATCTCTCCTTATATTTCCTCAGAGGCTGCAATTTTGTTACTGATATTGAATCTACAGATTAGGATGTCTACCTGTACATGTCTAGACATGAGCCAGGCTTCTTGTTATTGTACTCAATGCAGGTGTAGACAACAGAGTGGACTCCAATACATTATTCATCTCATTGTTAATTAGACACCAGGACAGACTAGTCATACTTACTGCCTTTTCCATGACTCAAATAAAACAAAACAAAACAAAAAAAACAAAACAAACTAACTAACTAACAAACAACAACAACAAAAATTTAGATGTTCATTGCTTGTTTTTCTCTGAAAGGTGAAATGTGTCATGAAAGTCAGGAGAGGACATGAGAGGACACTTATTCTGCACTACTATTTTGGGGGCTCACTAGAAGCTTGCCCCCAATGGTACATTTCATGTTAAGCTTTTTTAGCCATTTTTCCATTAGTAAATTCTTCTTGGATATTCATGAGGCCTTTGGTACTTACACTCAGATGAAAAGAAAACTAAAGAATCATGTTTCATGGCTGAATTATTTGAGAAAATCTTAAAAAATTTACTAAGATATGGGACAACTCCCAGTAGGTATGCTAACAAGTCTAAAATTCATATGAGAATGTTGGTGTACTTATGGTTCAATGTTCCATTTCAGATACCCAAAATACACACAAAGGCTTGTTGGATGGACCATCTGAGTCATGGTGACCTGTGTGGTTTCTTTACACTCCAAAACATGTATTTTACCCATCCAAGAGAATCTTTGGAAAAAGCACTTGCAGACTGAAGTACATTCCCTGTTAGCAGCAAAATTGTACCCAGGGAGGAGAGGTTGTGTACTCTCTTCTTTCTCAAGGATAGATGAGATACAACTTTCCTGCTGTTCTGTAAATTGGTCTTCACGAAAGAAGGCATAGATATAAGGGATATATTCCAATTACTTGAGCATGTTCATGTTGGTTTAGCTGTTCTTCATCTAAGGCTTACTTATATGAGAGAGAGAGACATTACCAAGGAAAAGATACATCTGAGCATCACTAGACAGTCTATTGGTGAAAAAACCTGTATTTCACTAGTGCTTATCATGACATCAATAATGTTCTGAGGTAATGACTTGCAAAACAGGAATCTAATCCACAGAAATGTAACTTAACAGCACTGACAAAGTATACCTGATATGAAACATAAAAGACCTTCTCTTTTCTTCTTCATTGGTGGAACTGTGACAAAAACTCATGCAGAGAATTTAGTAAATGTGTTTCTTGGAGAAAAATAGTTTGAATGATTGAAGAACATTGTTCTAATAAAGTTATTTACCTCTTAATTGAAAAGGGCAACATATTCAAGAGAATTACTGTAAACTCCTAGATTTTCTTTTGTATTATACCATTTCTCATTGACTTAAATACAGGGGGAATGGGTCCCTTTTTATTGCTAGTACTTCACATGTAGTATGTTTTCAATAGTGATATGTTTGGGTTTTATCTGATAATGACAAGCACTTTGGTTACAATATTAAAATGTGCTCTCTTGTGTTTACATAGAGACCTGAAAATATATATCTGAATAAATGTATTAATTAAAATTCGGCTTCATAAATCAGTGAGTTATTGATTCAGTATCTGCAGATAGCCCTTCATTACAGGTAGCATAAACATCTCATTTGTCTTTAATACATAGCCCTTTGTTATGGAAATAAGTCACAGGTGTTCCCAAATTATACTCATGATAATATATTTTGCTCATTTGACCCTTCATTTTTTGAAAAATATCATCTATGAAAAAGAGTTAATGAATCTTTTATTGACCTATTTTTTATTTCATGTAAGCTAGTACACACATTTCATAATCTCATATAAGGGAGATTTTGAGATTTCCAAGTGCTTTTCTTTATAATTTCTGCTTAAATTCATTAAAAATTTATTTATGATTAGGTACCTCAGTGACAAGATATAAATCCACCGTCCATGGAAGACATGTACTTTTATTTTTGTCCCTCTCTAACTCCATCCATACCAAAAAATGATGCAATGCAAGTGTAGCCATTTTTCCAGACCAATTTCTTTTCATGGAATCATGGAGTCACAGAGTACTTTGGGTTTGAAGGGACCTTTAAAGGTGATCTAATTAAACCCCCGTGCAACAGGAGAGGACATCCCCAGCTCGATCAGGCTGCTCAGGGCTCTGCACTGCCTGGCTTCCTGTGTTTCCAGGGCTGGACCATCTTTCACCTCCCTTGGCAATCTGTCCCAGTGTTTCACCACCCTCACTGTAAAAAATTTCTTCTTTGTATCTTCTGTGCTGTCCTAATGGCTGGTTTGATTAAACTATTGATCTTCTCTCAGTGAGGGAGCACTAACTTGCTACAGGATCACCACAGCTATTCCTTTACACTGTATTCAGCTACTGACAGAGGAGCATAGGCAGAACAACATATTGTATTTTCCTGTCTTTTTTTGAATAGATATTTTTGGTCTGCTCTATTTAGAAAACTGGGAAGAGGGGTATAGAGGCACAACAGCCCTGAACTTTGACCAAGTGCATTTTAACAGCTCTTCAGCTGTGATTTGGTTGTAATGAAATGTATAGAAATATGCACGTAATGGGCAAATAAATAACCCAGATGGACGCCTTTTTACAGTCAGATACACTTATGTAAATTAAAATGGATTTTACAGAAGTAAACAGCATGTACCCATATAAAACCCTTGTAAATGGGAGCAGAAACAGCCCCAGTTTTCTACTGTTAAATGACAGTAGTTCTCCATAATACATTGAAACACTTAGGAGATTTTCAAGACACAAAAGTTCAAACTTAAATATCCCCAGATACCTGGTCTTCTTTTTTTTAGGAAATCTGTCCAAAGAGATCTTTCAGCTCTCAGAAGGAGAGCTTCTTTCCTGACTGAATCTGTACTTCAGTAAAACGGAAATATTGGCAAAATATATATTTAAGGAAAGGTGAACACCACTGAAGTATCAAGTAGGTTCAACAAAATTTTTCATTTCATTCTTTTTTTTTTTTAATAAATTTATTAATTTTTAAATAAATTGTCCATACTCATTGTTTAAAACTTACTGAAAGAAAATGCCTTTTTCTTATGAAAATTCACAAAATTATGTGAATTTCCTAATGCTAAATAGAGATGCTCCATCTTTTTTTTATCTTTGCACACTAAGGAAATGAACTAAAATGAAGCTTTATTATGAAAAATGCCTAAGTGAACAATTAAGTGATATTTGAACACTCATTTTATAAAGAAGTTACATGTTTCAGGGTCTGACACATCTTAGTTATCACCCAGTACTTTGGATGTTCTGCCTCATTATTGCTCACTACAAAGGTGCTTTCATTGATTTCATTACTTGGCCAATTAATGGCACTGACTATAAATTAGCCAACAAGCACTGATAAAATGGAAAAATTTTGAGTCAATGTGTGCTGAAGCTAATATGCAGAGCTAAAAATCAGTAACAGGACTTTAAATTCCATTCCTCATATTCCATTCTGTCACCTTCATTATCTTGAGGTAATAAAGAATGAGGTTTTGAGAATAATGTAAATCATTTTATATGCAGGCTGAAGTGAAATTTTCAGTTCTCTTAGGACACTATTTCATTGCATAATACACTGATATGAGAAAAGAGAAAAAATGCCTTCAAATTGATTGAAATCAATTTTTCCCCAACATCTTTCTTTTATCCTTCAACAAAAAAAGAAAAAAAAAAAAGGCTCACACAGATCCAGTTCATGTTGCATTACAAGGATGTCAGAAATACTGTTTTAACTGCTCAGCGTCATGCAGAGGTTAAAGTCTAACTTTCAACTTGGTCATCATTAACACTTTGGCATTCACTTAGCCTCTCTGTTCAGAGAAAGATGAATTAATTAGACATAGGTAAATAATAAAAAACCCAGTTATTTTCTCTCTAAATTAATATAATGGCACACTTTCATGATGAATTTTCTAAATCATTTTCAGCTTATACTTTCCTCTGTATGGGTTCAATTATCTCTGTCATAAAAAAGAGCTTTTTCATGGACAACCTTTAGCCATTTTTCATGGCCTAATTTAACTATAAAGCTGTTAACATCACATTTCAAAGATGATGATAGATTGCCTTTTAACCTGTTAGAAATTTTCAGATTAGATATTATAATATTCATAGATATAACCTTAAAAATTAGGAAGAAAAACTCTGAAAACATAAATATGGCTTTAACCTTGAAACCTGACTGGGTTTCAGACATGAAGCTCTCATGTCCTACCAGTGCTTTGTCACTGCAAGTTCTGTGCTGCCTTGAATTAACTGAGACATGTGAAGGCCAGATTCTTCTGGGGCTTTGGTTTGATTCTTTTGTTGTAACTGATTTTACAGCCAGATCCCTCAGGTCTTTCAGACAGTTTTTTTTTTTTTCCCGCTATTTACTTTTCCACTAAAATTATTACTTTCATTTGTTTTGAAAAGGGGATGGAATTTGGTTGCTTATTACCTTGCTGTTTTGCTTTGCCAATTTTGCTTTCAGAAGTTAGAGAGTATGTTTTAACAAAATAAATAATTACATAGTTACACTATTCACTGAATTTCTTTTTGAGTACTTGAATAATAGCATTCATCGTAGGGGAACTGAGATGTTTCTGTGGAAGAATTCTCTGAATTCAAAAAATATTGCTAAGTTATGTGTTAGAATTTCACAGAGATGTCTTATATAGACACTTATAAAGACACCTAAAATCTGTACAGCAGCCAAGTCTTTTTCCAGGTGACTCATGCTTGTGAGTCAATGACAATCTTCCTTTCACCTGTGGACCGTTTCTCAGAGCACAGGAAGGAATGTTTTATAAAGTGATAAAAAAGAAAGAAGCAACTTTTAATCTATGCCTGTGAAGACTTCTATTGAGCTTAGACTCTTGCTATTTTAAAATATGTTTTATGATTTATGAAGGAAAGAAAATTAATTTTACCTGCCAGATGTGATCCATCCTACTTGCCTCATTAGATTGGCTTTCATTATGGCACTTGCTTCAGTGTTTAGGGACAGAATTCTTTGCCTAATTAACCCCTTTCTTCGATGCTTTTTTTTTTCCTTTGTGGAAACTCTCATTGTGGTATCAAGGCTGCAGGTATCTGGGGTGTAGAGACCAGTAGCAGTTACCTGGAACTCACTCAGCTGGCAAACAGGAACACAGGGCTGCAGCAGCAGCAGCAGGAGCATCTCTTTCTCCTGCAGATAAGAGCTGCAGCTCTTGCAGACCTTCCTTAATTCAGCTGTAATTAACCGATGGAAAAATGACGTACCAGGCCACCAAAGAGGGTGTAGCTTCCTTGTGGTTATCCTTGCTGAATATCAGGGCTTGTGGCAGGTGTCCCCCTGACATCATAGCAAAGGAACTCAGCTCCAGCCAAAGCAGCCTGTTGTGGCCAGTGGTTCTGTGAGCAGGCTGCCAACTGCCTGTCTTCCTTCTGTGACTGAGGAAATGCAGCAATGGACAGTGTTATATGTGATTGAGGGTCTAAGTTAAATCCATTAAGGTAATGAGGGCTAGAGTTCAAGATGACAAACTGAAGTATGTCCTTGATACAGGATTCTTGGAAGAAATTTAATTTTACAGTGTAAACGTGTCTTCCAGTGAGGTACAGACACCTCTATATGTGTGTATAAGTATGGTATTTTTTAAATGTGTTTTTAAAACAAAGACTTAGACACTTAGAATATGCATTTTTTTTTCCCATTTAATGTGTCTGGGAGCCACTGGTTCCAAAGAACTACATTGTTGATATCCATGCATGTTTATGAGCTCAGCATAGCTGGATTTGATTTCCTGAAATTATAAGTATCCCCACTGCCCGCTACTCTTTAAAGAAAACCTTCTCTCCTATCTCTTGGTCTGATCATGTCCCTCATTCTCAATCCCTTTATTGACTGTTTTTCTTCTTTCTGTCATGGTAAAACTATTAATTATTGATGACAGATATCTCACTGATATCTCTATTTCCTAGTTTATTTTCATCTGAAAATACTTTACTTCTTCTTTTCACTTTATTTCTTCTTCTCTTGACTTGACTTAGCTTCCTATCCTACTCTCATTCCCCAGCTAAATCAATCCTTCTTTTTCTGCTGTTCTTTTCCATCATTCAGAGACCACTCCCAAGCTTCCTTCAGCCACTCATTTCTTGTTGCCATGAATAACCATCCCATCCAGTACTGCCCAGTGTCTGAAGTTGGATGTCACTGAAAGCCCTTTAATAAAATGCCTTGGAATATATTTGTACAGCATTATGTGACCAACCAAGCACTGTATAGAGCTTATTTAGAATGAGTGCATATAAACAGCTTGGTCTGCTGTGAATATCAAGTCAAGGCTCAAGATCATCAGGTAAACAAGAGAAACAAATTGCAGTCATTCTCCATTATGCTTCTATTCCATGTTTTCATCTTGATTACACTCCTAGAATTCACATCTGAATTTTTTAACAGGGTTTTTTTAACAGACCACACTGTCTGACACCTTGAAATCTGGGTGAAGCCGGTGTTTAGCCTACAAATCCCTGTAGAATAGTTTTAGTAAAGTCTATTTAAGCACCTGTACTTGTAGCCTGATTACCCAAAGCACCCATATATAAGAACACCTAAAGCTGGACATACAGACACCACTACCTTGTCCTGAACTGCAGAGTGCTCAGCACTTTAGAAAATCAATTCTCTAAGTGGTTCACAGCTAGAATTTAAGAATCATCTTTAAGGTACCATTTTTATGTTCTTAACTACCAGGCTTAAAGCAGACCTTTAATGGAAAGTTGCACCTATTTTTCTCAGCTCAACAGTCTGAAAGCTGACAAGGTGAGACACGCTTGTGTCCCTGAATAAATTGCAAGATGTTTACTTTTGGGAAGCTTTAGTTGTCAATATCATTCTTTTCTGAAGTGTTGTGTTATTTATGAGGAGTTCAATATGCAGGTGACAAACAAAGGGCGGTTGTGTTCTGCTTAAATACGGATTTAAGAAACATTAAAAAAAAAAAATCTAAATCTTTAACAATGGTCTTTTATGCCTGCTTCAGCAATTACTGAAGTAGAACCAAAGTGTGTTTACAGATTCCTGCACTGAACTCTTACACCACCACTGTCACAAATCACATTGCTTTTCAACAATGGGTCATTTCTAGCACTCAAGAATGGAAAGTTGCTTGAAATGAAATATTGCTATGAATTCACAACCACTTATTTGTTGCCTTTAATATTCTCTTATGTGACATCTCTCTTTTTTGGCATTTTACAATGTCTTGCTTATTTTTCTTTGCAGTATTACAGTAAAAGGCAGCAGAGCTTTTTTCAAAAGATTTATTTTAAAAGAATAGAGAGTTTGCACTAAAAATTCAGCTGACACGCAAGTTTTTGGAGTACCTATGCATTATATATTTGGAATCTGCATAACTTATTTATTTATTTATTTTATGCAAAATGTGTAATAAGACTGCTATTGTTTCTAGTGGAGACTTGCAAAGATAGAGAAGGGAAGGGGAAGCTCAAAAGCTCAGCTCTTGATGTAGAACAATTCTTGTCTCCAGATTCAGTCAACCCAGGATAGTGTCTATCTGATTTGACTGTCATGTGCTTAAGAATACACAATATATTGTTGAAAGGAACAGGAACTTTTAAAAAAAAAATCATTTTTCTTCTCTTTTGGTTATAGTAGCTATAAATCCAAGGCTCTGCTTTTCAAATTAAATCAAATAATTTCAGCTGGCTAAGAATTCTTTTATTTATCCTCTCTTAAAATATAGGCCCAGATGAGGGATTTACAAATCACTGAAGTAAAAATCCCTGTTCCACCTTAACTTTACAAACATGCAATGCTTTCTTCTTTTCCTGCTGCCAGATTTTAATCTCAGATGCTATTTTTTTCTTAAATTACAATGTTGGTTTATACCCCATGGGATATGAAACAAACACCTTGAGTATGATGGAGGAAATATCATAAACCTTTACTGTATCATTATAACAGTTTCTGAATGAGTTCAGGAAAAGAAAATCTCAGCTAGAGAACTCAGATTTAAAGTTGTGGGTTTGTTGCCCATTCTGGAAATTGAAAGGAATCTAACAAGAATAAAGGTTACAGAAAAAGCACAAAAATTGCTTGACTGATCAATGACTGATGGCTAACATGAGCCAGCATTTCTCAGTGTTACTGGCTTACTAAAAAGAAAATAATAAGGACTGAAAACTAAAAACTATTATGAAGTTTGTCAACTCCTTTACCAAAAGCAAAGTTGAAATACCCACTTGGAAAAAGTAGCCAAACTCCAAATCCTAATTTTCTCAGAATTTAGGCTTTTTCAGCTTCAGAATCTTTGTTCAGATCTTCTTCTATTTTGAAGTTCTGCTACAAAAGATGTGTCATGGACTTTACATCCTATACATTGTAGGACCAGATGTCTTGCAGAGCAAGTTCTAATTTGAGACTTATGCTGACAGAAATAATGCATCTGTTTCTTCTTAAACAATTCTCCTGTAAAATATTAAAAGGCTAGACATCACCTGCTGAAGGGAATTAAAGAATAATTCTGGTTTTCTTTGCTCCCACGTATGTCTTTGCTTTTGCTTTTTTTACCTGCCTTCATCTTGACACACAAGATTTTACCATCTTATTTTCTTCCCTACTGTCTGGCTGATGGGGAAAGTGAGGGCTTGGTGGGCACCTGATATTCAGCCGAGGTAAACCCACCACAGTCCCCTTTGGTGCCCAACAAGGGGCATGAGGAATTGGAGATAAGGACAGTAACTGGGAGAGGTGACAGGCAAAACATGGACTGAACAATGTTAGAGAGCAGAATGTGGAGTGAGGAATCCTGCCCTGAGGGGGAAAGAGTGACAGAAACATGTGATGAACTGACATAGCCCCCATTTGCAGTCCCTCTGCACTGCTGCAAGGAGGAGGCAGAGGAATCTGGAGTGAAGATGAGCCTGGGAAGAGGGAGGAAATACGTTATATAGTTTGACTTAATTTCTACTTACTCTGCCCTGATTTTATTGGTTATAAGCTAATTTCTCCAAGCCAAGCCTGTTTTGCCCATGATAGTAACTAGTGAATGATCTCCCCACCCTTATCCCAACCCATGAGCCTTTTGTTGTATTTTCTCTTTCCTGTCCAGCTGAGGTGAGGAGTGACAGAGTGTCTTTGGTGGGCACCTGGAGTCAAGCCAGGATCAGCCTCCCATAATCAGTCAAAAGTTCAGACATATCCCTTGTGGTGTCACCACTTCTCAGGGAAATAGTCTTGGCTGGAAGGAAGGGCATTTCTCAGAGCAGAAGTGCACCATGTGTTACAAGAGCTGCATGAACAGACCTGGACTAGCCCAAGAACTGGCATCAGCATTAGTAACTGCATTCAGGGTTGAAAACCTTAAATGCAAACTGCTAACATGCCTATAACACGTTTAGGACAAGAGCTTCTACCCCTACACAGCTGTATCATACCGATATCTCCTCCTGTTGGGAAGTGACACTGTATTCCTAGATTGCATGGTGCAGGATCCTAGTCAGCCTGCCCTCCCTCCCCAGATAATGTAACAGAATGGTGAAAAATGCATTATTTTGGCTTCTACTAAGGATCTTTTATTAGGTCTCACTGGTAAATATACTGAAAAATGGAAATATATTCAGTTTCTATAACAGATCAAAAACAATAATGAAGTGATAGATAAACATTTTGCAGAAATATATATATATATATATATATATAGGTAA